>CM070820.1:45371232-45776232 GCA_036326025.1 Chrosomus eos | reverse complement strand
CAGACAGATTGGACAGTTTGTATTCTGCATGTACACAGTAAACTCTAGAGGACGGTTGCACCAGCTGTGTGCTAAGTTACAACTTATGACCTACTATTTACGCTCTGCCTTAAGAACAAAATCATCACATTAAGGCCCCATCCACACTACTGCGTTTTAGTTTAAAAATGGAGAATTAAAACGAATACGATCTCCGTCCACACTAGCGTTTTAGCTGCAATCTCCGTCCACATTAAAACGACTGAAAACGCGGATCACGTGACCATTCACCTACACTGGGCATGCGCGTGCCGGTGTAAACACAACACAACTTCATTGATAAAACAAGCAGCGATGGGCGGGCCCTCGCACATGTAGCGCGTCGGGGCGTGATGCGGCCGTGTTGCATATTCTGGAGCTCTGCCGGTGCGGCTGTGAATTTGCTATGCTTTTCGGACACTGCATGAAGGTGTTATACGTCACTTCCTGTTGCCAGCAGGTGGCGCTATGACCGTGGGTGAATGTCGGCAAGTGCATGTGTTCAGGGCGGACTCTTATTAAATGTGTAAAATTTCCTATAGATGTGAGCATGTACATTGAAGTTACAACCATTCCTGTATCATGGCGAAGACTTGATGTTTGACGCCACGCCACGGACAGCGATTGACGAAAACTCGCATATAGCACAACTTTTCATCGTCAATGCCTTTAGAAGGCACAGTAGAAATTTCAAGTCGATCGGACTAAATCCCAGGGAGTTCGTTAAGTATGGAGTGTGTAAAATCAGCCACAATTTGATGAAAAATTCAAAATGGCCGACTTCCTGTTAGGGTTTAGGGAATCGCTCCAAGAGCTTTTTTGTGCGTCTGGACATGGTTGATGTGCTACAGAAATTCGTACATGTAGGTCAAACGTAGCGTGGGGCTGCTTCGTTAAAGGCACTTCCTGTTGCCAGCAGGTGGCGCTATGACTGGAGGGTGAATTTCGGCATGTACATGTGTTCAGGCGGAGACTCTTGTCCAGCGTGCAAATTTGGTGCAGATCTGAGCATGTACAGCAAAGTTACTCCAACTTCCTGTTTCATGCGAATCATCGATGCCATGGACACCCCATTGACGAAACCCACGCAGATAGCACAACTTTTCATCGTCATGAGGCAAAGTAGTAAAATTTGAAGTCGATCCAACTAAATCCCTAGGAGGAGTTCGTCAAGTACGGGTGTGTATTAAATCGTCCCAAAATAGGCCGCCAAATTCAAAATGGCGGACTTCCTGTACATTTTGGGTATGGGTTCGTGAGGCTTTTTTGTGTCTTGATATGTACACGTCCCACCAAATTTCGTGCATGTAGGTCGAACATGGACGAGGGGCTAATTTTATTCTAATTTTCTAGGTGGCGCTAGCGAGCCATTTTGCCACGCCCATCGGCGAAACCCACAAATACAAAATTTTTCACCAGTCCTGACATGTGTGCAAAATTTGGTGACTTTTCGATGATGTTGCGGCCTCGAAAATGGGCTTACTTTGCAGAAAAAAGAAAAAAAAAGAAGAAAAAAAAGAAAAAAAAGAAAAAAATAATCCTAAAGTTTCAAGAGGGACCTCGCACCTTAGTGTCGGGCCCTAATGAATCCCACCATGCGCTGGTTCTTCCGGCTTAACCCAAAACCGACGCTCCATGTACGGTCTATTACCGCCGCTGCACACGGCATGGGAATTGTCACAGATCGCTGGAAATGATAGCTTGCCTCCGGCGCATGTAGGCAGTTTTTATTTTATTTATTTATTTTTTTTTTTTTATTGCTTTAACAAGACAATACAATACATCATACACTTTAAGCCAGGGGAGATACAAAATACAATAAAGGTATAAATAAATAAAATTCAAAAAATTTTTTTTTAAAAATTAAAAAAAGGACAAGACCTCGTATCAATCGCATGTAGGCAGTTAACGTTACACCATCAGGGAAGGATACGTCATGACTGATGACACCCAATCAGAGAGGCTGTTTACTAGATATGATGTGTGAGTTCTCTTTATGAACTTTTTGAAGCCTCAAAGTGGTAGTTGTGCTGTCAATGGAGGAACAGAAAGCTCTCAGATTTCATCAAAAAGATCTTCATTTATGTTCCAAGGATGAAAAAGTCTTACTGGTTTGGAACGAGATGAGGGTGAGTAATAATGACAGAATTTAAAATTTTTGGGTGAACTAACCCTTAAGAGGTAAATAATGTAAAAAGTTGTAACTTTTAAAAGGGTACTGCCACAGTGACAGCTTTTGACAGCTTTTTTAAGTATAGAGAATAAAAATATATAGCTTCCCCGCCATTACTCAGAACCCAAAAAGCATTGTCATGGCTTTCACTATAATAATTTCTGAGTCTTAGAACAAAGTATTCAATGGATATTCGAGTATAATGAGTTCATTTTAATCTTTTTTCTATTGTATGTCAAAGATATCAAGCTAAGACAGCCTTGCTGTAAGAATATCACATACAGATCTCCTGGAATTAGTGCATAAATCTCCTGATAAGACTCTTTTTAAAAGGTAAAATAAGGTCCAGTTTTCCATCTGTGTTTATTCTGACATCTCAGGACTTAGAATAAAGAGCAAGTGAGGACAAGAATCTTCCTTCCCATCTTCCTCTACTTTCTTTCCTGTTTACTTATCTTTTCTCTTCCCAGATTATACACCGTTCTTTTAGTATTAGTATCTATCAGATTAAACTCACCTTCTAGGAACAGAATTAGATTTATTTGAATGTGTTGTCATTTATAGACATTCATTTAGTGAGATTATTTATGCAAAACAAATAAATGTATTCAATAAAAAAATAGTGCAATTAATCATACCCCCTGACCCGTAATAAATCCAACCACAGATGTAATTTAAGCTTGAATACTTGATGCAATGGCCAAATACCAATGCAACTACATAGACTAATGAATAGATGGAACAAATGCAAGAAGCCTTCATTTTCACAGTTCTGCCACCTCCTGTTTTAGCAAACGGTAAGCACTGCAACAGACGTGATTCAGTCACAATGAAACGTGTGGTGACACTGAGGTGGAAGTGCAAAAGAAATGCTTATACTGGAATAGAGGGTGTGCACTTGTTATCACAGTAAGCGGTTACACCTGCTGCTGCCAAGTCCGCAGTTTTCTCATGGAAAACTTTTACATGTTGCAGTGGGTTGTTTTTTTTAGTCTGCGGGTCCCCCGGAACTCAATTTTTACCCCCTGAACACGACTGGGCTAGTATTGGCAGTTAATGGGCAGGTTTTATATAAAAATTGGGCTGGTTTTGTTACGCAAACCTGGCAACCCTGTTGTTAAGCGTTAATACAGTGAAAATTAAACAAAAGCACATCTAAAATTTGGGATCGACTCTACAAATAATTTCAACAAGAAATCAGAGCTATCATTTTACAGTCTGCCGAAAGCTACAGAAAAGAAAAGGAAATGGATTGCTGTAATTTGCAGAAACAACTGGAATACAGGCAGCAAACATGGGTTCGCATTTACCGTTTTGTCAGATATGTTTAATTTTGAGGTAAAATCACACCCTACTTTATTTATTGTATTGATAACGCAGTTAAATATTTACTGTCCTATATTCTGTGAAACTGCAAATAATGTTAGACAAACACAGTTTTACTTGCAATTTTAGATAGGTAAATAAAATAGAACTAAGCAGAACTGTGTATTATCTGCAGCTACCAGTTAACCACATAACTTTAAAAGTTTCTACAACATTTATTAAAACAAGCAGAATATCCATTGACTTTTTATCCCATCTTGAAGTACCAGCAAGGTCAAATCTATTAGTGTTTCTCAATACACGCCATTTCCAAGCAGCTTCACAGAAAGTCATAATGTCATGATGCCTTATACACTCACTGGCCATTTTATTAGCTACACCTTGCTAGCACTGGGTTTGACCCCATTTTGCCTTCAGAAATGCTTTAATTCTTCATGGCATAAATCCAAGGAGTTGGAAACATTCCTCAGATTTTGGTTCATATTGTCAGTTGCTGCAGATTTATCGACTGCACATCCATGATGCAAATCTCCCGGTTCACTACATCCCAAAGGTGCTCTATCAGATTTTTTTATTTTATTTATATTTGCAACTTTACAATTACATAAAAATGACAATAATAATAATAAACAAGACATAAAATATATAAACAAAATAAGACAAATATTATCAATTTATGTGCAGGAAGAGGCAAAAAAAAAACAAAATGGGCTTATTTAACGCCTCCACCGATAGATATAATTACAATAAAATCAAAAAGAACATAAAAAACAAATAACATTTGACTACATACAAGTAATAACAAACTAGTGATACATATATCCATAACACACACACAATACACACATGCACATACATGTATACATAACATCAAACAATTTTAATGAGTAATGGAAATATACAAACAAAAATATGATCATAACATAAGGTAAGATCATTTCTATATTAAAATTTTAAGACAGCAGTTAAATGGGCTTTTAAATATCTTTTGTAACATTTTAATGAGGTGAAGTTTGTTGCTAGGTAGAAAAAGCTGTTCCATAATTTGGTACCCCTAAATCTGATAGTATTGACCTCTGCACGTAAGAAACTTTGGAAGATGAAGATCTAAGGATTGACGAGTTGAATAAGAGTGAACCTGTGAGTTAAATTTAAAATAAGTCTTGAAGTGCTCTGGAATATTTTCATAATTAGAATATACCTTATAAATAAAAACACATATGTGACCCTGGATCACAAAACCAGTCTTAAGTAGCACGGGTATATTTGTGGGAATAGCCAACAAAACACTGTCAAACTTATCGATTTTTCTTTTATGCCAAAAATCATTAGGATATTAAGTAAAGCTCATGATCCATGAAGATATTTAGTAAATTATACCTTAAATATATCAAAATTGTATTTTTGTAAGTGGATGCAGCCCAATAACCAACAGAAATGGAAACCTTTAAAGGCGATTTTTTCAATATTTAGATTTTTTTGCACCCTCAGATTCCAGATTTCAAATAGTTGTATCTCGGCCAAATATTGTCCTGTCCTAACATACCATACATCAATGGAAAGTTTATTTATGCAGCCTTCAGATGATGTATAAATCTCAATTTTAAAAAATGGACACATAAGACTGCTTTTGTGGTCCAGGGTCACATATTTGAGTGATATTAATATCACAAACAGTAAGTATCTGAAGATTCTGAAATAGATGAAGAATGTGACTCAGATCGGGTTGCAATCCTGACAAAATGCTTCTGAAGAACCAAAATTCTGAAGTGTAGAAGGTGCTTGCCCAAACTATATTACAATATGATATGGATAAATTAAACTGTAATAGAGTGTAAGACGACAATTTGTGGTAATAAGATTGCTAATCCTCCTAATTATTCCAATAGATTTATTTATTAGGGCCCAAGCCCTAAGGGCGAAGGCCCTATTGTTTTCCTAAGGATTATTTATTATTCTTCTAATTATTATTTTTTTACTACCTTTTGGACACTTTTGGAGGCCTTAACATGCTCAAAAACTCCTGAAACTTTGCACACATGTTAGAACCCGTGGCCATCAGGGCCGGGCTGAAGATGGTACCCGGGCGTGGCAGGGGGGCTCGACAGCGCCCCTGGAACGGGGTCCGAAAACTTGGTTACTTTGCTTCAAACTTGATGTGTATAATGTAGACACATGCCAGATGTAGACCTGTGAAAGGATTGTTGATATCTTAGATGCTGTTGCCGTGACAATGCATCAAACTTTAATATTCTTTTGGATACTTTGAGATTCTTAGCACACTTTTGGGGCCTTAACATGCTCAAAAACTCTTGAAACTTTGCACACGGGTCAGAACCCGCGGCCATCAGGGCTGGGCTGAAGCTGGTACCCGGGCGTGGCAGGGGGCTCGACAGCGCCCCTGGAACGGGGTCCGAAAACTTGGTCCATAAATCAAACACGCTTGCATGTAATAATATGAAACTTGGTACACATATAGATCTCATCGATTCATATATACTTTGTACTTTTACTTTTTACCCAGCCCAACAGGAAGTCGGCTATTATGGTTTGTTTGAAAGCGTATGCCCCTGGAATTCGATATACTACTCCTAGAGAATTCAACCAATCGCCACGAAACTCAGTCAGCATGAAGTCAAGACATTGAGGATGAAAAATTGCCAGGGGATTTTTGATATCTCGAACGGTTTGGCCGTGGCGAGGAAACGAATTTATGGCGAATAATGGAAACAGGAAGTGTGTTATAACTTCTGCATACATTAACTGATCTTGATGAAACTTCAGCAGTGTGTTCGCTGTAAGAGTCCGATCACATGGATGTGACTATTGTGAGTCAAAGTTATAGCGCCACCAACTGGCAGCAGGAAGTGTGTCACTTCCTAAAGGCTTTGAAATCACCCTCTTATTTTTACCCGATTTGCTTCAAACTTCATCTGTATAATGTAAATACACTGCAGATGAAGACCTGTGAAGGTATTCTTGATATCTTTGAAACTGTTGCTGTGGCAACGCATCAAACTTTAATATTCTTGTTTGATGCTTTTGATGCTCTGAGTCAATATGGCAAGCCGTTTTAACATTTAATCATTTTAACCTACTAGTCTCTTTTTTCATGCTACTAGTACTTATTTTTTAGATACTAGTATCTATTCCATTAAGTAATAGTACTTATTCATTAGCGACTAGTGCTTATTCTTTAGTACTAGTGCCTATTCTTTAGATAGTAGTGCTTATTCTTTAGATATTCTTTTGAATACGTATTAGTAGCTAATGAATAAGTACTGGTATCTATTTAATAGGTACTAGTATGTAATGACTTAGAACTAGTATTTATTGAATAAATACTAGTATCTATTAATAGGTACTATTATCTAAAATGTCATTTTCTCTCTCTCTCTCTCTGAGCCAATATGGCAAGCCGTTTTAACATTTAATCATTTTAACATACTAGTCTCTATTTTCATGCTACTAGTACTTATTTTTTAGATATTAGTATCTATTCCATTAAGTACTAGTACTTATTCATTAGCGACTAATGCTTATTCTGTGTAGAATATTCAAAGTGCTTATTCAATTTGTATGCTTATTTATATTTTCAGAGCAGAAAATCCGATTTTTCTGATTATTCAATATTGCATCTAAAATGTGACTTGACGTGTGTGTGTGTGTGTGTGTGTGTGTGTGTGTGTGTGTGTGTGTGTGTGTGTGTGTGTGTGTGTGTGTGTGTGTGTGTGTGTGTGTGTGTGTGTGTGTGTGTGTGTGTGTGTGTGTTTGTGTTTGTGTGTGTGTGAGAGAGAGATTGTGTCTGTTACAGTGACAAGAGTTTTTAAGCCTTGTCTTTTTGGATATATATATTTTTTTATATAAAAAAAAAAGTGCATACAACCCATGTATTTTTAATGTATAGTTTGCTTTAAATTAAATTAAGATTGTATGTTTGGTAATTGAACCTAAATAAATGTAAAATGAATGTGCTATATTTCAGATCAATATATTTGTTTTCCTTCATTTTAATCAACACTAACTTTATTCTCATCTGAATTATAAATAACTTATTTCTGTATAAAATAAAAAATCCCGAATAATCCAGACCAACCAGAGCACACTATTTCTACAACATCATCAGTGCTGAAGCGGACTACCAGAGCCGTTCGGCAGATAGCGAGCACATATTTTGTGTCACGTCGTGCACAATAACCCTAAAGGCACCAGGGTGGCGATGCCACCGGCTTTATATATATATATATATAAATAAATATAGCTGCGAGCAGCGATGAAGGGCCAAAGCCCGCGGTACCGCCACCCTGGTGCACCAGGGTTGCGGTGCCACCGGCTTGGGCCCGTAATCGCTGCTCGCAGCTATATTTTAATTTGTGTTTTCCAATTCAAATTCTCATCAACAAAAATTCCAAGGAATCTTGTTGTTGAAACTTGGGATATCTCCACAGTCTCTATTTTGATTTTTGAGAGGTCCTTAGAATATGACTTTTTTCCACTAAAAATTATATAATTAGATTTTTTTGTATTCAGCAATAACTTATTTAATCTAAATGTAGCATGCAGTTAAACCAGTATTTACATTTGTAATCAGAAAATTAAAATTTGAATGAGAATAAACTAAAGTTGTGTCATCTGCACACATTATTGGAAAAAGAATATTTGACACATTTGATAAATCATTCATATAAATAAGAAATAATAATGGTCCCAAGAATATTTTCTAATGCAGAGGAAACTTTATCAATCAAATGAAGCAAGGCCATACAGTATGTAGAATGACCTTTCCTGAAACTATACTGATGTTTGTAAAGAATTAAATTAGAAACAAGATGGAATAAGATCCTTTTGTATATAACTTTTTCTAATATTTTTGAAAAACAAGGCAATATGGATATGGGTCTATAATTATTGAAACAACAAGGGTCATCTGTTTTAAACAGAGGAATAACTTTGGCAACTTTTAAATCCTCTGGTACAACTCCTGTTTTCAGAGAGAGTGACAAAATGAAAACCAGTGGCTGCAAAATAAACTGCTTGATCTGTTTGAAAAGGAATGAAGAAATGTTATCATGGCCAGCTGAAGATTTTTCAGTTCATCAATAATATCACTTATTTCTTGAACATCAGGAGGCTGAAAAAAAGAAATAGGAGGATAATTCCTTATAATAAAATCTAGTGGATTACCATTACAAACAGGAACTTTACTGGCTAATTCATGTACAATGTTAACAAAAAACTATTTAATTTTTGAGCTATATCAAATGAGTTATTAAAAGAATTGTCACCTTTATAAAAAAACTGAAGGTAATTCTGAATGAGTCTTATCTCTATGCAGCAACTGATTTATAACTTTCCATGTGGTTTTAGTATCATTTGAACACCTCTTAATTTTTTCACAGAAATATTTCTTTTTTGACGATCTAATGTAATAAGTATATTTATTTCTACAAGATGTATGCAAGCACCATGGGTAAGGGGGTAGGATTTGAAATATATTTTTTGTACAATTTATTCTTTTTCCTAAGCAGCTTCAACAAGTCAACTGTAAACCAAGGCTTCCTAAAGGCCTGCCTATTCCTAGTAGAACTAATAATTGGAAAACATTCATTGAACCTACACTATAATTTTCATAAAATTTTGATATGCAAAATGAGCATTTTGTTCTTTGTAAAGATCATTCCATGAAGTACTGGCAGGCATATCTTTAAATTTAGAAACATTTAGCTGGCTCATAATTCTTTTAAGCATCCTTTTCATTTTTTTTGTTTAGTTGTATTAAACTTGATTAACGGGATTGGGAATATAGGGAAATGATCAGACAGATCTAAATACAAGACTCCAGATTTCATTCCAAAAAAATAACTAGAATAAAGTATATTGAGAAAATCTGCAGTTAATGTATCTGAATTATTTTTTAAAAGGTTTATATTAAAATCACCTAAAATGTAACAAAGTTTATCCTCCTTGTTAATCAGCTCAAGAGTACTGGATAGACATTCATTAAAATCTTTGACAACAGAATTGGTGATGTGGAGGCAATTGAAGACACCAGTTTGAGATGATTTGAGTTTTGTGACATGATGCATTATCCTGCTGGAAGTAGTCATCAGAAGATGGTTCACTGCGGTCATAAAGGGATGGACAGGGTCAGCAACAATACTCAGGTAGACTGTGGTGTTTAAACGATGCTCAATTGGTGCTAAAGGCCTAAAGTGTGCCGAGAAAAATCCCACACACCATTACACCACCAGCAGCCTGAACCGTTGAAACGAGGCAGGATGGATTTCATGTTGTTTATGCCCAATTCTACCCCTTACATCTGAATGTCACAGCAGATATTGAGACTCATCAAACCAGGCAACGTTTTTCTAATCTTTAATTGTCCAATGTTGGTGAGCCAGTGTGAATTGTAGCCTCAGTTTTCTGTTCTAATCTGACAGGAGTATCACCGGTGTGTCTTCTGCTGCTGTAGTCCGTCTACTTCAAGGTTGACGTGTTGTTCGTTCAGAGATGCTCTTCTGTAGATCTCGGTTTTAACGTGTGGTTATTTGAGTTACTGTTGCCTTTCTATCAGCTAGAACCAGTCTGGCCAGTCTCCTCTGACCTCTGGCATCAACAAGGCCTTTTCACCCACAGAACTGCCGCTCATATTTCCTCTTTTTAAGATCATTCTCTGTAAACCGTAGAGATGGTTGAGCATGAAAACCAGTAAATAATCCGACCAGCCCGTCTGGTACTAACAACCATACCATAGTCAAAGTCACTACAATCACTTCTCTTCTCCATTTATATACTCAGGCTGAACTTCTTCAGATCGTCTTGACCATGGCTGCATCCGAAATCTTAGGCAGCTGACATTACCTCGCTGCCAGGCAATGACTTTGCAGTCAGCGATTGCACATAAAGGTACCCCACAAAAGGGATTTTAGATAGACTTTTGAGGCAGCGTAACAGTTTAATGATCTACAGCAAAATAAAGAGAGCTTTGGTGAGAACTAAACAAATTAAGTAAATTCTTCTATAAATTACACCAGAAGTGGAAAACGTTGTCAAAAACATACATTTACATGCAAACTGACCAGCAACCGCAACTTTCAGATGCCTTCTTTCTTTTTCTAGCTGAATGGAACACATTGGATTGTGGGATATCAAGGGCAGAAAAGGACACATATATGCTTCCTTCACAAACGGATCAGGTGAATGTATCTCAGGAGACAGGAAGTGAAGCTAACATTGGATTCGGACATGCATTGATGCCTCCTACCTTAGAATGCATCCTCCGAAGGCAGTATTTTTAGGTTTTCGGGTGCAGCCTATCTACATGCCTAAGTGCATTGAGTTGCTGCCATGTGATTGGTTAGTAGATATTTGTGTTAGCGACCAGTTGAACAGGTGGACCTAATAAAGTGTCAGTGAGTGTATAGTGCTTTAACAAGTTTTAGGGCTGGCAATATGACAATATAACAATGATATAAGTGATCATCCTGATTTAGATCAAACTATATTGCATTTTTAGAGTTGTCTAACAGATGAAGCACTCACAGGTTTAATCTAATGTATTTCCATGGACCACTGGTTCTTTGGTAAGTTGTAAGGATCACTGTTGAGTCCAAATGCCTAATTTAAGATAATCGTTTGTTTCACATAAAACATCCTAGCCTGGCATGCCAGACCTACATTAAGATGTTAGATCTGGAAACTCGGGGCGGGATAAACGGTTACCTTTCAAAATCCCTCTGCACGCAATAGGATAACGCTACAACCAACCAGAGCAACGGACGGTTGTGGATGAGTGAGTCCCATGCGTTTTTCCACCAGCGGAGCTAATTGATATATTAAACTTTTGCCGGCAAAACTCCGAACACATCTTCCTTTTTTAAGAATGACTTAAGTGACGTTCTCTTAACTCCAAGTCATCCAGAGTCGCGGCCAAAGCCGATTCGAAAGACCGCTGCATCTTCATTGTTTTCAAGTAGCAGGGAAATCACCTATGGAAATCACGCGGAACATCATGAACTGTGCCGTCATTGTGTTAAGCCCGCCCGCCGACTCTATATACACGATGTGATTGGCCTGACCAGTTTTTGGTTTGTCCAGCTCAAAAGCCTATGGAGAGTTGCTAGACCACACAGGCTTCGAAATAATTTTCGCTGCCGCTAGGGTGCGTCTAGATTTCTAGGCTAAAAACATCCTACAACATGACTGGATTTAATGTCACTCATTCCCGCTGAGGGGGTGTTATGGCGGGAAAGTGAAGTCAATGCATACCCTCTATAGTGTTCTCCAGTTCTTACACAGCTTGACTGAATCACTACTTGACTTAAACCAAACAAAGCAATGATGAAAGCACCACAAAGTCACAATTCTGACTCTTTTCAGGAAAATTTTCTCTGTGCATTACACTGAAAGAAAATGGGTAAAAAAATACCCTGAACTCAGAGTTTCAAAAACTGTTACATATTGTATATTATATTACATATTTATATTATGATTTCTGATCTACCAATATTTCTTAATTTATAGTATTTTTCTGTGAATAGAGTTTCTTGGAGTTGCTGTTGGTCTAGGTAAAGGACAAGCACACACTGTTCCCTTCATTGTGATTAATGCCTTACGAATATGATACACTTTTGTCTCATTGTTTATTTTTAAGCATTAGAGGCATACGTTCCATTGTTTTTGTTTGTGAGACCTATTCACAATTCAAACACTCCCATCAACAACCATCAAACACTTTCAATGATCCATGAAGAAATTTGAAAGGTGCCATCAAATCTGCTATTTTTATATTTACTTATATTTATTTAGATAATTATTCATTGCTGCCCCCCAAAGTATTTAACTATGTCTTGAATTGCACATTTGTGTTATTAAATTCTTCGATGTCATTGTCCTGCTGGGTGACCCATGACAAACCTAATGCTCTAAAGTGGCTTTGTATTCGTCTGATTTCACGATGCCATGCACCCATTCACGTCATCTAATGCCAGAGGCAGCAAAACAATCCAAAGACATCAGTGAACTTTCCTCCTCATTGGCACTGGGGAAAGTGTTATTTTTTCCTGGCTTTCCTTTGGCTACAATCTTGAGTCTGACCGGCTCAGATAATTCGGTTTAAAGTTCTTTTCTCCACTGCTCATTTCTGGACACACAATGACACATGACAAGAAAACGAGCTCTGGTTTTCTTTGGACAGGCTTGAATGAGTGAAGGAACATTTCAGATACTGCAGATGAGTTCAGTTCTATAAAGCTGTCTGCCTCTTAAAGGAGCCAATTGTGTAATTGTGTAAATTGTAATTTTAAAATGTATTTGTGGAACAGTGAAACATTTAAAAAATACATTAGACAAAACCTTAACACCTTAGCTAGCAACCTCATAGCAATGCTCTAGCAATTACCCACAACACCATAGCACTGCAGTCAAACGCACACACATTCATCATAATTTCAGTGTTTGCTTACATGGTTTGTATGACGACACAAAAAAGGTCACAACCAGCCATACGCCTGTAAAATCAATACTTTTCCACATCACCGCAGCGAAAAAACAGCAAAGACTGATGCGCAAACATGCAGGGCTTTCAATAAAAGCATAATTTAGCTGAATTTATTCTCCATAAGTGAGAATAGCAAGCTTCTCTGACCCCCAGCATCATTTTCATAGAGTACAAATAGGTTCTAGCATGTAAAAATGTCCCTTTTGAGTATTCTTTAATTATCCAAATCATGAAAACCCTATTGATAGTGTGATGGATTTTTTTTTATTAATCATTATTAACATTTGTTTTTCTTGCTGGAACAACATTCAAATGCTTTTGAATTTGAAATGTATGTTTCCCCTTTGGTGAAAACTCATGACTTTGCTTGTGCGAGTATAAAAATAACAAATATGGGAAATGAAACTAGACAGATGTCTAAACTTGAAGTTATGAATTTATCACAAGAACAGAATTTGCTCCTATAGTAACAGAAGGTTTGCATATGAAGAACCAATAAAATTGTAGGGAAATTATGTAATGCATCATGTCATTTTCGTCTATTGCCCTATTCTATAAAAACTGTTGTATTTGTGTTACTTGTAGGATTCTCAAAGGAATTTGTCTGAGATCTTCCGGGCATTCCTTAAACCTTCTTCTTTGGAGAGATTGTCTGAGAACTGCTCGGGAAGATCTCCCGGCCATGACATAATAACCGACAAACCGACTGAAGTTTGTCGGTTATTATTGCTGTGCAGCAAGTAAGGGTTAGTAGGCTCAGCCGAAGCCGATGTGTAGATGCGCTAGAGTATAGAATTAGCACCCAGCCGAGGTCGATGTGTAGATGCGCTAGAGTACAGAATTAGCACCCAGCGACGTCGATGTGTAGATGCGCTAGAGTACAGAATTAGCACCCAGCGACGTCGATGTGTAGATGCGCTAGAGTATAGAATTAGCGCCCAGCCGAGGTCGATGTGTAGATGCGCTAGAGTACAGAATTAGCACCCAGCGACGTCGATGTGTAGATGCGCTAGAGTATTGAATTAGCGCCCAGCCGAGGTCGATGTGTAGATGCGCTAGAGTACAGAATTAGCACCCAGCGACGTCGATGTGTAGATGCGCTAGAGTATTGAATTAGCGCCCAGCCGACGTCGATCTGTAGATGCGCTAGAGTATAGAATTAGCACCCAGCCGACGTCGATGTGTAGATGCGCTAGGGTATAGAATTAGCACCCAGCCGAGGTCGATGTGTAGATGCGCTAGAGTATAGAATTAGCACCCAGCCGAGGTTGATGTGTAGATGCGCTAGAGTATTGAATTAGCGCCCAGCCGACGTCGATGTGTAGATGCGCTAGAGTATTGAATTAGCGCCCAGCCGACGTCGATGTGTAGATGCGCTAGAGTATTGAATTAGCGCCCAGCCGACGTCGATGTGTAGATGCGCTAGAGTATAGAATTAGGACCCAGCCGACGTCGATGTGTAGATGCGCTAGGGTATAGAATTAGCACCCAGCCGAGGTCGATGTGTAGACGCACTAGAGTATAGAATTAGCACCCAGCCGAGGTTGATGTGTAGACGCACTAGAGTATAGAATTAGCACCCAGCCGACGTCGATGTGTAGATGCGCTAGAGTAGTGTTGTCAAAAAACTCGGTACTTCGGTACCAAGTCGGTACTAAAAAAAAAAAAAACGGTTACGGTACCAGCTTTTCTAGGTACCTAGTTAATCCGGTTCTTGATGCGCTGTCACAGTTGCGTCCTCTTCATAAAAACGGCGACCGGCGGCGCTGCTAATGTGTCGGCTCTGAATCCACTTGTTGACACGAAAGGAGGAAAGAGCCACATATGGAAATATTTTGAATTAGGCTAATGTCACGTTGCCATAAAGGGCCGATCGCACGTACACATAGCACGTTTTTTGCGCGTGCAAATTTCAAATGTAGGTGCGCGGCAAGCGCGCTACTAATAGAAGCGACGTGCGAGCTTGTTTTTCCATATGCGCCACTGTTCACGGTTGCATAGCGGAGACACGCGAGAGCAAGCGCTTGTGGAAAGAAGGAGAAAGCGGTGCGAACTTCACTCTCCTTGATGACGAGGAAGTATCAGCAAAGAATTATTTGCCTTTGCTTTAGAAATCAGCTACAGGGTTCTCAAGTTTTGAAGACAGGCAAGAGTGACATTTTTGGCAGTTTTGGATGAAATAAAAGTAGGCTACAGTCAAGGCAAACAAACATGTTTTATCTCCTGTATAGTTTGGTAACACTACAATAAGAAAACATTCATTAACATTAATGCATTATCTAATATCAACACATTGAGTGAACAATATATTTTTACAACATTAATTAGGCTAATGTTTGTGAATGTTATTTAATACAAACACTTGATTGTTCATATTTTTTCACTTCATTCATTGTGCATTAAATAATGTTAACAAATAAAACTTTTGATTTTAAAAATGTATTAGTACATTTTTAAATTAACCCCAAGGAGAATAATTGCTACAGTATATAACTACTATTGTTGATTTTTAGGTAATTTTATCTAATGTTATCTAACAAATAGAATCTTCTTATTGTAAAGTGTTTTTAATACTAAAGTTTCCATCTTTAACCGTGATATACACTTTAATATAATTATGTACATTTAATCAAAATTAAGCTTTGGTACCGAAATTGGTACCGAGAACCGTGGATTTTCACTGGTATTGGTACCGAATGCGAATACTGAAATTTTGGTACCGTGACAACACTACACTAGAGTATAGAATTAGCACCCAGCCGACGTCGATGTGTAGATGCGCTAGGGTATAGAATTAGCACCCAGCCGACGTCGATGTGTAGATGCGCTAGGGTATAGAATTAGCACCCAGCCGACGTCGATGTGAAGATGCGCTAGGGTATAGAATTAGCACCCAGCTGCCATCGATGTGTAGACACACTAGAGTATAGAATTAGCACCCAGCCGAGGTAGATGTGTAGATGCACTAGAGTATAGAATTAGCACCCAGCCGACGTCGATGTGTAGATGCGCTAGAGTATAGAATTAGCACCCAGCCGAGGTAGATGTGTAGATGCACTAGAGTATAGAATTAGCACCCAGCCGAGGTAGATGTGTAGATGCACTAGAGTATAGAATTAGCACCCAGCCGACGTCGATGTGTAGATGCGCTAGAGTATAGAATTAGCACCCAGCGACGTCGATGTGTAGATGCGCTAGAGTATAGAATTAGCGCCCAGCTGCCATCGATGTGTAGACACACTAGAGTATAGAATTAGCACCCAGCCGAGGTAGATGTGTAGACACACTAGAGTATAGAATTAGCACCCAGCCGAGGTAGATGTGTAGACACACTAGAGTATAGAATTAGCACCCAGCCGAGGTAGATGTGTAGACACACTAGAGTATAGAATTAGCACCCAGCCGAGGTAGATGTGTAGACGCACTAGAGTATAGAATTAGCACCCAGCCGACGTCGATGTGTAGATGCACTAGAGTATAGAATTAGCACCCAGCGACGTCGATGTGTAGATGCGCTAGGGTATAGAATTAGCACCCAGCCGAGGTCGATGTGTAGATGCGCTAGGGTATAGAATTAGCACCCAGCTGCCATCGATGTGTAGATGCACTAGAGTATAGAATTAGCACCCAGCCGAAGTCGATGTGTAGATGCGCTAGAGTATAGAATTAGCACCCAGCCGATGTCGATTTGTAGACACGCTAGAGTATAGAATTAGCACCCAGCTGCCATCGATGTGTAGATGCGCTAGTGTTTAGAATTAGCACCCAGCCGACGTCGATGTGTAGATGCGCTAGAGTATAGAATTAGCACCCAGCCGACGTCGATGTCTAGACACACTAGGGTATAGAATTAGCACCCAGCCGACGTCGATGTGTAGATGCGCTAGGGTATAGAATTAGCACCCAGCCGATGTCGATGTGTAGACGCACTAGTGTATAGAATTAGCACCCAGCCGACGTCGATGTGTAGATGCGCTAGAGTATAGAATTAGCACCCAGCCGACGTCGATGTGTAGACACACTAGGGTATAGAATTAGCACCCAGCCGACGTCGATTTGTAGATGCGCTAGAGTATAGAATTAGCACCCAGCCGACGTCGATGTGTAGACACACTAGGGTATAGAATTAGCACCCAACCGACGTCGATTTGTAGATGCGCTAGAGTATAGAATTAGCACCCAGCGACGTCTGTGTAGATGCGCTAGAGTATAGAATTAGCACAGCACACGCTAGGGGTATAGGGTTAGACTCGGCCGACGTCGACTGTAGACACGCTAGGGTATAAATATTATAGGACGTAGTTAGGTTTAGGAAATAATCTACCACAACAGTCAATCATCTTTCGAATAAGCGGCCCCGTTTATCCTTTCATGCCAAATGTGAGTTGTTGTTTTTAAGAGAACAATGTGAAAGATCATATTTACACACGCAATGTACTTCCGACATGTTATATAACTTTTTTGTTTTCCAGTTTCATTTGTCAACACTAAAGCCTAAAGCTTCTTAGCATGTAATACAAAGCATGTATGAATATATAGAGTAATTGGGGTGTTAAGCGGATGTTTAGATTATATCAGGACACTTAAAAGTGAAATTCTTACATGCTAAAACCCATTTGAATACTATGAAAATGATGTTGGGGGTCAGAAAGCTAAGAGAGGCTTGCTATTCTTTCCCCAGCTTTACATAAGACGTTGATGTGAGGTCACCGGGGATTGCTTAAGGATTTTTATGATTACATCTAAGAACAACAGGCAGAGACACGAAGAAAACCGCATTTGTGTGTACATGGAGACAGTGCAATCCGTACTAAGCCTCTTATAGCAGGCAAATGGCTGAGTGAAAATGTGAGTGTAATGTCAAGTGTCAAATCTAAATAATATCTGAATATCCGTCTCAGAAGCAGCTCAACAATGCAAATTCAATCATGTTTTATGTCCAGAGAGATGTACTAATTGTGACTGTTCCAAAAGTAATTGAAGTTTTCAAGTCAGTATACGTACTGTGTGATATAAAAAAGACCAAGAGAGTGCGTGTTACATTTAAACACTCAAAGTCTAAATGCGTAAATGTTACTATTTGCAGTGAAATTAGAGTAAATTTCAAGCATTAAATGAATGGAACGTTATAAAACACAACCACACATCCTCTGTTAATCAGCTTTTTCTAATATCTTTCACTGATAGCAATATCATAAGACAAATGCAAAACAAATAACAAAAACATTAAAGCGCCATATTTTATACTTTTTAAAATGATAAATACTTTTCTGTTGCTTCATGATTACTTGTAAATCTCAAAAGCCTGTCAAAAATAAAAGCAAAAAATAAGAGATTATAATTTTATATAAATAAAAGCCTATTTTAGGACATAAAAATAATATATAAATGTTATATATATATGTATATATAGGCTATATATTATAGTAATGAGAAATTAATGAGAATCAAAAAATAATAATATTTAATTAATTTAATTAATAATCACAAATTATGTTTGAATGTAACGAGAATGGGGGAAACTGTCTTTTTAGGATTTTAGGATCATCAAGAGTCTTTGCATAAAAATATAACAATATAAAAATATATTTAATATTACATAGAAATATAAAATATTATAATTATTGTTAAAAAATAATAAAAATAGTAATAAGATTGCCTTATTGAAGTATCTTTGAGTTTAATTTATGCTAAATTTAAAATAATGCTTGAATGCATTATAGTAATGAGAATGTTCTTGAAAATACAGTGTCAGAATACAAAAAAAAAATATTCATGCAATTTCTTTTTTTCTTTTGTGGCATGAAATGTCACAGTTTGAGTTTGAGTTAATAAAAAAAGTTTCAGGGAATGTATTTCTTACTCCCTTACTCCCTGTTAAGAAAGTGGTCAGCTGAAGTGTACAAATCAAATCCAGGATTTTCTCATCTGGGAGCTACAATCCCGAAGATGACTTAAACGGTGAGGCAGCAGGGATAGTACCCCTGCTCATGGAATCTAAACCCCACTGATAACTCCCCAAAAAAGCCAAAGATAACTGACACCAACAGTCAGCATCAGGGCTCACAGAGCGGTTGTGTGTATGACTCACAGCAGAGGAAGATGGACCTGCCAGAGGATAACCTCTTTAAAGTGTCATTTAAGATGCCTCCATTAATCTCTAAGCAGCCAGTGATGAACGGAGCGCGGGTGTGACAGTGGTGCCCTTCACTCGGCCCACTGTCATATATTTCTCTTTCAGTTCAATGGCATGACAGAAAACATTATGTGTTGCCACTTCCTGTTCCGGATAGACGCTAGGACCTTCGTTATACTCACAATATGGATATAAGCATGTCCCTTGACCTTTCAGTCATGGGAAATATTTCACACACACACACAAACATGAAAAGACTGTTTTATTTATTTTATTACCTTCAATATAATATATAAAGATATAAAAATATATTATTTATAATAATATTAACTGAGAATTGTGGAAATACATCCAAGCACCCCCACACATTTAACCCTCTGGGGTCTGAGGTGATTTAACATGCCATGACATTTGGCTTATTTCTGTTACTGGCTCACCGGCCAATGTTATTAGGGGCTTTCTCACCGGAGGAACCTTTTCATAGTTCCTAGAACTATTGCCTATACATTTAGACATGCTTCAGACGCTGGCCACGCTGGAGGCATTCCCCAAAGTGTGCTAGGACACAGTGCAAGTTTCCATTTAAAAGGGAACATATACAGTTATACACATACTACACTTTTGTAGCACTTATTCTGTTCCCCAAAGTCCACATCAAGGTTTCTAGGCACCAAACTTGCTCAGGTCACATTTCATCCAAAATAAAAATAATAATATAATTACATTATATATATATATATATATATATTATATGTCAAGCAAGTCACTGTGATTTATAAAGCGCTTTTTACAATACAGATTGTTTCAAAGCAGCTTTACAGTGATAACAGGAAAATAAAGTTCAGAGACGGTTCATTTTTGTTGTAAAAAAGTTATTATTTAGGTCATTTATATATCTAGGCGCTTTGGAGAAAACCGTGATGTCAAATAAAGACAAGCTTTTATTTGGCATTTTCAAGACAAATTCAATTCTCATTACCATATTATTTTTTACATAGATTTTTACAGAAGGTTAAACCAGCATATGCACATATACCCTGGACATAGTATAGCAGTCTATTTATGAATCAAATATCGAATGTGCTTACTGACCAACCGCGCAAAAGTCTGTCTGGACCCCTCGCAGACTCCCTGTCAAACCCTCTTCCCGCTTAATTGCCAGGGGTGTGTATCTCAGCGAGCTCCATGGGACTGATCCGTACAGATTCCTCCAAAGGTCAACCCGAGCCCCACAGACTCGTAAGAGAAGTCCAATTAATACTAGCTCAGTGGAGCTACATTATTTATTTAGCACTGAAGAGGAGGAGGAGAGAAAGAGAAGAAGATCAATGAAGGTTTGGAACTTAATTACAGCTTTCAGTCGACAGGCCTCTTTCAAAGTGGCATAATCCCTCTCCTGTCTGCGGTGGGTCTGAACACGCTAAACCGCTATGAGGAAGAATTACAGAGATCACGCTTAAGAGTGTGTTTGGAATATTTAATTAACAATTATGCTACTTAGTCAGATTAAAAAATAAAGGCAGCACTTATTATGAAGCCTATTGGTCTATAATGATACACTGCAACCAAGGTTTCTTTTTACGTATTTTGCCTTGTATTCCAGTAAAAATATCGGAACATCCAAGATTAATTTACTTCAAAAAACTGCTTATTTTGAATGTTTTTTTTTTTTGGCCTTGTCTTATCTTTTTTGCAAAGAGCATTAATCTAGTTTAGACATTAGCTATGTTTCCATCCACACGTTTTTATCCGCATTAAGTGATGCTTTATGGAAACAGTAAAATTCGATTGAATTTCATGAATATCGACTCAAATGAAATGCATTCGGTCTCATTGGATTTTATCTTGATCGATATACAGCTTATGCGATAAACGCTGATGGAAACGTTATTATGGTGCGATCCGTTTTGTCTAGCAAAACTTTGTTCGCAAATGTTTGCTTGAATGTTGTGGAATTCGGTGAGAAAATGAATGGAAACACCTTAAAATGTCTCAAATCAATTCGATATACCAATTTGATCGCAAAACAGCATGTGACGTCATTACGCACATTTTTTTGTGTTTCAACACTTTCACCAGCTTTATTCGCATGAGTTTTTTTTACCGAACTTCAGATAATTCGATTGACAAGTGGATGGAAACTTGGCCATTGTTTAGATGTTTTAAACGAGATTCTTTTTGTTAATTTAAGACAATATATACGCATACACGCATATATACTGCAACCACGGTTATAATAAAACTATGCTTTATATAAAATGCTTTATATATGCTTTATATAAAAAAATATACTTGGATATTCATGTTTACACTTTGAAGAGTACAATGTATTATTATACATGATGTAAAGCCTGCATTTTAAAACATTCTACATTTAAATAGAGCAATGATAGCTGTGGTTATAATTATGAGAACACTGAATTGATAATAAGGTGCACTGCAAGGCATTACAATACATTATGAATGGTTAGTTGGCAATTGGCATGAATGCTTTTAGCAAGTTGAAATGTTTTGCAGTGTGACACCATGTACTTCATCTAAAACTAATTTATTATTATTTATTAATTGAGAGACTGGAATACTTTTGCTTTTAAAAACATAATTTGTCACAACACAGGGTCATTTGAAATTACTTATAATAAAGGCAAAAGCATAAAGCATTCCCTAATACATTCATAGAAAGTGTGAGCTAAAGTCTTTATATTTATCAACGTCATGTCATGATATGTCATCTACTGTGTGTATCCAGTCTGTATCTGCATGATCATCCGCATTTTCAGAATCTCACATTGGCTCGAACTGATACGGTAAAACCGATGACATTATTAACTGTTCACAATTGCTTTGGAAGCTTTGAAAGCTTGCTATTATGGTAAGACACATTACATTTTGGTCAAACAATGAACTTTTATAGTAGCATCATGAACCCTTTAAAGCAGCACTATGCAGGAATTCCGTTTTTGTCAAACAGCGACCCCTAGAGTCGCTGTGGAGTACTTGTACTGTCGTAAATATCTTGCACGCAGAGATGTCTCTGCACTCACGGCCGGATCCCCTCCCTCTGTACACCGGTACCTGTTCAGTCGGATGGAAGCTGTAACGAGTGGAAATAAGGTGTGGCCCCTTTAAGAGCTGCGCGCGCCCTGTTTAATTGTCGGCAGTCTGTATTGTATGTGCGCCTCGAACACCATATGTATACGGCGCCGGGTTATTTCTGTTTGACTCATTTTAGCAGAATTTTATCAGATCTTTTTTGCGGTAAAGCAATTTGTTATATCGCGAGACCTGATATCACGCGACACTTCAGTGCGTTTTTTCCGCTCACATGCAATAGGGGGGTGCGAAGCGACCACCATTCAACCCGAAAAGAGTAATATAACCATTCCAATGACTCCGAAGCTGATTGGTTGAGTTAAAAAACCTGCATAGTTCACCTTTAAAGGGGCTCTAAGCGATGTCGGGTGACGTCACTTCTTGTTGACGTTTAAAATATTGTCAAACAGCTAGCTACACTGTAAAAAAATGCTGGGTTGTTTAATTATTTTGGGTCAAATATGGACAAAGTCAAACATTGGGTAAAAAAATGTAATTTAAAAATGTAACCCAATGGCTGGGTTTGTCCATATTTGACCCACAATTGGTTAAAACAACCCAGCATTTTTTACAATGGTGGTGCGGGTTAGCCCAGTTTGTTTTTGTTGCCGTTTGTGGAGCCTGGGTTGTCTGCAGAGGCCGCGTCTTTTTACAGTGTGTTCAGGGGACAGGCAGCTAGCGGATAGTGAGGAGATGTTTGCTGTATGTGACAAAAAATGTTTTGGCCTAAAAAATGTGTGACATCACTTAGAGCACCTTTAATTAAGATACCAAGCAATAATGATCCATCCATCATAGTTTCACATCATAAGGTAAACAACACATGAAAATCATGCAGTGATGTTGAGAGGAGCGTTTGTTAAAGGGAAAAAATGAAAATTCTGTCATCATTTACTCACCCTCATGGTAACCAGACAGTTGATGATGGTACCCATTGACTTTCATAGTTGGAAAAAAAAATACAATGGAAGTCAACTGTCTGGTTACCAACATTCTTCAAAATATCCTTTTCTATTGTGTTCAACAGAAGAAAGAAACTCGTACAGGTTTGCAACATCTTGAGAGTGAGTAAATTATGATAGAATATTCATTTTTTGGGTATCTATCCCTTCAAGGTTTCTTCAGTAATCACTGCTCTCTCCAGACCCTCTCACCCAGAACTAATCCCTCTCTGCTTACCAAAGCTTTAGATATGAATGTGAGGAACAACAATTAGTGTTCTGTTGCAAAGCATTACTGCGACACTTCAGAACTAAACCACATTGAGGAGCTAACTGAAAAGCAATTCATTTTCCTCTGGTATTTTTTAAAACAATTCGTGAAAGTTCACAGCAATGAACGGAAATGTTATTTCAAGGCTAGCATGGATGAGACTACAAAAGTGTCATTTAAAAGTAATGGGACACATCTGCACCTGGGCTTTCTGTAACCCTATGTGTCAAAGTAACGCTGCCTGTAATTGGATGCTCTGGTAAATAACACAGAAGCTTTCCGCCACAAGCCCGGCGAGTTGTTAAGATAGGACTCAGTGTGTGTCACGCCAGTGGTTGTATTGAAAAATGTACAGGTTAAACATTGTATCTGTCAAACTGTAGAACAGAAGCATAAACAGGAATGATGGACCCAACTCTGGGGACTCTGCCTGTTCAAAAATTTACAATGAACAGCACGATAGCAATGCAAATTCTGCTCAGATGCATATTAATCTGTTTGTTTGTTTGTTGTCTGACTGATTGTTGACACCCATTCATTGTAGAATAATAATGCTGGATATACTTTGCTTTCTGTGGATTATGATAAAAGTAAGGCTGCCAACTTTTTGGGTTAACAAATATGTTTAAGACCAATCATTTTTAATGCACTTAAGGTACACTATGTAAGTTTTGGCCCTCTATCGGTTAAAAAACGGATCCTCTATCGGATGCTTTTCACAGAATGATTTGGTTGTGCTTAGGCTCTGTGAGACTGTGTGTATGAATATGGTTCTTTATGACTAAAGATAGAAAGATTATCCCAATATTATACTACTGTTCATAAAACATTCACTTAAATATTTAACCCGTTTAAATGGAAAGGATCTCAAGATGACTAGAAAAAAACATTACCGTAGCTTAACCCATTATCAGACACGGTACTTCCTTGAAAATAGATAAATTCCAGCACAGCTACAACAACCATAATGAAATGAGCCTTCACAATACAGCTATATATCTGTTCAATAAAACACCTTACTCACCTGTTGAGCAATAAAAACGCCAACATTTTAAATCCCTCAATTTACACCATCTCCAAAAAGCCAAGCCAATGTTGATCCTTGTTTTATTACGAGCTCTGTTGGGTTTTCTTTTCTCCAGCAAACTCTCCTCTGCTCAGGTTTTTTTAAAGTGGATTGGAGATTTTGCGTGAGGTTGGAGTTTTAGCACTCCATCTCAACCTTTCTCGCTCGTTGTGAAAACTATTCACACGCCAGACACACGTCAAAGTAGCCAGAGAAACTTTTCTCTATTTTCAGATATGACGAGACACACACAGGCGAGTGAGTGACACAATTTCCCACCAAAACCATCCCGACAGGTCTACCATAGTGAATCAGGGTAAGACAAAAACTAATTTTGGAAGAAGGACTGATGATGTATTGACTCGTTATTGACATTTTGTGCATTTTAAAGAAAAAAAGTTACACTGCACCTTTAAAGTCAAAATGAAAGAGCCACAACCCATTTTATTCAGCAATAATTCCAAAAAAAGCATGTTCACTTAAAGCAACACTATGTAGTTTTTCAACCTTCATAATATATTTCAAAAACCCTTGAGATGGTACATCGACTTACAATAGGTTGAATGACACATCTGCCATAGCCTGACTGTGTCTGTATTGCTTTTACTGGCACTACGTAACTTCGGGGTTCGGGTAGTAACCCGAGCACAAAAAGAACTACAAAATTCGACTGCTTTACGGCATACCTCACTTCCCCCTCAACCCCCACTTCCTCAAATTCTCACATGAGAGCACAACTAGCGTTTGTTTGCCGTCTGTATGTTGTTGTCATGGTCGAAGCAGCAACTAAACCGAAGAAGGCAAAGGTTTTGTCGGAGGAGACTAGACAGAGAAAAAGGGAGAGTGACAAAATAAAAGGCCGGACGAGGATCAATATTGGTCCAGCTTTCGCTCGCTGGCGAGAGCTAAAGAAGGAGGAGGGGTGCCCGACCGATGCCGACCGAACGACAAATCAAGTCAAGTCAAGTCAAGTATATTTATATAGCGCTTTTCACAATATAGATTGTATTAAAGCAGCGTCACAGTATCAATCAAAATAACATAACAATGTTTGTTTCTTAGTGGAAAAAAACATCCACGTTAGGTACACTCTTAAAAATAAAGGTTCTTCAAAGGTGCTTTGTTGAGATGGTCCTCACTGCAGAACATGAAATCCACGGGGAGGAGTCGGATCTAGATCCGACTCCTCCCACCTTACATACCTAAACCTACCCAGCTCCACCCCTTATCCCTAAACCCACCCCTAAACCTACCCAGCTCCACCCCTTATCCCTAAACCCACCCCCAAACCTACCCAACCCCACCCCTTAATCTGGATCCGACTCCGCCCCCCGGATCTCGTGTACTGCAATGAGGTGCTACTGGCTTTGTTGGGGTATATGGTTCCATGAAGAACCTTTAACATTCAAGGAACCTTTCCATTGCACAAAAGGTTCTTTTTAGCGCCAAGAGGTACTTCAGATTATAAAATGGTTCTTCACAATCTCATGTGACCTCATATTGTTGGAGTAAAATTGTCTTTCCCATACATTGATTTATTTATGGCAACGTATTTTCACATTTGCATAGTTGATGATTACAGCATTTTTTTTTTACTAGATCTGTAATGAAATGAGTTTGTAAACTTGTTTTCCGTCTAAATAAAAGCTCGACTGCAGTTTCCGTCGAAATACAATAAATCAGTACATGCTCACGTGCATGTAGAAATTTGGACAAATCTAATTTAATTTTTCAGTGCATTTGTTTTACAATATATGGCTATCACTGTAACACAAATAATAATAATTATTATTATTATTAAGACTGTGTAAGACTGTCAGACTGTGTAAGAGTGTAAGACTGGGACAATTTAAAATGGGTTCGACTGTCCCCATTACAATTCAGGTAGGTTCAGTGCACAGACTTTTTCTATAGACAGACTTTTTCTTTGTTCAGTTTGTACACCGAATAGCCTATGGTTAGCAGCTCTTCATTTTGAACTCTCAAAGTATTGATCAGATTGATTAATCGAATTTTAAAATGTACACAGTTTTCTTTGTACAAAATTTTGCTGTTATTTTGTTCCATGTGTTTGGAATGAATCTGTTAAATTAATTAAAATAATTATCTCGTAATACTCACTCACTGATTGCCACCTATTGGTGTTATTCTGTAATCCACAGCAAGAATCACGAACAAATCAGTGAATGAATCTTTTTGGATAACAGGATTGAACAAAATCCCCACTAATTGCTGTTATCCTTCTTCTGAAAATAGTTTAGTAATCGAAGAAATGCACATAATAGTCATATAACGCACGGAATGACAGGCCTTAGTTTACAGTGACTTTATTCTTAGTTTGAAGTCGATTCTCAATTCTCGAATACTTTGAATCGACAAAGTGATTCTTTTTTTAATCGACTTCCAGCAGGTTCATCCCCTCCCCCTCCTTTCAGTTTATCGCGCGTTGCCAGTGACGACGACGTGTGTCCTGAATCCAGTTTTTATTATGAGGAGAGCCTGACAAGCGGTACGTTTGAAAACTAATTTAACAATTTAAATAAGCATAACATAACAGGATGAGTTATCGGAACTTGTTGATGAATACTCTTTTTTTTGTGTGTGTGTGTGTGTGTGTGTGTGTGTGGTGTGTGTAATTTCGATGCATTTATTTTCTTCCCGCTCCCTTCACTTCAGTTAATGTCGCAGACAGGGTGGCTGCGTTTTCTCTGAGACTCTAAAACAAATCGAAGGTATTTGTGCATATAAAACTATTTTAGATAACTGTTAGCCAAAACAAAATATCAAGTATTATGTATCGATGTTGTTCTAAGTGGTGGGAGATTATCATTTAATGGTCTTATATACCCAAATGTATGTTAGGCCTATCGCCTCAGTTCGACGACGGAGAGAAGCCATTTTGTTTGGAGTCTTCACAGAAATCCAATGGTAAGTGAAATCGTTAATTAATTAATTATCTTATGTACTAGAACATTTTTGTTTCATTGCTTTCTTTTTATGTGGTCGTGGTATCCAGTGAGGTAGACAAGACATGCTTTTTATAAACGTGCCTAATAAAAAAAGTCATTTAACGTTACTGTGTCCATCTTGAGACAAAACAGTAAGATTAGCTCAGCCAAATGTTGAGAGATGCCAGTGAAAGCATAGCAAGTTATGCATTTTTGCATGCATTATCTGTGAATCCGTTTACATAACGTTACTAATTAAAGTCAGGATTCCCGCAGATTCTTTCAAAATGTGCATAAATCCCTACAAGATATCCTTTGCTGAATTGATCATTTTGTGGGTAAAAATACATCATCCCAAATAGCTGTGCTACTAATTAAGCCTTGTTATCCGCCATTTTGTCTATCAAACTTATTAACCACCTCGAACATCTTTGACTGTCTGTGTCATTGTTCAAAGATGAGACGTCACCATTTTTAGTGTCCATCAAATAAAATGTACAAAATTGATTGTAAAAAATATATATATTTAAGTGTCTTTTTTCTGAGTAACGACCTTATCCGATCCGAGCGCAGTTTTTTTAATCAAGTAATGTTAGAATTTCTATAATTCTGTGTTGAACTGATAATCGCTATTTTGTGTGTTAAACACAATCTACTTAATACAGACAACTTCATTGTAAAGAAAACAACAACAAATATATGATCATAATCTGTCAATAATAGTGTAGTTCACAAACTCGCTTGACATACATGGAAAACCAAACAATTGTAGGATGAAAGTCAGTCAAATACATCTTGAATGGCCTGGGGGAGAGTAAATAATCCATTTTTATAAAAATTAAAAAAAAAAAAAAAAAACATTTTTGGGTGAAGTTTTCCTTTAAAGCAAGCAAATATTTTGCCTGACAATTAAAATACTGGCCTTTAGAAATTCATCCATTCTAAAATTTAACAATCACCTTTGAATTATGAAGACCATGATTCTGCATTCACTTTTCTTATTATTTGTCTTTTATTTATCAGCTTCTGGAGGAAATGAAGAACTCCACACACACTGATATTGACAAATCTGAGAAAGCTTTCTTACCAAATTGTGGAAAAGGCCCCAAATACAGACTTAAAACAAATGTTGAAGCTGACATTGGATTTATGCGAGACAGAAGTGGAGAGAAATGGTGTGTATTTATTAACATAATTTATTTCATTAATATGTGCAATTTATAATCATGGCTTTGTTTTTAGGCCAAATGGTTAATGCTGCCATCCTTCTTCTGCCATCTCTTTTCAAAGAAAAGGAGTCAGTGCACTATGTCATGGATCAGGTATAATATTCACTGACACTAGTCCATGTCGCAATTTCATTTAAGTGTGACTGACTTATTTTTTATTTAATCGTCCAAACTTTGATTCTGTGATATTTCATTGCATTATACAGTTAATTCGGTTTGGTCCTACTTTATATTAAGTAGGGCTGGGGTAAACGATTATTAACTAAACGATTAGTTGGGCGATTATTTTATCGATTAGTCGACTAATCTAACGACTAATTGGGCGATTAATATAAAGATTATTTTTCTGCTCCTCGATTAATAAAAAAACATAATGTATCTTAAATAAATACGAACTAGCGTACTGAATCATGATACTGTAGCTGGCTAACGTTAGTCTAATGTTATGTATTTGAACACTGTCATTAGAACTCTATAACCGCCAAAACCGTGTTATTAAAATATTTTGTACAAACATTTTTTATCATAGAGAATGTTTAAGTAGCTACTAATATCAGCTTACCAGGGAAACGGAGGCGGAGTTAGTGGTGCTTCTGCTCCTGCTGGAGATGATTCAGGAGAGTCTGTTCTGTTCCCCGTTACCGATCAGAGCGCGCGCTGTCACGGAGCAAAGCCTTGTTTATACTCGACGCGTCCGCATGAGCGTGCGGCAAATATGACGCGTTGGGCGCGCAAGACCGGCAAAACCCCATATCGCGTGCACGGCTTCTTTTGTAACAGCGCGCGCGGCGCCGCGTCCGCGGATGAACGACTGCAAGCCGAATCTCCCCGAGCCGTACGTCTCACCGCACCAACACCCAGTTTGCGCGTCTAAATTGCAAAGGTTTTTTTTTTGTTAAGGATTTGTTTACTGTGTTTGATTCATTTAATGGAGAGCACATTCACTTCTAGTGGTCTTCGTCCTCCATTCTGCAATGTTTCGGTCTCCCACGTGTGTTGGCGAGCTGCTGTACTGCCGGAAACGGTGCAAAAAAAATAAATAAATGAAGAAGCGTCGACGCAAAAATATGGCGTCGACGTAATTTTGACGTCGAAGCGTCGACGTCATCGACGCGTCGCTACAGCACTAATATTAAGTGGCTTTAACTATTATATGTTAACATCGAAATTAATAAATTGATACAATCAAACAACTTATTGTGTACATGCATGTTTTTACATTGTACTTAAAGGATTAGTTCAGTTTTAAAAAAACTTTTGCTGATAATTTACTCACCCCCATGTCATCCAAGATGTCCATGTCTTTCTTTCTTCAGTCGAAAAGAAATGAAGGTTTTTGATGAAAACATTCTAGGATTTTTCTCCATATAATCGACTTCAATGGTATCCAAACGGTTCAAGGTCCAAATGACAGTTTTTTTTAGTGCAGCTTCAAAGGGCTTTAAACGATACCAGGGGCCTATCGAAAAAAGATTTGTTCATTTTGATGAACGAGTTCGAACAGGAGAATAACGAACGTCCATCACAGGACAGAGCAAGGCGAGCATTTGTGCTAATAAAACGTAAACGTTTTTATTTATTTTTGAAATAACTGATGGTTTCGCTAGATAAGACCCTTATTCATCGTCTGGAGTCGTTTAAAGCCCTTTGAAGCTGCACTGAAACTCTCATTTGGACCTTGAACCGTTTGGTTGCCGTTGAAGTCCATTATATGGAGAAAAATCCTGGAATGTTTTCATCAAAAACCTTCATTTCTTTTCGACTGAAGAAATAAAGACATGGACATCTTGGATGACATGGGGGTGAGTAAATTATCAGCAAAAGTTTTTTAAAAAGTGAACTACTCCTTTAAAGGGGTGGTTCAGAATTTTGGACATCGGGCCTCATTTCCAAGTGAGCCTTAGTGTTATCTATCAGTAGAGACATTTTTTTTTTAAATTCATCCAGTCGTCCCAGTTGCGTAGTTGCCCGGTGCTAGGCTAGCGTGAATCAATGGGACCAGTTCTAGTATGCCATAAAACAGTTTTACCCACTCCACAGTACACTAAAAGCAAATCGATTATAACGCCAGACTATCGATGTAAGTGTCCGTTGAGAGAATAATGTTAGAAATCAAACTATCCTTTTCATCTTAATGATTGCATTACATTTACAGGAACTAGTTTCTCAGCAGCGGCGGAATTATACTTCGCTCCGGTTAGTAGTAATGTTACTGCGTCAAAAAGTAATAAGAGGAACAGAAGCATGACAGTCGGGAGGTCTACTAGCTTAGTAATAATTGTTGAGGTAAACAAAGGCAACATGGTGATTCGGTGTGCATTTCGCAATTGCAAAATCAAACCTAATAAATGTTCATCGCGAAGTTTTCACAAATTTCATTTTGAAGATCCAGAAAGGATTCAACTTTGGATTATTTCTTCGGGCTTGGACAAGGAGACACCGGCAGAGATTCTAAATTTGGACTCTAAAAAAAGGATTTGCAGTGACCATTTTAGACCAGACGACTTTAAAGAAGCATTTAATCGAAACAGTCACAGGTTTATGACAAGGAATGCAGTTCCAGCCGTCTTTCCAGATGCACCAACAGATGTACAGGTAATAACTTTTATTAGGCTACTCTAGCTAGCTAATGGAGCAAGATCGTGAATTATGAATCTAGATTATGAAGCTAGCCCTTTCATAACTGATAGATCGACACTGACAACTGGTGCTCCGTTATGCACATTGGTCTGTCTCGGGAGGCGCTGTGCCCGGAAACATTTAAATTTTGGAAACTAGTGTCTAGCTTCAGTTCTGTTATCTGTGTAACTAAGTTCCACTCCTTGCAGCAAAAACACTCGTCTTCCATCGGTATTTGTATATATTTTCTGCACTGGCACCACCAGTCTCCCGATGTTCTGTCCCGGTTCTCTACGGCATCTCCCTGGCTGCTGTCTCTACAGACATTCTTTCTCTTTCTGCCCTTTTAGCATCCATCTTGAATAATTCTTCATCTGTGTATTCTGGCTCATACATATGGTTCGTTGAATAACTCACATTTTTCGTCTTCATCGTCTTCAAAGTCCAAAACAATGGTATTGCTTTCAAACGTTGCCATATTCCTCTGTCTTGCTATTACATATATCATAAATTATACTCTGTTTCTGTTGTGATGAGTGTCAGCGGCAGGTAAATACGAGTAAATACACTTGCGTGATTGTCGTGTGGACCGACTCACTCGGTTGCCTAGGTAACATATCACTCCACCGCTGCTGTAGACTGTGCTAATAAATATAGGTAAAACAATATAACTATTGCAATGCGATGAAAAGGATAGTTTGATTTCTAACATTATTCTCTCAACAGACACTTACATCGATAGTCTGGCGTTATAATCGATTTGCTTTTTGTGTACTGTGGAGTGGGTAAAAACTGTTTTAATGGCATGCTAGAACTGGTCCCATTGATTCGCGCTAGCCTAGCACCGGCCAACTACGCAACTGGGACGACTGGTTGAATTTTTTTTAAAAATGTCTCTACTGATAGATAACACTAAGGCTCACTTGGAAATGAGGCCTGTGCCCGGTTGCATAAAGCACCTTAAGTTTTTCCCTTAAGTATGATACCTAAGGGGCGATTTCCCCTTACCTAAGAGAATAACTTGCAGGGTGTTGCATATAATCTCTTAAACGGTTCTCTTAGGTAAGGGAAACATTTAAGTGTTTCACGACAGCGATCCTGGATTCACGTTATAAAAGTCTGTTGTTGCCATAGATGCGCAAAACACTAACATGTCGGAATATCACGTGTCAGTCCAGTGACGCTATCACGCAACACCGCGTTAGCTCCGAAAGTGGCGGCAGGTTGTGTTGTTCACCGTCTCATGCTTTGGCATTTGTTTAGGTTTTGTGAATGCACTTCTAGCTCTGTGTCTCGAAATACAGCTGAGTATATTTCCATAGCATAACTGTTTTTTCTGTCATGATTCCTTTTAAAACACAGAATCAGGTCGTTCTACTGTGAATGTTTTTCTGCACGGGTCGGCCACACACTCTCAGCGCACTGACTTAACGTTGTGATAGTCTACATGCGAGTCGCGTGTAATGACAGACAGACAGCCGTCTAGTTTGATAGCAATGTCAAATATTGCGCGTCGATCAAAATCGGTATTCTTGAAACAATTTTTCATAGCTAAATTGGTCCAAAGGGTTCTCCCTATTCCCTATGATCTTCAGCTGGTTTCATAAATTCAGCCATGTCGTCTTATTTTTGTCCGCATTACTCTTAAGGTTACGATTTTCAAACCTTAAGTTATACTTAGGGAAATTGCCGTTAAGGGGCTTTATGCAACACTTAACGATTACTTAAGTGAAAAAACAGCATTTAAGGGAAATTCTAAGTGTTTATGACGTTTCACTTAAAAAAAACGTTAAGTAACACTTAAGGGTATTTTTCTGCAACACCCTTAGGTTTAAGGGAAACATAAGGGCGACCTTAAGGGAAAATTACACTTAAGGTGCTTTATGCAACCGGGCACTGATGTCCAAAATTCCGAACCACCCCTTTAAATACCTGCATGTAATTACAGCTGTAATTAATATTCCCAAAGACCTCTTACCAGATTTACACAGCTAAAGAGTTTTACAATACAACATGAACACAACACTGGATTTACAGTAACTGTAAGATAAAAATGTATATGAATGCCTGGTTGAAGAGATGCGTCTTTAGTCTAGTTTTAAACTGTGAGAGCGAGTCTGAGCAACAAACAATATCAGGAAGGCTATTCCAGAGCTTTGGAGCTAAATGTGAAAATGCTCTCCCTCCTTTGGTGGATCTGGATATCCTAGGTATAACCAAAAGCCTTGAATTTAGTGATCTTAAAGAGCGTGGTGGATTATAGGGCGATAGAAGATCCGTTAAATAGACTGGAGCTAAACCATTTGGGGCTTTATAAGTCAGTAGCAATACCTTGTAATTAATACGGAACTTAATGGGTAACCAATGTAGTTGTCACATTCACCTCCTTCCTCTGTGTCTTCACCTCCTTCATCTGTGTCTTCACTACACTTCCCAGCATTCCCGGTCATCATCACCTGCACCTGCACCTCATCATGATCACCGTCACCTGTGTCCCATCACCAGCATGGACTATAAAACACTCACTCTCCCTGCAGTCACTGTCTGATCTCGTCGCTACATTATTCACAGACTCACCATCCGCCTACCTGCTACTTACCTGCTTCCTGATCTTCCTGTATTCATCCATCCGATCATCCATCCGTTCATCTCCGTTGTGACTGCCATCTAGTGATGGGCAGATCGAGGCTTCGTGAAGCAATGAAACAGTTGAACCAAATGGTCCATATTGTTTCGAGGCTTCGAATCATTCCGACACCCGTCTCCACGGTGACACCTAGTGGTCACTTGCATGTGTTGATCTGAAAAAACCTTGACGAGCCATGACAATTTGTTGTTTTTTTATTATTGTACTTTTCTAATATGTGAATCTTGTAACCTATATAGGCTCCTCACTGTGCATAATGTTATTTTGGTCCTGCAAAATGAATATTAATAAAATAAATCAAGCCACAATGTCTCTCTTTTGTACATATTTTTATTCAAAAATATAAATTTCTCTGCTGTGGAAGGACTTCTCAAATGGCGCATCATGGATGATGTATTGTTGCAGTAGGCGAGCTGCCGATCGCAATACACACATCTCACTTTATTTGTTGTTTCTAAATGGAAATGCTCCCACACCACAGATGTACGGCATCTCTTCTGGGGAGCCTCCATTTTATCTATCTATCCAAATCTATCTAGATATGTATCTCTAATCTATCTATGTATTTAGATATGTATATAATATGTATCTATAATCTATCTGTGTATTTAGATATGTATATAATATGTATCTATAATCTATCTGTGTATTTAGATATGTATATATAATCTATGTCTCTATAATATTTATATATGTAGCCTATCTTTAATCTATCTATATATGAATCTATCTATCTATTAATCTAGCTGTCTATACATATGCATCTATTAATGTGTCACTATATGTTGGCTATGTGGGATATGTGTCTCTAGTCTAGCCTATCAGTCAATGTGTTGTGTAAATTTAAATGTAAGCCTAAATATAACTAAACAAATCACACTATAAATGTCACTATATCACCAAAAATCCACTATCTCAAAATCAAACTCCTCTCACAAAAAACCACGATGTCAATATGCGTTAATTTCACTTTTATACAGATGTGCGATTGTGTGGTCTGTTTCCGACCGTGTGTCAATCAAACGCTGATTCGACGGATCACACCTGATGAAACAGTTAGTGAAACACTTCGAGGCTTCGTTTGGCCATAGTCACGTGACATGGGTGTTTTGAATCACGCTTCGAATCAGTGATTCGAAACATCTGCGCTTCGGGATCTCACAAAGCTTCGGAACGACTGTTTCGCGTCAGCCATCCCTACTGCCATCATCTCCATCTGCAAGAGTACAAAGAGGACTTCATCCATCAAGCTAAGACTGTTTACATGTTTCAACATCATTCTGATCCTTACCTGTTGTCTCCGCCTGAATTACCATCTGCACAAATAAACTTTATAAACTTACTATCCAGCCTGTTCCATCTGTGAACCATGACAGTAGTGATGATAAAATCGATGTTATTTGATCATATTTTCTTGATCTAGTAAGAACTCTAGCGGCTGCATTTTGCACTAACTGTAGCTTGTTTATTGAGGATGCAGGACAACCAGCTAATAAAGCATTACAGTAATCTAGTCTCAAGGTCATGAATGCATGAACTAACTTTTTTGCATCAGAAACTGATAGCATATTACGTAGCTTAGCAAGGTGGAAAAAGGCTGTTTTTGTAACATATGAAATATGTTTTTCAAAAGACAGGTTGCAGTCTAATATAACACCCAGGTATTTTACTGTAGAGGATAAAGTAACAGGGCATCCTACTATGTTAAAGTTGTGCTGGTTTTGAGGTTTTTCGAACCGATAAGTAGTGCCTCTGTCTTGTCTTGATTTAATAAAAGAAAATTACGCGTCATCCAATCTTTTATATCTTTAACACAATCTGTCAATTTGGATAATTTAGCGTATTTATCCGGCCGTGATGAAATATATATTTGAGTATCATCACATCAGCATAACAATGGACACTAATTCCATGTTTCCTTATAATATTTCCAAGTGGCAACATTTTTATTGAGAATAATAGAGGGCCTAACACAGATCCCTGCGGCACTCCATAGTTTACAGAAGTTATGATAGATTTTTCTCCATTTAAATAGACAAAATGGTAGCGGTCAGATAAGTATGACCTGAACCAGCTTAATGCTTGTCCTTGAACACCAGTATAATTTTGTAGTCGATCTAAGAGTATTGTGTCATCTATAGTATCGAACGCAGCACTAAGATCAAGTAAAACTAGTACTGAGATACAGCCTTGGTCAGAAGCTAAAAGTAAATCATTTGTAATTTTAACTAGCGCAGTTTCAGTGCTATGATGTTGCCTGAATCCAGACTGAAACTTTTCATAGATGTTATTTTCTTGCAAGAATGAGCCAAGGAAGAACAAAACTGAACATCCAGTACAGTAAGAGTATACAAGCAAGAGAATGTTGTTAGTCTCCAGCAGCTCCAGACAAACCTTGACACTCAAAACTGTCCTGTCACTACAGCTAGCATTACAACAACAGCATATTCTGTGAAACCGCTAAAACAATGCACACATGTATGGCGCAGAAATCATTTTATTGTAAAGTGTTACCAATAAAACAAGAACAACAGTGTAATTTCAAAAATGTGTCCTTGAGAAGCCCTTCCTTGTTAATATAGACATTATCAATTATGCATATACTTTTATCTAAAGCGACTTGCAGTGCATTATAGCACACAGCTCAGCAGAGAAAAAATAAATATGCAAAATAATTGATATTGTGTAATTTCTTATAGATGAAATGGGCCATTGAAAGTTCTAGGACAAGCATGCATATTTTATGATAATCATTTATCATTTTTGAAAGTTGCATGCAAACATACTAACATATGTTGCCCTCCGAGGGTGCTCATAATAGTGCAGTAGTCAAGATAATAAAAATTATTTTCTACTTGTTATGTCATCTCATCAATAATCTCCATTTCAGCAGTCACAAAGTACACAATGATCTATAGATACAATGCAAACCTTGTGTTGGGCTGCAGTGATTTAGTGCATTAGACTCAAACACAAAGAAACAAGAGTTATACAGTAATTACTAAACATTAGCGGTATCTCACTTTTTCAGGTGTTACAACAGATGTGGAGCAGAATGCAAAAGTTATTGTGAATGAAAATGGCCTTGACTCAGTCTGTTAGATATGTAGATTCAACATAATGACCCAGTGAAAGCTCTTAGCAGTGTGATTTACCAGAGTGAAACAGACTGTACTAAGTGCTCAGAAACTGTGGTAAGAGAGCGTCACGTCATGAATAGATACTGACTGAAATCCTACATTTTGTTTCTAAGGTAATGAAGGTTGTTCACTATGACCTCAAGCAAAGCTTTTACCTTCACCATTCACTTTCAATAGAAAAATAAAATCAAAAGTCATCGCTTAATAGGACACACTCCAGGTCTTATTGTGAAGGACATATAATTGCGAGCGAGCGAGCGAACGAACTAACGAACATATACATATATTACATACATACAACCTAACCACAAATAACACACAACCTAAACCACAAATAACAGATAATTACATGTAATTTAAATAAATAAATACAATCATTTCTCAACTAAACCACAAATGATGCATAATTGGATGTAAATTAAAACAAAATAAATAAATACAAATATGTATCAACTAAACCATAAATGACACATTGTAATTTAAAACAGACAAACAATAAATAAATATATATATATATATATATATATATATATATATATATATATATATATATATATATATATATATATAATTCTATCACAAACACAAACAAAAATTATGCATAATTGCAAATAAAACAGCATAATTGCAAGTAAAACAGTAAAACAAATAGATAAATAATACAATTATTTATCAACTAAACTGTCACAGTGCATAAGTGCATGTCATTTAAAACAATAAATAAAAATTATTTGTCACCAAAATCACTTGAAAATGAATGAATGAATGAACTAAACCACAAATGACACATAATTGCATGTAATTCAAATAAATAAATACAATTATGTATCATCTAATCCACAAATGATGCATAGTTGCATGCAATATAAACTTATTTACCACCTAAACCAACTATGCATAATAAAACAATAAATATAAACAAATAATGCACATTTCATGTAAATTAAAACAACAAATAAATTTTATTTATATATATATATATATATATATATATATATATATATATATATATATATATATATATATATATATATATATATATATATATATATATATATATATATATATATATATATTAATTTGATTTATTCATCACATGAACTGCAAATGCCATGCACCTAATCACTCTGCACTCATATTATTTCAGATAAATGTAAGGACATATGCAAACTCGAATGAAGAAAATGAGAAATATTTCAGACAGACAGATTTAAGAGATTTGCCTACAGTATACACTATACAGTGTTCTTCTGGTGATGAACTGATGAGGTAGCAAACACAGATCAAGTGGAAGATGTGGAACATAATTGACTTACTATAAATAATGCAAGCATACAAACATTGATATTGATCTAAATTGATAGTTTGGAGAAGATGGTTTTTTGGAATGCATAAACACGACTAATGAATTTCCCTGGATCTGAGGTTTAATCATTTCTGATGGGTTTTGAAGACAATTTGATTCCCCCCCACAGACCATTTCCCCTGACAGCTTTCTCTGCCTTCATTTCAACATGTGCTCATCAGCTTTCTCATACCGCTCAATCTCAAACACACAATTATCAAACCCATCATTTTGCTTTTAAAACCAAACAGTAATGAAAATATATAAATGACTGAAGTTTTGAGTTGTCAAGCTTCCTTTAAGCCTGGATTTGTGAAATCTTTGGGGGGGAAAGTGTACGCCGTGAATCTTCTTGTGGTTGGTGTGGTAATGTTGTTCTCAATAATCTGGTGTAAACATATGCCATAAGTCCCTCATTCCACTGAAACAGCTTTTAATGGACCACTTAACTAGCACAAATCCAGAAGAGCGTTCTGAACAAGCGATTGGAAAACTTTGTCACATCTTATCTCTGAAAAATTACATAACTTTTGTTACATGATAACATTACGCAACATGTCAAATACACAGATCCAAATAAAATGCAAGTGTGAGTACGTTTCGCACTGTTTTAGTCGTGCAGTCGTTTAGACATGTGTTTTTCAGTTATTTATTTATGTTGGAAAAGCTGCAGCGTAATATGACACAATAGTGCCGGGCAGACTGACTGTAATGTTTTCCGAAAGACTACTGATAATACATTTCCATTTTATGGGAGGACACTTTGTTTCATCTTTCACCCAAAAACAAACCTCTGTTATGAATATTAATGCTTTGTGACTTTTGGTGGAAAGTTAGATATTTAAAGCAGTTTAGACCGTGTTATTCCTCTGATGTGATTTATGACTCATGAATATGTTATAAGGTAAATACTGTAATCATGTTCTTTCGGCTTCAGCTGGATTGACTCTAGCCTGTGATCTGAATCTAATTTAGGACAAGAGGATTGGGTGAAATTCAGAATTTAAGAATTGGCTGCCTTTCAATTTATGACACATTCATAATCCTGATATGCACGAAACATGACAAAGACTGACACATTTCTCTAAATGTTCAATAGCGTCAAAACTAAAAGCCGTCAAAACAGATTTCATTTTTGTTATACAGCGCCGCAAATAAGATATGAGGAAATATATTTTATAAAATTAATCTTAAAAAATGTAATCTACTGATTATAATTTAAAATACAATATTTGTAAGTAAAATAGAGAATTCTGGGAAATTACGTTTTCTTCTGTAACATTTTAACTTAACACTAGTTAACATGAACTAACAACCAACAATCTTGCAGCATTAATAGTCTTCATTTAAACATTTAATATTATATATATATGTATACACACACACACACACAGGTTGTACATAGTTAATGCCCCATGAAATGATGAAATGTTAAAAAAGTAGACCTTATTATGGTAAAGTGTTCACTTTTTTTCTATGATAGTCAACCAAATTAAATGTATTATTAAAAAACAGTGTTATTTTAGTATCGTTGAAATACTATATTAGTTATTTTTTATTGAAATCTGGTTTCATTTTAGTTAAGGTTTTAGTAATTTTGTTGTACCGTATATATTTTTGACATTTTTCATTAGTGTTTGTTTTTAAATATATGTCCAGAATTTGTTGTTTATATTTCAGTTTTAGTTATATTAGTACATCAAGTTAAACTAAAATAAGAAATTGACATTGAAATTGACAACTAGCTGCAATAAAATAATCTTATATTTTGTATATTTAATTTAATTTTAGGTAACGTTGGTTTTGGTTTTAATTAGCTATAATAACCCTGTTTAAAGTAAGTAAGTTTAAGTAAAATTATATTTAATTCTAATTTTCAAACATACTTCCTCGCATTCAAATCTGGATTATAATTTGATTAAATTTCAGCAGGGATTTAAAAGGCATTGTCAATTCAGTTCTGAATATCACAAAAGCCAGAACAATAGCTACTATTCTTCAGCAGCGTTCTAAATAACACAAAATATTCCTGCGCACACCTGAAGTATTACTCCAGAATCCAGAGATATGAATCCTGTAGGTTGCTAAAAAATGATGGAGGAACAGAGCAAAATGAATACAATCAGTAAACACAATGTATTAAATTCACCTGGCACAAAACACACGCCTATTGTGCAAAAAAAGCAGATAGACTATTGCAAACAACCCACACCACATCCATCTATCTGGACAAGAGTAAAAAAAAATCACACATTTGGGCAGATGAAGTGTCCTCTATCATAGTTATCACTATCACGGCCAGATAGATAGACCCATAAACCTGTAATCATGCTCTGAGATGCTGTTGTACACGAAAAAAAAAAAAAAATAACGAAATTCCAACAAAAACAGTACACTTCAGAGGGGTCACGGAGATTGAATACTGTGTTGTATTATGAAGGCGTGTTGGAGTTCAGGAATCTGTGTTGGATGATCTGTCAAGGACTGACTGAGGTAGAAGTCAGTATCCAGTGCATTCCTGTTATCATGACCTTATGAGCTAAAGGCAAGTTATTCCCAGCAGGACCAGAAGCCCTATGCACCTGCACAAAACCTTCCTAGCCGAAAAGGGGAATAGAGCATGCAAATCTCCAGTAAAGGAGGTCAACCTTTAGATGTCTAAATATTAAATGAGCTATTTCTGTTCATTTTAAATGAGGAATCCAATTTTGCAAGCCTGTAAAATTTGGGACATACATATAGTATAAAACCATGAATGTTAAATAAAGGTGCATTAAGTGACTTCAAATATCAACAACGTTTCTCAGTATTCAACTCAAACAAACACACTCCTCCCTTCATTGCTATACGCCCCCAAAACGCATGAACACGCAACGGAAGAGTGGATGTCTCTTAGCTAAAGTGAAGCAAAATAATGCGTACGAAAAATAATGTGAAGATGACGAACGGTCGACAATGAAGAAAAGAGTATACAGGCAAGAGTTGGTTCTAGTCTCAGCAGCTTCAGACAAACTATGACACTCAAAAGTGTCCTGTCACTATAACATTACAACGACAGCAAATCTTGATTCTGTGAAACAACAAAATGTTTCTCACGTATGGAGGAGATCCGTTTTCAGGCCTTCCCGCTTCGGTCTCTCCAGCCCTGGAAAGCTTTTCTAATACTAACGCGGGTCCTAAAGCTCTTGTCTGATCATAACCCTTCTTTTCCCAGTGATATTCCTCTGAGCTTTTCTCTTTTGTAATGTCTCTCAGCCATCTCTCTTTCTACAGTCGTTCTTCAAATCTCCCTCTTGCTCACTCTCTCTCCTCCCCCATCATGAGTGGACAGGACACGCCCCCTACGGCTGATTGGCTACAATAGTTGCTCGGTCCAATCCAATTTCAACATCGTTTCTCAGAAATTGTTTACTGGTAACATTAGGTATAACTATATTAACAACACGAACAATGAACAGCATACTTCACAGCATTTATTCATCTTAGTCAGTTCATTTCAACATTTACTAATGCATTTTTTGTACTCCAAAGTTTTGCTAATGCACTGTGAACTAACATTTAGATTTTTATTTAGAAATACATATCGCTCATTGATTATATTTCTCATAAATTGAAACAATATTTCACATTTTTATAAGCCCTAAAAAAAGGAGGCACTGGTATAACATCCACCATATTATAATGAAACATTAGTGATATGTTATATTTGATTTAGTCAGAATATATAGGGATAATTTTGAATAAAAGACACATTTTAGAACTGGCATCTAATAGCAAGAAAGCGTCACAAAGCTAAACCTTGACCCACTGACCAAAATCACAATTTTAATGCCAAAACAATTTGTTCTTCTATTAAAAAAAGAACTGAACTCTATTTTTCAGTGCCATCGACCATGTTTATGGGAGCTGTATTTTGTTTTTCAAGGACAGTGAGGTATCAAATTTGATTGAAATTAAAACAGGAATATGAAACTATCTGCAACTAAACAGTATTAACTGAGCACATGGACAGCAAAGACTTTCAAGTATTCACATAATTCCTATATTCAGCTGGGTTTATCAAGCGGCTGCCAAGGTTGCTTGCATGAATGTGAGACATGATATGCATGAATAATTGATTTATCTGGCCTTGTTTGTACCAAATGTAAATTATGTTTTATTGCATTCAATTTAAATATGTGTAATCGGAGCCCATGTTTCATACTGCAGGATTCAGCAGGAACATAACTTCATATATGCCACAAATGAAAATATCAGATCAGGCTTCTTTGCTAACTCCTCTGATTTTCGTGATACAATTTGTTGGACGGTTCAAACAATGGATAAAACAAAGGGGGGTCAAGGGGGGTATTAGGGATGCATGATATATCAGCCACCATATCGGTATTGGACGATATATGTTGATTTTTAATGTTATTGGTCAGATAAGAATATTAGGCCAATATCGTAAAGCTGATAAATAATGGATTATTTCCTTCAGCTGAGACACTTTAGATGCGCACTGTTCGCCATGATGGTTTTGAATTGCTTGAAATATGATTACATTTTTTTTTCTTTTTGGTAAGGAAAGCCATAGGAGTGTAAAATTAAAACTTACACTGCTTCAAACTAGGCTACTGTACTTTTTTTTTGGTTTGATTTATGTTGAAGTGCTTGGGAAATGGCTTTGTCTAATGGTAAGACTTTTGTTTTTGTAATCAGGGTCTCAGAAATTTGGATTTAGATTTATCGGCCAACATATCGGTTATCGGCTTTCAAATATAAATAATTATCAGTTATCGATATCGGCCAAAATTGTCATATCGGTGTATCCCTAAAGTATATCCAACTTTACCTGGATACAGAGAACACTTACGTAAAGAGATACTGTATATCAAATATCAACTGCTTGATTGTTTATATCATCTTAAAATGTAAACTATATTATTGCCCAGCTCTTTATAAGTTACATATATAAGTACAGGTATGGCCAACTTTATCCGCATGCATACAGCACAGATATGCCAATATATATGCAAATCTCAATTGCTTGCTTGTTTATATCACCTCAAAATGTACTCTATATTATCACCCAGCTCTAATTTGTTAAATGCGAATAAAAGGCACCAAGACATTAAGATATTATAAACACTAACATCACGATTTTCTGTAAAGCTGCTTTGAAACAACGTATTGTGAAAAACGCTCCACAAGGAATTTGACTTGACTATTTGTCAAAAAAATAAATAACAAAAAATCCACATTAGAAGACTAAATTAACAACATCCAAGTTAACAAATTTAGACCTACCATAAAAATACTGCTGTGTGAAGTTAAGCAGGTCAATATATGAATATTAGAGCTGTCCCCTAATAGTCAACCAAATCTTAGTTGATGATAAGAGGTTTGTAATGCTTATATCCACAGAGGACCAAGATGATTATTAAAGGACATAATATTTATTATGAACTCAGAATAAGCCAACATACAAAAAAGTAAGCTAGTGCAAAAGACAACAACCAACAAATAACTGAGGGACCAAAGGAACTTAAGTAGTGGTACACAAGGCTAATAAGGAGACACAGCTGAACTAAGAGGACTAATCATATCAGTAACCATGACAACTTATAAGTGGTGGGAAACTAGACAAAGGAAACGCATGTGACTGAATGAAAAAACAAACTGAACATGACAAGGTTTAGCTTATGCATTTCTCTCTATAGGCACATCCATTATACTGGAAAGATGACAAGTTAGTGTCATCAACTTCATCATTAGTCGACAGACTCGACACTAACTCAGAAAACACTAATTATTACACTGCGATTAGTCAACTAATGGCTTTAATTAATGACTACCAGTCAACTAGGAAATATTTTGATCGGGGACAGCCCTAATGAAAATGGTCCAAAGAATGCTAAGAGCCTAAAGCATTCACAACACAAGTAATTGCAGACCTGTAAGCAACAAACATCACACATACTGTACATAATAATGTGTTCCATTAAAATAAGAAAGTCGGAATTCTTACCTGCAGTTCACAGAACAGACTATTTCATCACTCAGATATAAGTTTGTGATGATGTCACATGAAAATGGCGGCATTCTGTGAATGATAAACATTAACTTTAAAGCAAATAAACTGCATCAACAAGTCCAGATTACATGATATTTGCACAAGAAAATGTGAGTGGTGCTTGCGCATGCAAAACCGACCATAATGCTAGTAACATGGGTTGTTTTGAGTGGTTATTAGCATGTTGTATATGTGGTTTCTAAGGCATTCTGGGTCAGCATTATACACTGTATAGTGGGTTCTTAGCTTTTTCTTTGTATTTTGCTCTGGCATTGTGAAAGAAAAAAAAAACAATAACAACAGCAATAGATGCTACTGACTTGTAATCAGGGCACCAGATTCAATTAATAATATCCTATGAATTATTCCACTGGACTAACACAGGAATCTGTTATTCCTTTTCCCAAATGGTCGATCACATCTCCCTCTGGGTCTACTTTTAATTTAAATATTCATTTTCTGCCATTATCTTAATTTGTTTCTAAGTAGGGGAAAAATAGACGAGAGAACTGGACAATGGAAAGCATTTTGAGTAAAAAAAAATAAAAAAAAAGTGATAATTGACAGAAATATTTCAATTAACAACCCCTATAACCCCACTGTAAATACATGAAGTTGTGATCCAAAACAAAGCTTATTAGTTATTAGAGTAATTATACAAGAAAATACTAATTTCTTTCTTCTGCAATATTTCACATTTGATTCTTGCCACTTTGTAATTATTTGTGAAGTTAACTGAGTGAAAAGTTTTTCCCCGTTTTTTTTCAGTGTAGCATTAGAAATTAAAGTGTTCACTCAGAGAACAAAAATAGCCTTTGAAAATAATGTATTTTGCATCCGAATTTGGCGTAAACAGAATGAGAACATGGATCCATTATGCCTTTTTACCACTGTGCAGGCTGGTGGTAGTGTTGTAATGGTGTGGGGGATGTTTTCTTGGCACACTTTAGGCCCCTTAGTGCCAATTGGGCATCGTTTAAATGCCACGGCCTACCTGAGCATTTTTTCTGACCATATCCATCCCTTTTTGGCCACCATGTACCCATCCTCTGATGGCTACTTCCAGCAGAATAATGAACCATTTCACAAAGCTTGAATCATTTCAAATTGGTTTCTTGAACATAACAATGAGTTCACTGTACTAAAATGGCCCTCACAGTCACCAGATCTCAACCCAATAGAGCATCTTTGGGATGTAGTGGAACGGGAGCTTCGTGCCCTGGATGTGCATCCCACAAATCTCCATCAACTGCAAGATGCTCTCCTATCAATATGGGCCAACATTTCTAAAGAATGCTTTCAGCACCTTGTTGAATCAATGCCATTTAGAAAAAAGGCAGTTCTGAAGGCGAAAGGGGGCCAAACACAGTATTAGTATGGTGTTCCTAATAATCCTTTAGGTGAGTGTATATATATACAAAACACAAAGACTTTGTGTTAAAATGCTGGAGCTAGATGCTGCTTTGGACACATCATATACGGGACATGATAGTTGTAAAACACGGCTACTGTAGCATCAGTTCATAAGGACAGACACGAGACTCCAGTAAATGGAGTGGAGAGCAACTAACACACGGTAGTGCAAGTGTGTTTTTACCGTGTTCCTGAGTCTTTATCTTATGACCCTCAGATGAAAAGTAGCCTTGTGCGTGACCCATGAGGCCAAGGTGTGGATTTAGAGAGGCAAAGGCAGTGAGCTGCGGCATCGACCGCGTATAGAGGGGAGAGCAAGGGGACGACGCTCAATACACCCAGACCCAATTAAAGCAGACTCTGAATGTAGTCAATGCTGTAATTGCAGTGCCTTTCAGAAGTAATGTGATATAGTTAACCAAACATACATGAAATGCACTTCTCACATGACAGAATGCTGCAGTTCTTTTTTTGTGTTTGTGTGAAGGATCTACTGCTGCAGAGCACAACTACCCACAGCAGACCTCAATACATAAGCACAATGTGGTGCTTTAAAATCTTACTTGCTTGCTATTATTTGGGAGATTAAACTTTGTGCACACTAATTTTCAAGAATGTAGTATTCATGACTCTGTAAAGTTACACTAAAGAATAAAATAATTTAAAAAAATCATTAGTGTATTTATATGCTACTACTTTTATATTTAATTTAGAAATTAACAAAGTATGCATATCTTACGCTAAATAAATGCATCATTTGATTCATTTCTGAACTACTAGTGTCAACACTCCCTCGCCTGCCATTGGTCAAACAAGCATATAGTCCCGCCCCACGCTAATGCCATTGGTTGTGCTAACGTTTATCGCTGAATGATCAAACAAAGCACTGTTTTGATAGATAGATAGATAGATAGATAGATAGATAGATAGATAGATAGATAGATAGATAGATAGATAGATAGATAGATAGACAGACAGACAATGTTGGGGGAAATACATCAACGAGGAGCTTTCTTATAGGGCTAGTTGTACATGCATATTAAAGGTGCTATATGGAATTTTTCTACTAAAATGAATCTTTTTTATTGCCTGTGTGTGAAGGGATTGTAATCACACATTACAATGATCCACTTGTCGCTATTACTTCTGAAGGCCAATATTTATATTTATATGTGAAGTCTCCGGGTCGGATTTGCCGCGAAATCCAACGGAAGTGACGTGCATGCGCGCTCCCGACCCCCTCTCCTGGTTTACAGGCCCAGTCCCAAATGGCGCACTTCATGCGGACTTTCGGTCTCGTGGACTTAAATTGCGCGTGCTCGCCGAGTCTACGAGTCCGTAGGCCGTCCCAATAGCATTTTAACGCTCTGAAGTGTGCTCAGCAGCGCCCCCTTTGTACCCTTGAAGCGGTCTTCCGCGAAGCCCGCATAGAAGCAGGCTCCACGCACTTTAACTACCCAGGAATCCTTGCGAAAGGCCAATCAGACAACAGATGGGAGGATATTTCACTCACGGACAATTGTTAACATGGCTCTGAGAAGAAAATATTTAAGTGTAATTATCATTACGGTTTTTATGACAAGACACAAGTTTATACAAACATTATGATCATCAACCAGTGGTTGATGTCTATAACATAGGCTAATAATAGCGAGCTGAATAATATAATAATATAATATTATGATTCATAAAATAAATAGAACAGAATGTCAGGGCTTTACTGAGTCATAAACACAACAACAATAGTCAGCATATTTCCCCGAACCTGCAGCTCCTGTCCATAACAACAACTAGACTGTCTTCCGATTTTTTAAAAAACTTTACAGACTCAAAATACATGTTAAAGACTGCTTTGAAATGAGCAAAGTTGGGTTTTGAGTTACTCCACTTACCGTAGTTTGATGAATATGACATTTTCCTAATAATAGAAACAAATCAATAACATACATTTTTTTATACAAAAGTCAAATTCATTTGTATGAAGTAAGACAGATGACAAATTTAAGACAAGGGATCTGTATCTCTGCTAAAGGAATTTAATATATGTCCGTGATGCCCTTTATCCTTTTTTTCCCCCTTTTTTTCTGTTCTGTTTGTTCTTTTTTTTTTCTTTCTTCAAATTATTGTTGTCTCATGTTTTACTTGTCAAAGGTGATACTTATCAGAAAATATGTAAAAGAAATGTCAACTTGATATCAAACTCTGTGATTTTGAAAATTCAATAAAAAAAAAAAATAAAAAAAAAAAAAACAGACTGTCTTCCTGTTTCCGGCGTGATGATCGAGTCTGTCCCAAAAATACCTCTCAATGCGCCCTCGCGGACTCGCGCTAAGGGCCCTATAGGTCTGCACTCATGACGTCACTGAAGTGTGGACTCTGAGGAAGTCCACAAGTCCGGAGTGTGCCATTTGGGACAGGGCCACAGTCTATGCGACCGACGGCACTTCAGCTAACGACATGGAGTCTGATAACACCCCAAAACGACCTGCCTCCAGCACGACACAGACTCCACAAATATATAAAAAACAAAAAAGAGTTTTATCTGCTGAAGCTCGTCAGGCCAAACGTGATTCTGATCGACTCAGGACGAAAACACGGATCAACATCGGCAGAGCTTTTGAATCATTAGTAAACTAATGAAATAGCAAGGTAAACTACATGAGACATGAAATGAATATAAAAGACTGTTCCAGGGTAACAAAAAGTAGCTAGGTGTAACTTATTTATGTACTAGATCTACTGTCTACCGTTACTCATCCCACTACTATCATATTGTTTATAATAAACATTTCCAGACACGTTCAGTACAGTAATGCTGCTTCCTACTGTCTTACTGTTACACTGACATTGTTCAGTCTAGTTCACCGTTTTCGTTATCATATTACCGGTATACACTCACCTATGTTGACATTGCTGATTGTGAAAGATACACGAATAGTTAGTGAAATGCCTTTTGCTAGATAACATCACATGTCGGCTAAATGCAGTCAATGTGACGTTATCATACGAGCATGGAGCATTAGTTCAACATCAAGCTGATAAAAGTAGCCTATTATTGTAACGTTGCAGTAGGAGTTTTCATGAGTTTCCAGCATGTCAGTGTTGCCAGGTCCGTATATGCCTGCACTGTTTCCGCGGGTTGTTTGTGTAGTGCACGGGTTGACGCGATTGTTTTACCCACTGGAACATGATTGTTATCGGGGAAACACCCGGGAACGCTATTTGACTATTTTTGGCCGTGATTGGGTTAGTTTTGATGAGCAATTGGGCTGGTTTTGTTGTGCAGACCTGGCAACCCTGTGTGTGACGCTTTCGCTGTTGCGTTGAAAGTCTCCGTGTGGCCGGTAGTGAACAGTGTTGCCAGATTGGGACGGTGATTTCCAGCCCAAAAGCTCACCAAAAACCGCCCACTCCGAGAAAAAAACCGCCCAAAATTTTACTGCCAAAATAATGTGATATAATTGTATTGCCATGTCATTCAAGGTTGATAAGCACCATTTGTATCTCCTTAAAACAGAATAACGATGATAAAATACAATAAAAAAAATTCCCAGGAAAACGGATCAAAACAGGGCAAATTAAGGAGAATTAGCAAATATGACTAAAATGTCCAGGTGGACACTGTCAAAATGGCAATCAAGAAATGTACCGATGACTTTAACCCTCAGAAGTAGCTGTTACACATTGTAGAACATAATGCAGAATTTAGCAGTCAAAACTGATTCATTGTTGATCAAACCTTTTTCAGCAGCTGTCAGGGACAGGAGAGTTCATGCAGTCTGGACGGTGTAAACGTTGCAGATGTCTGGTTAGGCTAGTGCACATGAACAGGAGTCATCCCATATTCGATTCCAATTCAAGTATTTCAACTGAACTTTGCTCTCCTCTCAGAGTTAACCATCGAGTCATCTCCCACCACATGTGTACGTTTTTAGAGTAGATCACTATCTTACTCTTTACTGTAGATACAACTTACTGTATAGTAGGTCACTTTGGCATTATCGATCACTAGAATATACAGCTGCCTACAAATTATCGCGCTAAATCGCGTCTGCCTGCTGATCGCTGATTGGCTATAAGTGCGTGCGTGCTCGTCGGTGACGTCAACACCAACGCCAGCTGACTCTGCATGGGCGTGTGTGTTTGTCATGATGACAGCACATGCACACTTTAGCTTAGTTTTTTAACCAATTAGACTTTAATAAGTAGATGTTTGAAAACCGCCGAACTGACCCCAAACCAGCCCAAATTTTGTCCACCCGCCCAAACCCTTTTTTACCCGCACAATCAAATTCAAAACCGCCCAATTGGGCGGGAACCCGCCCAATCTGGCAACACTGGTAGTGAATGCTCGCTCTTGAGATCGAGCACACACACACGCACACGAGCACGAGCGCTCTTGTTGCAATCTGAAACATCACCGCTAGAGGCCGCTAATTGTTACATAGAGCACCTTTAAGATGGGATAAAATAAATATTTTTAACATCCTAAAAACAGCACATCTTTATTCCATAACAGTTTTATTATATAAATTATTCTAGAAATAGTAATATAGCCTATTATTAATAGAGTAGAATCAAACTTGCGAAATTCAAAACAGGAGATAAGGAAGCATGTAACGTTACCTGTCAAGTCATAAATTCTTTAATGTTTTAGGCCAAAACATGTTTTGTCACATACAGCAAACATCTCCTCACTATCCACTAGCTGCCTGTCCCCTGAACACACTGTAAAAAGATGTGGTCTCTACAGACACCCCAGGCTCCACAAACGGCAACAAAAACAAACTGGGCTAACCCGCGCCACGAAACTTAACAAACATAGCTAGCCTCCGATTTGTTTGACAATACTTTAAATGTCAACAAGAAGTGACGTCACCCAACATCGCTTAGAGCACCTTTAAGAGCTTTCCATTACTCAAAAAGTGTGGATATACAAAAGTATCTAGGACTTACTTAGCATATCATTGTTGTGGGGTGAAACGCCAAAACTTACTTACGATGTGCATTCCATTCTTTCGAAGCCACGCTTGAGCTGTGAAGACCAACGAAGAAGAGACACTCACAGTGCCATATATGGTTAGCAGGATGTGTTCATGCATACGGAGGGAAGAGCCAGAGGATTAGTTGATGTTGACATTAGTTGTTCTTCAAGCCTCCTCGAGTACTTTATATGAATACATTGAATGGGAATGCTTGAAAGGTGTAGCCTTCAGCATCATATAAAAAGCTACAACTTACATACACTGAACAAAATCGTAAATGCAACACTTTTGTTTTTGCCCCCATTCGTTGGTTATGGAAACCGATTGTTGCAGCATCTATCCGGGTGGCTGGTCTCAGATGATCTTGAAGGTGAAGATGCTGGATGTGGAGGTCCTGGGCTGGTGTGGTTACATGTGGTCATGTGGTTGTGAGGCCGGTTGGATGTACTGCCAAATTCTCTAAAACGCCTTGGAGACGGCTTATGGTAGAGAAATGTATATTTAATTCACGGGCAACAGCTCTGGTGAGGTGGATGGATTATCTCGGCAAAAGAGATCACTATCACAGATTTAGACAGATTTTTGAACAATATTTGAGAGAAATCAGCCTTTTGTGTACATAGAAAAAGTCAGATCTTTGAGTTCAGCTCATGAAAAATGGGGGCAAAAACAATTTTGTTCAGTGTATACTTATAAGAAAGGTAGTAAAGACAGCACGTAATCCATGTGTCTCCAGTGGTTTAACCTCAATTTTATGAAGAGAAGCAAATGCTTTGTTTTTTTTTTTACTAAATATTAATTTCTGTGGCAAGTTCACGCAACGTCTCCTCTCAGCTCAAAACAACCCGCATGCGTTGTGGTGCTCTTATAAATGCACTTTGGAGATTAATAATTTGTACATAAAGTGATATTATATATATTTTTTTTTTTTTGCGCAAACAAAGCACTCACGTCGCTTCATAAAATTGACCTTAAACTACTGGAGTCACAAGGATTATTTTAATGATGTCTTTACTACATTTCTGGGGCTTGAAAGTGGTAGTTGCGTATATGGAGAGTGTTCAATGCCAACAGATTTTTTTTCCAGCCGACAAATTATACATTGACAGCCAATCAGAATCCATCCTGCTTTAAAGAGTACGAGCATTAAAAGTGGCTGATAACACAACTGCAGCACACAATAATAATAAACAGAACAATATCCTGTGTAGACACTAAAACAGATATCATTATAGTTATTGTTTTTGGTGTGAATGATTTTAGGCTATATATTAGGCATTTATTTTTATTCTAATTCTGAGCAAAAGTTGCAAAGCAAAAATAAATAAGGTTTTTGAAAGAAGACTCATGCTTAAGGCTGCTTTTATTTGATCAAAAATACAGCAAAAAAACAGTAATCCTGTTGCTTAGGGTTAAAAAGATGTTAACCCAAGATAAAGTGAAGTGTTTGTTTTAGAAAGTTTAGAAATGATGAAAGTTTGTAGTACACTGAGTATTTTCCTATGTCTCTCTCTCCCTCTCTCTCTTTTCCATTCTCTCTAGTGTCTCATTTGTCAGTATCTCTCGTCTCTACTTACCTTGAACGTGGAAAAGGTCACCCCACTCCTCTGAGCGTGTTGTGGGCCACGTTCACAGGAAATTAATGGTTTGTGCCAGCGATTGCCGCTGCTCCCTCCCCGGCGTAATATTTTTGCTTTACTTAAAGGACACATTTATTGAAGGAATATATAAATATGGATTCCTGACAGGCACTTAGTTTGATACATTTGTATATCAGGCCCTTTTTTTGGCTTCATTGCTCAAGTAAAGTATTTCAGAGGCAACACATATATAATAGACAAAGAGCGTCAGCTTTCAGCACGGTAAGAGCGCCTTGTGTTCTGCAGGGTGCAGTTCTGAGCGCTGACTGATGTTCTTTTGCTCAGAATGGAGGACGCTGAGGGAAATCATTGGTGCATCCGTGGCTGTATGAACTCGTGCAACTGTCGGATTATGGTTGAAATGATTTGCCCTGCCACACCAGTCCTAGCGAAAATAATCCACTCAGAATGTCCTTCCAATGACCTAAACAACATGCAATATTATATTACAGCAGTCATAATGTAGTCAAACTTATCGTTACCGAACATTAGTCTTCATTTCTTTAAACGGAGGTGTCAAACTAATTCTAGCCCTACAGTATGTTCTCTATCCCGACGACCATCCTTTTGTATTTTAGCCCATGTGCCTAGCGCATGATTCATTACCATCTGCTCAATATGGCCTTGACTGTCCGATTGTTACATTAGAACCCCACAGTCACCTCAACTGGCTCTATTAATCAAACTGACCAGCTCTGGAGCCCCTTAAACATTTATAATTTGTGCTTTAGTGCAGATAAAACGACACAATCTGGTTACAAGCTGTTGCAGGGGGGGGGGGGGGGGGACTGTTAGTTTGAAAGCTACATCGGAAATGCCACAATTTGACATTTTATTCGACGGAACGCTTTCAAAACGGTCATTATTTACTCACTTCTGGAACCTGATGTGTCTTTGCATGTTACTTGTCATAATCATTTATTAGATTCATTGTTATTTTACAACGCCTGTAAGGGCTCCTTCAGATTCTGATGTGTAATCTTCTGATGCAAACCACGACCAGACTTCACACACCAGAACAAAACCACTAAACGCACACGCACACACACACACACAACACACACACACACACACACACACACACACAGCCCTTGCTGAGCGCTATTCTTACAAATGTGATGCGGCCAGAATAGCTCTAATGAATTGACCAAATAATTCACAACATGACGCGAGACACTGCTGTGTTCTCTACCTAATTCTCATCTAAATGTCCCTGACATTTCTGTCCAACCACTTGGATGTACTATTTACCACATCGACAGCACAATTTAGCTCCAGCGACGCCAAATGAATTGAAGTGTTGTTGATCAGTAAATTATGGCTCTCTGATGTCTGATGCTGTTTATCTGACATGGAGAACCTGATGATTCAATCGTGCTAGTTCTGCTGAGGAAGATTTCTGTTTTCAGCTTTTATTTTCTTTAACAAGCAATTCTGAAGCTGCACTCACTGTTTACTGGTCTATTAGTATACTGTTTTCCGTTTATCACATACTACATAGTGCTATAGGGTATATATTGACTATTCAATCACCACCATATATTTGTTCTTTGTCACTAAAAAATTGTTCACAGAAGTCCAAAGAATGCATTTTTCATGCATTAAAGTGCATTTCTGAATATCGCGTTCTTCTCTCAGTGCATTTAAATTGGTTACTGTATTGGGTCAGTAAGATTTTCTTTGAAAGAAATTAACTATTTTATTCAGCAACGGTGCATTAAATTTATCAAAAGTGACAGTAAACACATTTATAATATTACATTATTATATAGTATGCTGTTCTTTTGAATTTTCTATTCAATAAAGAATAATGAAGAAAAATGCATCAGTTTCCCCAAAAATATTAAGCAGCACAACTGTTTTCAACATTGATAATAATAATAAATGTTTGAGCAGCAAATCAACATTTTAAAATGATTTCTGAAGGATTTAATTGTAATAATATTTCACAATATTGCTGTTTTTTATTGCTATTGTTTATTAATATTGCTGTACAATATATTGATCAAGTAAACAAAGTCTTTGCATAAGAGACATTTTGTAACAAACAACAAATCTTACTAAAACTTTTGAACGTTACACTCTAAAAATGCTGGGTTGTTTCAACCCAACTTTGGGTCAAAATATGGACAAACCCAACTGTTGGGTTAGATTTTTACATTACATTTTTAAGTTAAAACCCAACGTTTGGGTTTGTCCATATTTGACTGGGAGACAGCTGGTTGGGTTAAAACCACCCAGCATTTTTTAGAGTGTACTGTAAATTTTTCCAGCCGAAAACACAAAGAAATTAATGGTTTAGGCTATAATGACGATTCACACACACACACACACACACACACACCACACACACACACACACACACACACACACCACACACGTATGATTCACTATGTGGGGACTCTCCATAGGCGAGTTTTTTTTAAAAGCTTCTGCACCTCTCCCTCGATATCATCCCTGTATCAAACTTGACTCTTAAATAAAACCATAAGCAATGGATTGGTTTTGCATTAACAAAGCCATGGAGGAACAGAGGAAGAAGGGTTTACTGACATAGTCCTATACTTCTTTTGTATTTGTTGTGTTTATTGATTTAGATATTTGATATGGAGCCTACTCATGCAACACTTCAAGCAGAATGGAAAAAGTAATAAACATATTTAATGAGGATGAATTTGTAAGCACAAATCAACTCTTAAAATTCATTTTTAAAAGCACTCCATTATGGAGAGGATTGGGTTGTTGATGTGTGTATAATCGTGCGCTAATGTTGATACTGTGGCAATCTCACAGGCTCCATTCATCATTAGCCTCAGATTTTGTCTTTTTCAACTTTTAGGAGTACGAATGCAATGTGCTGTCATTAATCTTTCAATGCGTGTAAGAATAGCCTTCCCGTGCCCATCAGAAAATGCATAGTTCATGGTCTAGCTATTTTATGGGTCAGTGTTAATGGAACCGCTGGCAGAACCGCATACAGATCCGTGAGTCATACGGCCACTCTGAACAAACATGTTTACGTCTTTTATTTAGCGCTAATGCTGGCGTTCGTGCTCCGGGTTTGATTTCACACAGGGAGTGTGTCGCACATCGAGGCTCTGTGTAATTGAAATGCGATTATTTCCATTCTTTCTTCTCACTTAAATCTCTGGAGAGTTCAGAACGTTTTACCGCGGCCTGTTGAAAAGCTTGCTCTGTGTGTCGCCCGGTTTCACGGCTCTGAATATAATCAATGCAGATGTGACTACCGATGTGGCTCGCAGGCGCTCTGCTGTGTACAGAGAGAATAGGACACATATAAAAAAACATGCCTGTTCACGCAGGGTTTGGGTTGCAAAACACAATAGCATCAAACAGGTATTTTGACTCCTTTGAAAATAAGAAGCCTTGTGACAATAGTGCTGGTTTGAAGGCCTATGTTTCAATATACGGAGTAGTAAATTCTGATAAATTGGGACACTTTCTGATGTCAATGTGGCTCAATTTGCTTGATTTCATCCTAGGCACACATAATATTCTCTCTGGCAGTATTGTATGATGAACTTCCTGATTTTTGTTTCCCGTCGAGTTCACATGAGACGTCCCTATTAATTCTGCCTAGATTGTGTTGGTTACTTCGAAAGGGCTTTTTTTCCACATATAATTTAGTTTAAAAGGGAGACCACACTGGATCAATACAGGCTGAGTCAATGATGGATGGTACGCCATTTATTAATTTCACCTCAGGACAAATTAAAACCACTCTGGGTCTCTTTAACATGGAGCATATGAGCAGAAATAGCTGCCTGCATGGATTTTGACTTTACATAATCTTGGACATAAAATGAATGTCATGAACAGCTTTCTTTTGAATTTGTATTTATTTATTGTCACTCATTTTTATGGCTCAGCTTATATTTAAAGTGCCCCTATTCTCCTACAAAATGCATCCAAGATCAAAAAACACTTTCATTTTCTCATAATATACATTGCAGCGTCACATCTTTTTTCACAGTGAAACGGTTCGGTCAATAATTCGGTCTCTCTAAACCCCTCCTTTCTGAGAGCCTACTCAGCTCTGATTGGTCAGATGGCCCAGTCTGTTGTGATTGGTCTGCCACTTACAGCACATATTGGGAACAAAATGCCTATTACAATATCTGTTATAGTTCAGCTCCGGAGGTTTCCTCAGCACTTGATACACAGCGAAACGAACAATGGCGACGGTTTTACCGTATCAATTCGAGATTTGCTTTTGCAGCACAGAAAATAACATCTTCTCTTTATGTCGACAACATGAACCAAACTCTTCCAGGTCTCAGCTACATCTTCAATGTTTAAAGGCTGGTCATAGACGTTGTTCGTGGGCAGCCAATGAAGACTGTAGCCCTGTCCCAAATTACAAACTTTATGTGGACTTGCGGTCTTGAGGAATTAAGGCCAGTGTATGCTTCATTTTCCACGTTCTGTTCTGTCTTGCGCACAGTTGAGTGCATGAGCCTTTCAAAGGCCACGAGTGCGGGAAAGAAGCGTTCGAAGCGGACACTGTAAAAAAATAATTGTGATTTTAACGGTAAAATACCGTTTTTGGGAGTGAAAAAGAACGTCATTGTATAATTTACAGTGAAAAAACGTAAATTGACATTCCAACAATTCCCTGCGTGACACTTCACATGTGAAGTATTTTTGTTGAAATAACTATGTTGTTTGTTTCTTGTTTTTGTGAATGACACTGTGCAACTTCTATACATGTAACCCTGGATCACAAAACAAGTCTTAAGTAGCATGGGTATATTTGTGGGAATAGCCAACAAATGGGTAAAAATTATCAATTTTTCTTTTATGCCAAAAATCATTAGGGTATCAAGTAAAGATCATGTTCCATGATAATATTTGTAAATTTCCTACCGTAAATGTATAAAACATTTATTTTTGTGAGTGAATGCAGCACAATCGCAAACATAAATGCACAACTTTAAATGCGATTTTCTCAATGTTTCGTTTTTTTTGCACCCTCAGATTTTCAAATAGTTGTATCTCGGCCAAATATTGTCCTATCCTAACAAACCATACATCAATGGAAAGCGTATTCAGCTTTCATGTGATGTATAAATCTGAAAAAAAAATGACCCATGTGACTGGTTTTGTCATCAAGGGTCACATATTAGTATTACATTTTTAATGGAAAAACTTCTTGTGATGAGCTTCATCATGTGACTCTTATTACCACTGTGATTGGAGGTTGTCACTGTATTAAATTGGTACAAAACAGATATTAGTACTTCAATAGTTCCGTTAAATTAACATTATATCAGATAATGAAATACGTTCATGGGGACGGGGAAACCCATGTGGCACCAAATAAGAAGCAATGACCTACTGGTTTGCTTTTGAGCATTGATTATTTTGCAAAGCCAGAAAGGGAGACAGACAGACAGAGACAGACTGGCAGACAGGGACAGAGCTGATGGATGCTGAGGTGTGTAAGTAGGATAGGTCAAACTTGAAGCTGAGGACATGTCCAACTTTCCCGGGCCCTGCCGCTCAGATGAACTCATTAGAAGTTAATTAATCACATGCATCGATCCATTGTCACTTCCCTCTGCGGCTCTCTGAGAGAGAGACGGGGCTCAGGTTCTGCAGAAAAAGCTCTCTGTGTCAACATCCACATCCTCTAGAAGCCGTTTCTGCTGAGGCGCCAAATCCACACCAGAAATATGAGCACTGGTTATCGGCTTAACAGGTTGGAATATGTCCTCTTTATACTTACGGTCGCTATAAATCCATCTTCATGTGTGCAGGAAATATACACATACTCCTCCTCCTCCAGCTGAAATGCTTATATGGTTCGGCTGAAGTGTATAAATGTGGCAATACTGAAGTGCTGCAAAACTAGTGGCTGCTGTTGCAGGTCGCTCATTGTGCAGTTTAATGAACCGATGTTGCTGAAATGCAGCCTAAAGCGTGTGATGAAGGGAAATGTTTGATGCTGCTTAAGCTTGAACATTTCATTTTTCTTTGTGGATGATCGTATAGTAAATAAATCCATTTATTAAAGGGGACCTATTATGCAAAATTCACTTTTGCATGGTGTTTGGACATAAATGTGATGGCAGTGTGTGTACACAACCACCCTGCAGTGATAAAAACCCACCCACTCCTTTTTTTATAAATCCCCATAAATCATAAGCAGTGTCTCCCAACGACCTGTTTTCAGAATGCATTTAGTGACATCACTAAAGCCACAGGCCCCGCCCACGAGTGTTGACAGACACGGCCATTTTAACGTAGAACCGCCCTGGGGTGCGTTTCCCGAAAGCATCGTTAGCCAACTATGGTCGCAATTTGGTCGCAATTTCCATTGAACTCTATTGGTAACGACGGAACTTGCGACCATAGTTGGCTAACGATGCTTTCGGGAAACGCACCCCTGATCGACTTCACAGCGAGTTGAGAGTTGTACACATCCGCCATTGCTGCACTGACGAGCGTTGTAGGTGTTGTGTAGCTGGATGTATTAATCCACATTTGCAAAAGAAGAATATCTATTCTTAAAAGAGGGCCATCTATTTACTCCCGAAATCTGAGCCGCTGAAGACGAGGTGGATTAATTTTGTTTGCTCCCTCAACTCTTCGTTTATGTGTTCTCGAATCATTTTACACCGGACAGCATTTTGAATGAGGCTCAGTATAAAGCAGGTTTTGCAAAAAAGTTGTTCCTGAAGGATGTAGCAGTGTCAACTGTTCGCGATCCAGCGAACGTTACACATCTAGAAGTATTACGCGTTTGCTTTCCAAATTGCCTTTGAATTTGTCAAGCTCATAATAACATGTTAGACTTATAAAGTTTGTGATAGCACCATGAGTCCAGCTTGTTATTTTGTTTTTTCGCGCAGATAGTAGAATCTTTATTTGTAAAGGACAGCACATCAGAACAGAGCAGCCAAACAAATGGGGCGGGAGCAGCAGCTCATTAGCATTTAAAGGGAAAACGGTGCGTTTTTGAACAAGCCCAAATTTGGCAATTTTAAAAAGCTATAAAAAAAATTCTGTGGTGTATTTTGAGCTAAGACTTCACATATACACTCTGGGGACATCAAAAAAAAAATGTTTTACATCTTGTAAAAAAGGGGTATCCTGGTTAAAACCAGACCATTCTCAGTAGTAACTGAGTTATGGTCTGGCAAAGCTTCCAAGACAAATCATTTCCAAAGGGACGTTGCTCAAATGCCTCTGGGAATTGGATAGACCTAAAACCAATCAGAGCGATGAAGGAGATGACGTATGTATGCAGAGCGATGGAGAACATCACTCGTTCGAATCAGCTATCGCGTATGTTTTAAGCGATTTGAAGGAGTGATGTTCCACGGCGGCATCCATCTTTGTAATGTACAAAATCTGCTCCACCATCGCTGCGCTGTCGTCATCGTGTAAAGCCCGCCCCAACATTTCTGATTGGTGCCTCGATGTCGACGGATTAGAAATGGGCTTGAATGAGCTCTTTACCAGACTTACTTGCAGAGCAATTCTATATTTGCCAGAAGTTGTCTGGGTTTTCCCAGGCTAGAAAAGGGACATAATAGTTCCCCTTTTAAGTACCCTGATTATTTTTAAAGGTTCATTTTGTTTAGGAGGTCTCCTATAGGTTTACATGCATCCAAGGTAAAAAAAAAATAAAAAAACTCTCATAATATACATTGCACATCACCTTATTTCAAGAGTCTGAAAACGGTGCATTTGAAGATTCAGTTTCTCTAAACCCATCCTTCCTCAGTACTTGATACACAGTGATTCGACATATGGTATCAGTTTTTCCGTATCAATTCCAGCACGAGTCAAAATCCTGTGGAAATGCATGCAAAGTGAATTAGCATAACTGAAAACAGCATATTCTCGACATGTAGACAACACAAACCAAACTCTTCCAGGCCTCAGCTACAAGGGTGGGAATTATGTAATTTTAGGGGCAAGGCCATTTGGCCTCCACCTTTTCATTTTTTTTAGGGGCACCAAGGCCATATGACAGGGCACAAAGGCCATTGAGTACAATTCGATGGTTTTCCCATTCAAGTTCATACCATAACATCCTAATTTGGAATAAGACATTGATTATGACTTTTTTTAATTAAAAAAAAAACATTTTTTTACCTTCTGTGATCTGATTTGGCTTCAGATAAAAAAAAATCTGACAGAAAATATAATATTTTATGTATAATTAGGCATGAAAACGGTTCAGGGGTGAAAAGGGTGAGAAGGATATTACCCCTCTAGGGGGGTCCGGGGGGCATGCTCCCCCGTAAGAACATTTTATATATTCCATATTTTAAAGCATCAATCTGATGCATTTTTAGATGCATTTTTTTGCATACCAGCGCAGTTAAAAAAAAATCAAATAGAATTTCTATAATTGTGTTGAACTGATAATCACTCTTTTGTGTGTTAAACACAATCTACTTAATACAGACAACTTCATTATAAAGAAAAACAACAAATAAAAAAAAATATGATCATAACCTATGACAAAAATTCTATTATAAACTAGATTAGTGGATAACTCAGCAGTAAAAATTAGTCTAGAAAAATCACAAGTGTACAATAATTTTATCAAATCTGAACATTTAGTGAAAAAAAAAACATTATTTACTGGGGAACAAATAAGAGACAACAAGTGTAACACTAAATCTGGTAAAACGTTACTTTGCTCTTTGTATTGTTGTAAAATACATTAATGAAAAACAAGATAAAAATCAGAAAGATCAATTATTTTATATGTCTAGGCTACTATAAAATTAAGACATTTTTTACAATGTATATCACAGCTGTTTAATGAGGCAGCAACATATGATAGATAGGACAGAACAAAAAAGGCTATTAAGAATCTTTCATTGCACAAAAGTATTATATGATTATGAAAGGATCCAATACAGTGCGACACAAAGCGCGTATGTGCATCCCGAGCGCAGATGAGCTTGAAACAACACAGAGTCACGGCGCGCAGCGCGTCGAGTCCGCATTGAAAAGTTCAAAGCACAAATGAATTTCGATTCGTAGTGTATTATACAGTATCTATCCATACAATAGTTTATTGAGCCTTTTCTTTTAACAGTTTTAAATTTCGTGCGTGTGAAGAACAATTATAATGTTGTGATCTAACAGACACACGATAGAAAGTAACATGATTAAGTTACAGCAATACAGTCCAGCAAGATAGTCATTTTATGCGAAACCATAGAGCTTTTAACCTGACTCCGCCAGATGGATTTGCTCCGCATATCCATCTGGAAACCTTCCGTTGAAGTACAACTGCTCCCAAATTTTCTTTAACGGAAAGTATCCAGACTGATCTGCGAGTGAAACCTTGAAAGCTCGCGAGATCAGGATGGTCTCGCGAGGCTATAGAGCTTTATCTACAGATCAAGTATAATAATAAATCATCTTGGAGAGAGTTTCATCATTGACTGTGTGTTGTGACCGAACGCGACGCGCTGTTTGATGCTGAATGGAGAATGACTGACAGCCGCATGCAGCAGAGGAAAAAGTTTTCGTGAACTTGAATTTAATGACTTAAATGTCTATCTCACATACTATAGGCTACTATAGTATGGCTTCATATAGTATACCATTCTATTCAATTCAATAAAATATTATTTCTGTTAATTGAAATCTGATGTAAACTGAGAATATATAAATTTCTCTCCAAATCTGCACACTTTTGAGCTAAAAGCCGGGAGTGACATTGTTTTGTGACTCGCTGTCATGACGACAGCACATAAGATTTTTATGAATGGGAACATGGGGGAAAAAAAGTGCGCCGACGCACTGGCAACAGTTATGAAACTGCACCTGCGCGAATCCACAAACTAATTGAAGTTCAGAGACTACTTGGGCGGCCCACTATGCCGCACTGGCGCTTTATACATGGAACTTGGACAAGGCCAGGGCACACAGGCCACTGTGGCCGTACGATGGTTTTTTTTTCACGGGGCATGAAGGCCAAATTGTAGGGCAACGGCGGCCATGGCCGCGTGGCCGCGGTATAATTCCCACCCTGGCTACAACAGTGATTGAGCAGACTGATCTCATGAAATAGCGTATGTATAACACGCCAATTCGTATTTCCATTTTTGACGTGCTATCAACACGCCTAATCGCTTTTCAGCGTGTTTATGAACGCCGTTGACTTAACGTTACATTACTGTATATATAAATATATGACCTACCCCAACCCCATCCCTAAACCTACCCGTCACTGGGGTTAATACCATTTATGAGTCTTTCCCTACCATCCTAGGACAAAAAATATCGCTCGCCAGATGTAGATCTAGGTTTTTCTTCGTTTCGCTCGGACATTTAACGGCGTGTACATACACGCGGAATCAGTCGGACATTTAACGGCGTATACATACACAGATACACGCGGATAGCTCAATATGCGTATAGATAACACGCCACTTGACTTGAAAGTGGCGTGTATGTTTACGCAAAAGTCATGATGTCATGTTGGATTGAGTGAAGTCAAAGTAGACTTTGTTCACGGGAAGCCAACGAAGATCGTAGGCTGGCATTATGCAATTATGTTTTACATTGTTACGTAGGTGTGTAACAGGAAGTGAGACTGGAATAACTGCCAACTCGTTTCAGCAGCTCAGAAACAATTATTTCTTTTAGGAGACAATAACTTTATTTGTTGTGCACTTTGATCTTTAAAACTTCGCAGACCTTTTCCCTTCACAAACAGCTATATTACACACCGCATGAAAGGTCATTCTCGAAAAAGCATTCACTTTCACTTAATGGTAATTTCTGCAACACTATTGTCACCATAAAGAACTGAATAAACAATAGGTGTGTCTGACTTCGGCTGCATGGGATGACCATGGAAGCTTGTTTCCGCACAGAATAAAACATTTAAAAAATAATTGTGACTTTTTATCTCACAATTATGAATTTACATCTCGAAATTCTGAGTTTCTCCGAATTGCGAGACATAAACTCACAATTGCATGTTATAAAGTTAGAATTCCGAGATATAAACTCGCAATTCTGACTTTTTCTTGCAATTGTGAGTTTATATCTCGCAATTGCAAGTTTAGATCTCGTAATACTGACTTTAATACATGCAGTTGTGAGTTTATCTCACAATTCTGACATCTTTTCTCATAAATATCATTATCATATCATTTTAGAATAAAATATCATCAGACTAATATCATCGCACAGCATGTCAAATGTTCCTGAAATGCCGAAGCTGGGGAAAAAAAAAATTCAAACTCCAGCTTTACATTCCAGCTGACTTAAGGCTCAAGTATAGTTTTTTTAAGAAATAGGCCAGTATTCATACCTCAGGAGTGTTCTGTAACATTTGTGAAAAGCGTGTTTTATTTTAGTAGCTGTGGAATTAGGGTTGCAGCACAGGTGTCAAATATGCAAAATCTGAGCATGTGTCATATTTACCTCAGTCTGCTGCAGATACGACTTCACCCAGGACTGATACATGAGTGCTTATTCCTGAAACATTCAACTAGAGTGTTTTCAGTGAGATTCTTACTTTAGGCATCATCTGTTTGACAGTATCACCATTGGAGGTGTCAAATGTTTAGTTTTCACTCATACTTCTGAAGAGCATGCTCAAAGGTTATGCCGTATGGAAATTATTCAAATTTCATTATCCTCCTTATACCTCTTTTTTAACAATAGATTTATATTACCTCATAGACATTAAATGTCACATAACTGTGTCAATAAGAATAATTTATTCCATACATGACCAGAAGAAATATTAATGTTCTACGTATTGTTGTTAGGATTATGTGTATTTTATGGATTTCAAATGAGCAGTGGCCCCAGAACATTTTTAAACATTTGAGTCAGACCTAATAATCTCTGAATGGTTTGATATTTTCCTATATATAAGACATCCATACATTTTAAGTGCGGCTTATGTGTCACATGTAATATTTCACATAATAGACTGCCTTAAAATATGTGTTTGTGATCAAATGCAGTGGTCGTAATGAAATTCTGAAGAGTATTGCACATACTGTATGATGACAAATGTTCTCTGTTCACACGGGGATAAAAAGAAGATAATAAACCCTGTTTATTTTACCACGTAAAAACAGCACCATATAACCTCTGAAGTTTTAGAGTTAGAGTTTAAGAGTTAGCTGTGGATAAATTGATTCATATATTGATTTTGCCCCAGGCAGAAACTTGTGGTGTGACATTGCATTGTTGCCATGTGGCAGTGGATACAGTATGCTGTAAAACTGGCTGGTCACAGATTGACCTAAATACATGATAAAATGTGATATCATAGGTGTACAGTATGTACTGTAATAAAGGGGACGGGTATTTTTTGTCACAAACAAATCATTAACAGTATATAGACCTTATTTAAGATAACTACACATCATACAGGCATTTTAATAATAATGATATTTTTATATATATTTTGTAATGACCTTGTGGCACCAAATTTTTAAATATATTAAAATAGAAATTGTAATAATGTTTCTCAATATTGCTGTTTTTTTTACTGTAGCCTATTTTTCATCAAATAATGTAGCTGTCACAGTGTGGGTTGTGTGTCTTGTTCTGGTCTGTCACGTGTCCCCCCGTTATTGCGTATTTGGTTCAGTCCTGTTCCCAGTTTTCCCGCTCCTCGTTTGTGTTCATGTACACCACCTGTTTTCTTAGTTGATTTTTCCCAGCTGTGTCTTGTTTCACTTATCTGCTCCTCTGCATTTAAGCTCTGTGTTTTAGTCCAGTCGGTGTGAGTTCTTGATGTTGTAATGTTTGCTGTTAGCTGTCTCTTTGTTCCTGTTCTGAGTTTTCCCTGGATTATCTTTTGTATTGTTATTATTAAATGTGCTTGCAATTGGATTCACTCGTCGTCCTTGCCTGAACGTTACAGTAGCCTTGTTGAGCATAAACTTTCAAAAACGAACGAATCACAATTTTTTTCAGTTATTAATCGTGATTAATCACACCTAACATTAAGGGATTTTTTTCAAATAATGTTGTTTCTACATTAATTTGCAGATTAACTGTGAAATTATTACAGCATAAAAATGTTTAACTAACAGGTAGGTAATATACAGAAATTGAATAAAGTTATCAAACACTCCACAGTTTTCACAGCATAAATGATCATTTAAATAAAGATTAATCCTTATTAAAGCTACAAACGTTATTCAGTCAAGAGCAGTGAGTTTTTTCTGTCTTTTGTTCTTTGATTTACATTAAAGGTGCAGTGTGTAACATTTTTGACTATTTATTAACAGAAATGCAATATGACATCCATAACTATGTGTTCAGTTGTGTATAAAGAACTTACGTAATAAACCGTAATGTTTTTATTACCTTAGAATTAGGCATTTATATCTACATAAGCGCGGGAATCCCCTTCTATGAAGGCCGCCATATTATGACGTCATATTTCTACCGTAGCCGACAGCGAACAAACAGCGTTACAGAGCGCGTTTCGTCACTACCTTGACAGAGAAGCCGCAGAAAGCTAGAAGAAGCTAGTCATAAACACCGTGAGTGTTTTCCCTTGTCAGTGGTGTAAATATGTAGTTGGATTGTTTCATGTAACTGAATTCTTCACCCTCGCTGTGTTATGGCTTTGCTTTGTGGGGATATAAATGTGCTGGTTACGTTCGTGAGACAGCTGATTAGTAGGCTACTCTTGTCATTGACCGGAAAACAGTTACAGGAATCACCAACCCGTCGATCTTGGAAGCATTTTAAGTCGACCGAGTTTCCAAAATCAGAGAAAAAAGGCTATTGTGTGTAATAAGTGGTGTCTATTGTGATGCGGAGGCACGCGTGCTGTTATTACAATCACATCATTTTTGCCGACCGCACCTTTGGGCTCATGCGGACGCGTCGAGTATAAACAAGGCTTTAACCAGCTCAGCCACAGTAACAGCTCATATTAGCCAGCTAAACTTTTACTACCCTGTTAGAAAAAATCTATAGTTGCATAGTTTCATGTGGTTCTACTCCCTCGCTGTATTATGGGTTTGCTATGTGGGGAGAATGTGCTGGTTACGTTCGTGAGACAATCAGCTGATTACTACTATTTACAACAACTGAGACGAGATCTGTCGTGTCGACAGCTCAGACCAATATTATTATATTATGTATTAAGACCCTTGATCCTCACCTGACTATGGCCTTGTAAACTTTATCCATGATGTGGTTTATAATGGACTGTGGTACTCCATGTTAGCTGTGGCTTGTTTTACTCTGGCTCACTACGACGATGTTTGTCCCGTTTTAGCCACCGTAGCTTCTTCGAAAGGGAGGGGTGAGCAGTGGGCTGAGCCCTTAGTGTAAACTCGCAAACGAACCGCTAGATGTCGCCAAAAAGCTACACACTGCACCTTTAATGGTAGACATTACAGCAGCAGGTTTATTAGGTTACTGTCACTTTAAGACCTGAAGCACATGACCACATCTGACACGCATCCCATGACCTCACAACTTTACAGTAGACTAACTAATTTAAAGGGTACCTATCATGGAATTTTGAAAATTACCTTTCATGTAGTGTGTAACATAGATCTAAGTGAACGAAAACATCCTGCAAAGTTTTAAATATGAAAGTTCACCGTATACAAAGTTATTATCTCTCAAAAGTAAGAGTCGACTCTGAGTCGTTGATATGAATCGATAGACGAACGATGCACTTTCGTACGTCACTTGTCCAAGTTATTTGAATAAGATACGCCCACTCATTGCATTAGGAGACACCAGGGAAAACATCATGTCGACGAGACGCTGCTGTGTTTTGAAGTGCGACGCAAAAGCAAACTTTTTTCATCTGCCCAGTGAGGAGCATTTGAAGACTAAGTGGCTACAGTTCATAACTATACCACAGAAGTATTATAGCCCGAACTCGTTCTGTGTTCGCGTCATTTTGAAGATGATTGCTTCACAAACCTAAATGCTATAAAGTATGAATTTGCGAGAAGGCTGATACTGAAGGAGGGAGGTTCAGTACCGAGTTTATTTGGATCAGCTTCCTTCTCCGAATCACAATCTGTAAGTAGGCTGTTGCTTTTATGTTTGTATCATGTTCTATAATTATTTTGTGTGTTGTGTACGCACAGGCACAGCGCAGCTTCTAGCAGCTAACTTAGGTCTTCAATGTACATTGTATTGAAATATGTGAAGTGTTTGTCGTTGTTAATGGAGTTGTCACAGGGCTCTCGAGTGTCACGCATCACGCATTGAGCGTGACAGTCACTCATTTCGGTCTTTTGTCACGCTCTCCGGCCACACATTGTATTTCTCACGCTGATAAACTATTTGTAATATATTTAATATGCCGCAGTGCCCAAAACTCACTCACTGTGGAACCGGCAGGATTCAAGCGCGTCTCCTCCAGTGTTGCCAGGTCCGTATGCCTGCACTGTTTCCGCGGGTTGTTTGTGTAGTGCACGCTGGTTGACGCGATTGTTTTATCCACTGGAACATGATTGTTATTGAGGAAACACCCGGGAACGCTATTTGAATATTTTTGGCCGTGATTGGGTTAGTTTGATGAGCAATTGGGCTGGTTTTGTTGTGCAGACCTGGCAACCCTGGTCTCCTCTGGTGTTGTTTGTCTGGTGTTGTTAGCCAATCAGAAAATAGCACTGTTGTATCTGGGTAAGATCTAGCGCAACAACCAATGACACCCCGTCGGCTGGGTGTCTAACATATCACCACAGATTAGCGTCACGCAAAGGCGGGGTTTGGAAAATGACTCGCTAAACGATTCATATGGGAGTCGGTGAGCAAATCAGGTAAAAATAAATGCATATTATAAGACAACAAAAGTGTTTTTTGTCATTGCATGCTTGTAAAACTGTTGTTGGGGACTCCCAGAACAATATTAGGAACATTTTAAATGCCATAATAGGTACCCTTTAAGACTGTGCTTACGAGCATACTCGACAAAGCATATTTTTGTGTGTGTTTTTGTCTGTTCAAGCACGAAACAAACTCTGAAGCAACGTTCTGTGCGCATGAGTCCTGAGACCATTCAGACTTATGTTCTTTTTTGCATCTTATCGCGCTTGAATAGTTTAATAGCAGCTATATGAATGATAGCATAATCATATACTGTAGCACAGCCAAGGGATGACGGAAAAAATGGATGCTGCGTTAATTTTGACAGTCCTAATATATATATACAAATAAATTAGAAAAAGAACCTAGGACCATATCATACACAATGCAGCGCTAGGCGCGACACAAGCGTTTTTTGCTAGTTTCAGTCCGACACAGGAATCATTTTCACATCCTCCTCCACGTTGTTTAAATAGCAAATGCATTTGCGCCCATCGGTTCACCCATGGGCTGCTGGTCTGAAAACGAGGTGTGTTCAGGCACATTGTTGCCGCGTTGCTATTTTGAGGCAACTAAAAGAGACTGTAGAGGCGCAATATTTTTTTGTTATAAAGAGCACGTTAGTAATATGCGCCTATAGGCGGGTCCACAACGCGCGTACGCGCACACACACAGCCCAGCAGCACACAAACTAGCCAAATATTTGAAATAAAAGGATTTTTATTTAAGGCCATGTAAATAGTGAATCCGCCATGGCGAGCGCAACTGGCTTTTAAAGGGAATGGGAGATGAGACTGTGTTCTACGCCCAAAACACACCCATTACTCATTAAGAGAATAGGGAGAACACTTTGACCATGCGCCGTGTGCGCCGACCATTTTTCCCGCCGTTAAACTAGCAAAAGTGGATTCAGACACTAAGTGCGCTTGAGCCGTGCGCTTTAGACCATGCGCTTAGATCGTTAAAATAGGGCCCTTAATGTTAAATGTCTTTTCTTTTCTTGTCACTATATTTTGATTACAACAAATCAAAAATGAATGCACAGAAAAGTTTCTTTTTAGTTTTAAAGAAGGCCCATCAGCTATTCAGATTCTAGAGATCAAAGAATGTCTCAGTAAAACTTCACCATCACAGGAAAAGTGCCTGTGTGTATCAGCCTTCCGTTCAATTAGCAAATCCCACTTTCCCATGGCTGATGCCTTAGGAATAAGCTGAAAGCCTTTTACTTCACTCGCTGAAGTCTCTCATGCATATGCTGAAGTATTTTACCAGTAGATTAATGCGGCAACGTTGTGAGGACCTTGGAGTTGTGCACTTGTGCCTGTGTATGTGCATGCATCAGCAAAGGTCAGACCTACCATTATACAAAATTATAAATATTTTGTCAACCAATTAGTGGGCGCTTGGCAAGGAAAGACTGAAGTTGTTAGAGAAAAAGGGAGAGCGAGTCTCTACTTACCCGTGGCAGCTGTGCTCTCCATACATGCACAAGGAAGCATCTTTGGCATCGATGGTCTTGGCTCACTTGGTGCATGGCATAGAATATAAAAATTATACAATAAAAATTGTTATAGAAACAATTTATGGATTTCTTTTTTTTTTCAGGATTCTTTGATGAATAGAAAGTTCAAACAGCAGCATTTATCTGAAACAGCAAGCTTTAATATTATATACCATTCAAAAGCATTTTAATTCATACTTAAATACTTATATTCAGCAAGGCTGCATTAAATTGATCAAAAGTGACAGTTAAGACATTTATACTGTTACAAAAGCTTTCTATTTCTTAAATGCTGTTCTTTTGACATTTCTATTCATTAAATAACTCTGAAAGAAACTGTACACAACTGTTATATGTTCAGATAGAAAACAGTTATTTTTTAATTGTAATAATAATATTTCACTACATTACTGTTTTAATGTATTTTGGTTAAATGCATCCTCGGTAAGCATAACTTAAAAACCTACCGATCCCAAACTTATGAACGGTGTGTGTGTGTGTGTGTGTGTGTGTGTGTGTGTGTGTGTGTGTGTGTGTGTGTGTGTGTGTGTGTGTGTATACACACTGTATGTATACATCAAAATATTTAGTATCATTACAAAAGTCCTTGATGAATATAAGTATTAAAAAAAATATATTGGTTTCCAGCAAAAACTGTTTTCATTATTGATAATAAGAAATGTTTCTTGAGCAGCAATTTTTTAAATTGTTAGGGTTTTGAGAGCAGTTTATGTAAATGACGGCAGGATGAAGAATCACCTTAGTTAATAGATAATTACTTAAAGACACAAAAATCTGTGTCTTCACCACAAAGACTGCATATTATCCTGCCATAATCTCTCTGAAATAAGATATCTTGGAAAGTGGCATAATTATTCTGCATGCCTACCTTCTGGAATAGCCTGCATTCATGACTTCAATCCATAATACGGGAGTGGGAGTTCTTTCTAACATCAGCAATATTGATGACTCGCTTTTCCTCCTTCAGCAGCCACTTCAGAAAAACTCTTCTAACAACATCATGGAAAAGTCTTCTGTGATTAATGTCTGGTGAGAACAGAGTACAGTTGAATTGTTTAGTGCTACAATACATTTCAACAAAGTATCGAAGGCAAATTGTGGCAAAGTGCACGGTCAGAGTAGTATAATGATATTTTTTACACTGGGAATTCACAGACTTAATGGGCTTACAAGTTCAGTAACAGGATCACAATAAGTAAGAATACATTTTCTTTCCAAATAGTCACTTGAAAAGCCACCATCGAGAGCACATATCCAATGAATCAATGGTGTCCTTTTACATACAGATGCAATAGAAATATAAAGGGGCACAAACAGCCTTTGATAGTCATGAAGGTATCTGTTTACTATTATGCCTAACAATCTCTTCCTTAATGCCACTCTGAAATGGTGATCTCCTTAAGTCTTCGCAGGTCACTGGAGAAAGGAAAAGTCCCTCTTTAAAAGCTCATCCACTGTTACGCTGCACATTAAATCAAAGACATCCATTTAAGCTACCTGCTCTTGAAAGCCGCTTGCTTTAATTCACATCTGATGTGTGCTTGAACGTACAGAGCTATAACCAGCTTCGAGACCCGTCATCTTGCCCGACCTCTGTCCTCGTATGAAACAAGTGTAAAAATCCCTTTTTCCCCAACAAGTAACGCAATTAACCTCGTCAGCAAGGAACATGCTCCACATATTTGTAAAAGGAATGAGGAAAGCAATTGTACATGAAAGCCACACAGGCTTAAATCGTGTCATATAGACCTTGTGGAAATGCGGAAAAGTCACAGTGGCTTTGAATGCTTTTGTGCTAAAAAACACATTTACCAGCCTTCAACCATGACTTTGGCTTTCATCATGAAAATGTGTCTCTGCAGGGTTTTGTTTGTATGAATATATTCCTGTTGCTTACAATCCAAATATGGTGACAATTCCTGAAAAATAGACTAGTTGAAATATCTCTGAAGATAAATTGATAGAATTGCAATCACTCCAGGGGTGAAGACCATGAAGACCCCCTTAGGTTATTTCATTTGGCAGGAAAGAATGAAAACAGATCTTTCCTTTCCATTGCAGGGATGTTAGAATCCCAATTAATTTGACATGTTGTTTTTCCCCTTCATCTCGGTGTTGTTTCAACAATTATTAACAGGATTTTCAAGATCATATGGCTCAACACTGTCAAATGTGAGTCTCATTAATTGTTACATGGCTCTCTGAAATACATGATTCTGATTGGTCAATTGCAGCATTCAGCAGTCTGATATTTCCTAATAGAGTGCGCAACAGTGCCCGCCCACTTTTCAGTGCCCTTGTTTCTGGAAGTATTTTTCCCATAAAAAAATCTGCAGTTAAGAGGTATATGCCATGAACCAACATTACAAACTTTGATTTGAAGCAATATGAAAGTTAGACAAAAAGACAAAGGTACTGTGCTAGCTTTTATGAGAGAAAGAACTACAATCCCATGAAGCATTGAAAATGGCATAATACAATTAAAAACAATACATAAAACTATTGATTTAAAGATGTTGATTATATATTGATAAAATATTTCTGTTTATTGAAAAAATATGAATGCACGGCTAGTAGTTTCAGAGCGTATAGGGAAACGTTAGAAGCAAAACCTTTGACACGATTAGCTTGGTGGAGATTTCTCTGTAGAATCATGGGTAATGTACTTTTTCAGCAGTGATTCTGCTGTTGAACTTGATTATTTGAAGTCGGAATGGAACCTATTTACTTTGTTAGCACCAAAAGGCTCTCATATGAATCTAACACGGAAGTGACTTAAACTGCAATTCATCAACTGGTCCCTAGAGACAGGCTCCAAAAGAGAGCCAATCCCATAAACCCCATATGTTAATATGCCCAACTTTACAGCAGAAAAACATGTTTACAGCCTGGTACTAGTGGTTTTGGTCTACAGTATAGCTAATTTTGCCCTTTATGACAACTGTGAGGGGGGTGATTTTTTTTTATAGCTCATTCATTTAAATTATATTAAGCTTTGAATGACAGGTGGATTGATGGTGCTGTCACTACTAGCCGTTTGTCTGCTGTCTGTTAGCCGTCACGTCACCTCAGCTAATCCCGCCTATTTGCCAGTTATCCGGGAGTGACGCGCTGCCAAGATGGTGAGGATCGGCTCTGCCCACTTTGGGCTTCAAAAATTCTCTTCAGAAACCTACGGGTGACGTCACGGACACTATTGATTGGCCATTGATTTATACAGTCTATGGTTAGCACACATTACTAGCCTTGTGGTAAATTTATCCGTGCAAGTTAACCTTTTTTTCTTTCTTCGTAATTTTTTAACCGAAATCTGAAAATTTACTACCCCTCCGGAATAGCCTTTCTTCTCTGGTGACGTTAGTTTAACGGCTTGTTTGGAAAGTCTCCAACTGTCAATCTGCTGTGAGCTTTAATAACTAGCTGAACGGAACGCCTAGTTTTGTAAATCCAATCAGTTCACAGAGGGAAAAAAACAAGTCAAACCCTCTATTCTTTTCATTCAATATTCCATTCCATTCCATTTCACACAGAAAAGTTAAGTTGGTCACAAATTCCAGTCTGGAATAAGTCTGTCTTTAAAGGTATATTAAAAATCAATTCCTCTATGGAGAAAATTTTTTTCTCCATAAAAAAGAAAAAAAAAATTTTAATCTCTAGAATTTTTTTTTAATTCAGCCAAATTAAATTTCCCGCTCCTGTTTTATACAAATGCAATTGACAACATTTTGCATCCCAATAGTTTTGTATGTTGTAATGGACAATTTTTTCTTAGCCGACGCTTTAAAATAATGGACGTAAAATTATACAATTATTTTAACTCAAATTAATATTTCATGTCCACATAGGCCTATTTATTTACTTATTTGGTTCTTTTAGTCAGATGAAATTTCTGTTTACCAGCAGCTGAAGTCAAATTCTTACATCAATACGTCTCTAACCACCGTCCAACCCTGAGACAAGAGATGAAAGATAAATGTATACGATGGCATTTACTTCCAGTCCTCAATGAACAGGTGTTATTGATCACCTGTCAGCTCGCTGACATTCAGCAAATGTAAAGTGAGTGAAGGAGAAAGAGTGTGCGTGTGTGTGAGAGGAGCTACAGCATTCTATCATGTTTGTTATTTTGTTCATGAATAGTGCCGTAAGCGATTCCAGTAGATTACACACACATGCTCACTGGGAAACCCAGCCCTCCAAATACATGACAACCAGTCCAGAGTCACCAATCACAGAGTGTGAAATGACTGACAGGCAGAGGTCAACTATTAAAGGCTTAGTTCACCCAAAAATGTAAATTCTGTCATTATTTACTCTCCCTCGTGTCATTCCAATCCCGTAAGACTTTCGTTCAACTTCGGAACATGTAGAGCTTTCTGTCCCTCCACTGACAGCTACACAACTACCACTTTGACGCTTCAGAAAAAAGAGATCGAGATCTTCAGATTAAAGAGATCGTAAAACTAATCCAAATGAATTGAGCGCTTTATATAATGAACAAATTCAATTTAGGCTTTTATTCACATTTAAATATTCATCAGCAAACATTAACAGAAGCTCAACCGAACTGCTTGAACAGTAGAATGACTATTGGTTCTTGTAGAAGCTCAAACGTGCGGGGTATACAAGAATGAACCTCATTGGTTCTTGCAGAAGCTCAACGTGCGGTGTAACACAAGAATGAACTCATTGGTTCTTGCAGAAGCTCAAACGTGCGGTGTAACACAAGAATGAACCTCATTGGTTCTCAAACGTCAAGTGATCATGCTTGAGCTTCTGTTTACCAGATCTGATTTGTGAGTTGATGAATGTTTATTGTGAATAAAAGCCTACATTTAATCTGTTCTTCATATAAAGTGGTTGTGCCTCTTCAGAAAATTTGGACTCAACTGATCGAATCGTATGGATCAGTTTTATGATCTCTTTATGAACTTTTTGAAGCGTCAGATTGTCAGTTGCGTAGCTGGAGGGACAGAAACCTCTCAGATTTAATCAAAAAGATCTTCATTCGTGTTCCTGTGATGATGTGTTTCCAGAGCTATTAACACTGTAAATCTAGCAAAAACAAAAGTATGTTTCATTTTTAATGTACATTTATACCACTTTACTTGGTGTTATATATATATATATATGTGTGTGTGTTGTAGTTTCCATAGCCACAATATTAGTTTACCTCACCATGATGACTACTGCTTCTGAGAACCCTGGAAATGTGATAAGAGTTCGAAGAAAATCTATGCGATAAGCAATTTCGCACGAGGGCGGAAAAGATTTCGTTCATTTCTAAGTTGCCATTTTGAATTTGCCGTCCTGAACAACAGAAATCTGCTTGGTTTGAAAGTGACTTCTGTGTGAGGTGTGCTCTCATACTCACTACGCTATTGACAATAGACAAAGGAACTTTCCCATGAAATTTCACTAACTGCACATTTAGACAATAAGCACAATTTATGAGTGCTATATACAAAAAACATCTTCATATCTTCAAACAATAAACACAAGTATACAAAAATCACTTACAGCACCTTTGATAGAGTGATAAACATGATCTCTACAACACAGCACACAATAACCTGAATATCACAAATGCTATGGTACAAAATTCAAGTGGCATGACATTACAAAGGCAAGAAACTGGGTAATGTGACAAGTTCAAGCAACTTTACTGTAAACGCACTAAAACATACAGTGCATTTAGCAAAACCCGAAACGACCAAAACAGATCAATAGCACTGTATTTTGTCGAAATACACTGTACCTCACAAATCATTATGATTCACACAGAGCATATTCTCATTATTATCATGTTTGTCAATTCATAGTTCTGGGGCAAAAGGCAAAACGTCCATAGAACTCCAGCATAGGCCTGTCAATGTGTTATTCTCATTTGTGTTCATTTGTGTTAAGCTATGAATATTTAGATTAACTCCCAAAAGAAGAAAAACAAAAATATGGGAACAAATGCAAGTTTTGGACACTTGTGAATCATATACAGCTCCTGCTGCAATATTTCAATCATTAAAAACAGCGGGACATTCTAAAACGCTTAAGGTGAAAAACACTTTAAGTGCCTTAATGTACTAAAACAGTGATATTAAAGATCAAATTCAGTATACACCTTCTTGATGATGCATATGCAGGTGTGCAGATGAGCCCTGAATATGAATGATACAGGTTAAATGGTTAAGCGTTCTCTTTCATAGGTTCTCTCAACGCTGCGGAAAGCGCAGTGGGATATTCTCTGAATGTGCCGATTGTCTGAAGCCTTATAGAATCACGCCAATTCATTGGCTGATGGCGTCCGCGCAATATGGCTCCGCCCCGACGCTCTTACGTCGCATCATACGTATTCGCGCGCGCGCCATCTGCTCCTCAGATTTCTCTGCCTTCAGAACGAAGCGGTCACGTTTGCCCTTCGCTCGTGATTTTTCTGAGCTACAATTACATTTGGATTATTCTCGGCGCTTCTGCGACTGTTCAAGCGGAACTCTGTTTCTCCTTACGGTGAAGCTGCCATGGATTACAGACGCTGTACTCCGCCATGTGCTCGTTACATCGCTAACGACGACCCACACAGTAAGTGCGTTAAATGTTTGGGTTTTTCACATGCGCGTGAGGCAGTTATAGGATCGTCTAAATGCAAATTCTGTGAAAATTTGTTGCTCAAAACCCTCAAATTGCGGCTCGCGGTCTTTGAGAGGGAATCATTCGTCTCCCCCTGTCGCGCTCCCGAGGCCTCTCGAGGATCCGCGACCTGGGGTTCGGATGTAGAGCTTGAGGATGCGGAGTTCGAGCAGACGAGCCCCGCTCTTTCTCTCCCTCCCTCGGCACGCGCGAGACATGCCAGTCGAATTTTCACACGATTATTTGCGCCCCAGCCCGGGAGCACGCGACGCGGTTTCTTTCGGGCTGGAGGATATACTTTTTACCGAGGCTTCCGACTCCGAGGATTTCGGGCCTACTCTCGCCGACGAGGTTATTCCGCCGAGCGGCCAGGAAGCGCGGCCTACTGCGGCCTACGCGGAGCTCGTTGACGTGCTTTCGCGCGCTACGGAGAAGCTCACTATTGATTGGCCCGACGAGCCACGTGAGTCTCAGTCGTCGAAACTCGACGAAAGGCTTCTCAGTGGCCCTAATTCTAGGCCTCAACGGAGGAAGCTGCCATTTTTCAGTGATCTGCATCATGAGATCTCCAGATCCTGGAAGCAGCCTTTCTCTTCGCGCCTCACTAATGCGGCTGCTGCTGATTTCACCAACCTGGTAGGTTCTGTGGAACAGGGCTATTCCGCCATTCCGGCGATTGAGGAAACTTTAGCCGACCATCTTGCTCCGTCGTCTGCGCCGTCCTGGAAGTCGCGCCCCCTTCTCCCTTCTAAAGCATGTAGGACTACTTCCTCTCTGATTGGGAAATCCTACATGGCGGCTGGGCAGGCAGGCATGACCCTGCACACTATGGCCATTCTTCAGGCCTACCAGGCGGACGTCCTGAAGGAAATGGACGAGGGTGACGGTGTGACCCCTGAAGCGGTCAAGGAGCTTCGTAAGGCTACGGATTTAGCCTTAAGAGCCACCAAGCATACCGCACGTGCTATAGGTCGCTCTATGGCTGGTTCTGTTGCGGTGGAGCGCCACTTGTGGCTTAATCTCACGGAGATCCGTGATAAAGAGAAGGTTTTCCTCTTGGACGCCCCCATTTCTCAAACAGGGTTGTTTGGTGAGGCGGTCAACACAGTGGTTGAGAAATTCCGCTCCTCCAAATCCCAATCGGCCGCGTTCAGACAGTTCATGCCCAGGAGGGCTAGGGAACCTTCTGCTCCCCCCCGGTGCGACCCAGAGAACGTCCCTCTCATAGACCGGAGTTCTCTTCCAGAAGAAGCGAACCAGGGCATCCCCCACCTGCCACGGTTTGGGGAGCCCGCGGTCGCCCGTTTCCCCGTCAACGGCCTCACAAGCGCCTCCAGTTGAAGCGGTCCGACAAACCGACTGCTCCGGCGGCGCAGAGCCGTTCCTGACCCTCCGGTCAGAAAAAGGAGAGCTCCTCTGGTTCCTCAGGGTTGGGTCAGACCGCGCAAGCGTTTCTGCCCACCTCCCAGCTCTCCTTTCCTTGCCCTGTCACCTTCGCCACTCAGAGTGTCTCGAAGTGCAGGCCATATTTCACCTTCTCTACTCAGTCTGGTGCGGGAGGAAGGAGACGCTTTCGGCTTTCTCCCCTCACCCCCCACGCTCTCTATAACTACCGGCCGCATCCTCGGAGGCACTTTCCGTTTTCCTCCGAAGCAGGCGGACCTGGTCACCATGACGATGCCTCCCATCACGTGCCAGGACGCCGATGGCCCTCCTGCACAGTCAACCTCTTTACCCCAGGAGCGTCAACACGGCACCCTTACTCAGGTATGTCGTCTGCATTACAACATCCCTCCTCCTCTATCACATTTCCTTCCAGAGTGGGAACGCTTACCAGGGGTATCGTCCTGGGTTCTTCGCACAATTCGGTTCGGCTACACTCTTCAGTTTTGCCGCAATCCCCCCTGTTTCAACGGGGTGTTTCCTACTGTAGTAGACAGCGCCGCTCAGGCTTCTGTACTGCAGCAGGAAATCTCTTCCCTCCTTCTCAAAGGAGCAATAGAGGAGATTACTCCAGGGGAAACCGAGCGGGGCTTTTACAGCCGTTACTTCCTGGTCCCGAAGAAGGGCGGCGGTTTGCGTCCCATACTGGACCTCCGCCGGCTGAACTTCGCCCTTTACAAAGGGAAATTCAAGATGTTGACGCTGAAAGCTATCATATCTCAGATTCGGCCAGGGGATTGGTTCGTGACGATAGACCTAAAGGATGCTTATTTTCACATCCAGGTTGTACAGCGACACAGGCAATTCCTCAGGTTCGCCGTTGGAGAAAGGGCGTTCCAGTACAGGGTCCTTCCCTTCGGCCTATCTCTAGCTCCAAGGACATTCACAAAGTGCATGGATGCAGCTCTGGCCCCATTGCGGCTCCAGGGCATCCGTGTTCTAAATTACCTGGACGATTGGCTCATTTTAGCCCAATCCAGGGAGCTAGTGGCCCACCACAGAGACGTCGTTCTGAGTCATATCCAGTCTCTCGGTTTGAGGTTGAACTCGGAGAAGAGTGTTCTTGCTCCGGCTCAAAGCACCGTTTTCTTGGGGGTGAACATGGATTCCGTTCTCATGCAGGCCCGTTTGGCCCCTGCACGGATTTCCAGCTTGACGACATGCTTGGCTCGTTTTTCACTAGGCCATCATGTGTCTGTGGGCACCTGCCGCAGGATGCTGGGCCTTATGGCTGCGGCCTCCTCCGTGCTACCGCTGGGCCTACTCCACATGAGACCCTTCATGTGGTGGGTGAAACTCTCAGGGGTTCGACCCTCCGGGTCAACCCTTCGCCTACTGAAGGTATCGCGCAGTTGCTTTCGAGCCCTGTCAGTTTGGCGGGACCCTCTTTTTCTTCGGAAAGGGGTCAGCATGGGTGCGGTATCTCGTCGCCAGATGATTACGACGGATGCCTCTCTCACCGGCTGGGGAGCGGTTTTCGAGGGCAGACCAGCGTGTGGGGTCTGGACCGGAGAGGCTCTCTCCTGGCACATAAACTGCCTGGAGTTAAGGGCCGTTTTTCTGGCTCTGCTTCATTTCCTCCCTCTTCTGGAGGGTCACCATGTCATTGTCAGAACGGACAATATGGCAGTGGTGTCTCATGTGAACCGGCAGGGAGGTTCTCGGTCGCGCACCCTAGACAGGCATGCGCGTCACCTTCTCCTGTGGTCTCAGAGCAGATTCCTATCTCTAAGAGCGGTTCATGTCCCAGGGGTTCTGAACCTCGCAGCAGATTTTCTGTCGAGACAGAAACTCCGATCGGGAGAATGGATGTTGAACCGCCAGACGATGGCTCTAATCTGGAAGGTTTTTGGAGAGGCGGAGGTGGACCTCTTTGCATCTCAAGAGTCATCCCAATGCCCTCTTTGGTTCTCCCTGAGTCCCCCGGCCCCATTGGGGATAGATGCGTTCGCTTACCCTTGGCCAACGCAGAAACTCTATGCCTTCCCGCCCATCAAACTGATCCCGGCGGTCTTGGCCAGAGTGAGAGAGAGCGGAGTCCGCCTCCTCCTGGTAGCTCCGTTCTGGCCATCTCAGCCATGGTTTTCGGAGCTAGTTCCTCTACTGGAGTCTCCCCCTGGAGGATCCCGGTCAGGGAAGATCTGCTGTCCCAGCTACAGGGCAGGATATGGCATCCTCGCCCAGACATGTGGAAGCTGTATGTTTGGCCGATCAGAGGCCGTTAGCATTAAGCTCCGGTCTCCCAACTGACGTTCAGGAGACTATTGCGAGTGCTAGAGCTCCTTCTACAAGGAGATTATATTCTTCCAAATGGAAGGTTTTTGAGACTTGGTGTTTAGCACATGATAAGAGCCCAGTTAACTGCCCTGCTGGTTCAGTACTGGAATTCCTGCAGGAGAAGTTTGCGGCTGGAGCAGCCGCTACCACTCTCAGGGTTTATGTCGCGGCTATTGCAGCGCATAGGGAATCGGATGAGATTCCCCTAGGCAAGTTAAGGTTAGTTTCTGCCTTTATGCGTGGGGTGAAGCGCCTGAAACCGGCTCGCTCCCCTAGAGTCCCCTCATGGGATCTTTCTGTTGTCCTAGAGGGTTTGACGAAAGCCCCCTTTGAGCCCTTGGAGTCAGCTCCGGATAGGATTCTGACTCTTAAGGTTTCTCTTTTGTTAGCTTTGTCCTCGTTAAAGCGGGTGGGAGACTTACAAGCTCTTTCTGTTAGCGAGTCCTGCTTGGACTTTGCCCCTGGCCTGGTCAAAGTTTCCTTGAGGCCGAGACCAGGGTATGTCCCCAAGGTTCTTTCCTCAAGTTTCCGCTCTCAGGTAGTTAACCTTAATGCTTTCCACCCTCCTCCATTTTCATCTGAGGAAGATAGGGAGCTTAACTTGCTCTGCCCAGTTCGTTCTCTTAAGATATATGTAGACCGCTCAGGCGGTTGGAGGAAATCTAACCAGCTTCTGGTTTGTTTCGGTGCTAGCCGCCGTGGGCTTGCTGCATCGAAGCAGAGGATTTCTCACTGGGTCACAGAGGCTATCTCGTTGGCTTATGGGGTGCGTGGCTTGCCTTCACCTCTTAACATTAGAGCACATTCCACCAGAAGTGTAGCATCTTCTCAAGCTCTTTTCAGAGGAGCACTTTTGGAGGATATTTGTGTTGCGGCAGGCTGGTCCTCTCCGCATACTTTTGTAAGGTTCTATAGCTTGGATCTTGACATGACCCCGGGTTCCCAGGTTCTTTCTGTTTGAACTCGTTTCGGTCGTTGTCTCTTTTATCTACCAGTCATAAAAGCGCTCTAGCTTGGCGAGTTTGGTAGTCCGTTCCCACTGCGCTTTCCGCAGCGTTGAGAGAACCTATGAAAGAGAACGTCTCTGGTTACTTACGTAACCTATGTTCTCTGAATAGGGAACGAGACGCTGCGTTAGCGGCCAAGCTCCTCGCGCTGCTGACAGTTTCTTTTCGGCAGAGAAATCTGAGGAGCAGATGGCGCGCGCGCGAATACGTATGATGCGACGTAAGAGCGTCGGGGCGGAGCCATATTGCGCGGACGCCATCAGCCAATGAATTGGCGTGATTCTATAAGGCTTCAGACAATCGGCACATTCAGAGAATATCCCACTGCGCTTTCCGCAGCGTCTCGTTCCCTATTCAGAGAACATAGGTTACGTAAGTAACCAGAGACGTTTTCTTTATAATGGCTTTCTTTGGAGAAATGCTTAACGAGAAACTGTGCTTTGCTTTTATATTCTGGGTTCATCTGCTTTCATGTACATAGTATGCATCACCAATAAGGAGCATTTTGAATTTCTTTTTTCTTCTCTTTTTTTATATATCACTGTCTCACTACATTAGTACTTACAGTTACTAAAAATAACTGGCAGGTAATGGAGGAAAGCCTTGTTTTGCCCTCCAGGTGGCCGTCTTTTAAGGGTGTGAAACTAATAGTGATCTAAACTGCATCTAAATTATGTCTGCAAGAGATGAGCTTTCACAAAAATATGAGGCATGACAGTATAGATCAAATGAAAACATTTCCAGAGACCTGCGAAAGCTGCCATTAGCTACTTAATGGAGCATTGCGTAAATTCTGAAATTTCTTACCGTTACTGACACCAGTGGCCGTTAGAGAAACTGCAGCCATACACCTATGATGACTTAAGGGTGAGTAAATCATGGGCTATTTTCATTTTTGGGTGAACTATCCCTTTAACTGCAACTGGATTTGTTAAAAGTTTGGTTGAACTTGCATTAGCACTTCAATTTCAAAGAAACCGAACCTGTCGGACATGTCTCAAACGGACGTAATGCAACGTGACGAACTGCTTGAGCTCTATACGGTGACCAACCTCCCCTGAGAAACTCTCTGGCTTCATTTTCATCCCTCAGGGTATGGATCAGTTCTCCACAGGGGCGATATGTGCTCGCCCCGCACCACGTCTGGGGTGGCTGGCTTTTACAGGGAAAATCCTGTTGGCTTTAAGGAGCAGACACAAAGAGCAGACAGCTGTTTAATGGGATAACAGACAGCTATGGACAGACAGCTGAAAGAGTGTGGCCGAGGGGTGGAGAGCTTTCATAACGGCCGATTGACTGGGAATCTCTGATGGCGGTGAGGAGAAACCTGATCTTTAACTGTGTGTGTGCTAATGCTGTAATAATGCTCACACTGTTATTAGGTTACAGAAGCATTGGCTGGAGAGTAGGACTGCTGTAATGGAAATACGGTCAAACATTATCTCTGTTTGTTATTTCATTCTAAATCTCCCCCTTTCTCACTTTGTCACCGAACCCGTGTCATCCGTCAGATACAGAATCTCTCATTCTTTGTACTCTCTCTCACACACACACTTGCTTAGAAAAGTGAATCACACAAAAACAGGTTATATTTCACCCAAAATCATTTTTTTTTTGCATTATAACATTTTGTTTTTGTTTTCTACCAAAATTCCCATTATTGAAATTAATAAATGTTTGACTTTTTTTACTTTAATGTCTTTTTTTTGGTAAATATATGCAATTCTTAGATTACTTACATTATAAATCATTATATTCGTTTTATCTACAGTATTTTATCTGTTTTTTATAACTTTTGCTTAAAGAACATAATTTTAGCCTATTTTCGGACCATTAAATCTAAGGTGTTTTGTTTTTCTCATGTTAAAATGGTAACTCCTATCCCAGTTTAAATATAAGTAAGCCATTCGTATGATGGGGGAAAAAAGTGTTAAAACGGTGGCTCAACCAATGGCATGATTTGGGGTGGATCTATCTATTTGTCCGACCAATGGCGTGGTGGAAGTGTTCTGGGAAACCTATTTGAAAACATTATTTTTGGGCAAAAATGACTTTGCGATGTCAAAATAGGTATGTTTCAACTTATTTTTAAATTGGCAAGAAATATTCTAAATGTGACACTTATTGTGAATGATTCATCCATGCATGCTTCCTTTTTTTTGTTTTGACCTCATCATTTTTAATCAAAATGTCATAACACAATCTTACAGACTTTTCTCTGGTCACATATGTTGGACTTATACAATTATTTAGTCTGCTTAAACCCCGCCCCTTTCTTACAATCAAATGCAAGCTCGAATTAAAATCTGCCTCCATCCAATCAAAAACGTATGGATAGAATGAGGATTATATCTTTTTTCAATAATCTGTTTCACTAGATGTACATCGCAATATGATAGAAAAGATATGTTGCTATATAAAGTTCTTTTGAAACTCCCTTTTGAACATGTTAATATGTTTTTATTTCCCTTTTGTGACACGGGAGGAGGCAGGAGCTTGAATCTACCTTTTCCCACAACGTTGACAACTGTTCTCTGACCTAGAGCCCCAGATCAGTGCTGGAGAAATACAAAGGAATCATGAGGTATTATGTAAGAGCTGGGAAATTTGAGTGCGGAGAGACAGCAAGGGTGAGGAGGGCACATTTTACCAAAGCGCTGCGTGGAAGGTTTTCTGAGGTCACTGATCAAACAGTTTTCTGAAAATTAATAGGAACTTCCTGTCACTTTCTGGATCAATGGAAGGCATTCTGCATCCTAATGCTAAGGACGGCTTTGAGGAGACCTGAAAAGTCAGCCTGAAAAGAAGATGATGAATCAAAGCCGCAAAACAACTGACAGGTCTGCAGACTCAAAATAATATTGGGCTATTTTTTACCCTGCTTAATGGGAAGCTAGACACATTGGCTTTCAAATTAAAAACTCAAAATAATTGGTCCTTCATTAAATTAGGTGTCTCGTTTACTGTGTTCAGCTTTGTTTCATGCACACTATTATACAGTTCAATGACATCTTGCAATGATCTTATTTGGCTCTTATTTTATTATTTACGCGTCTTTAGACTGATTCGTACAATGCAACAAAGCAAGTGCTTGTGATGTTCCTCAATACAGTCAACATGGACAAAAGCATCTGCTAAATGAATACATTTAAATGTGTTAAATGCAGATCTTCAAAAAGAAGGTTAATGTTTTAAAAGCTGTCCATGCATGATACGGTAAGTATGTGTGCTAGAAAGCCATTAGAATCCTTACGAACACTAATGGTGAAATGTCTTGTCATTGCAACATTGCTTGTCATTCCTGGTTAGGATAAAAACTCAAGATTCATATGGAAGAGACTGGATTTACACATTGTGGCACAAGGATAAACTGTTCTGATCACGTTTGTTGACACAACCACACAGTCTTGAATTCATTTTCTGGCAGACAGACACTTTGCATTCTAATTCCACTTATCTCTGAAATTAACAGAGGAATATACAGTTACTGTTAAAACGTTTGGGGCGGTACGATTTTCAAATATTTTATGCTCACCAAGGGTGCATTTATTTGATCAAAAATACAGTAAAATCTATTTACAAATATCTATCAATAAGCAGTAATTAGGAGTTAATTGAGGGAAAAACTCCTAGTAAATAACGGATATGTGTTCCCTAATTTAAAGTGTTACTGATATATTTTGTTTTTGGTTGGATTTCTGTTCATTTATTAAGGATAACATCATGTCCAACTTTCAGCTGTGTTTTGAAAATATAACTTGTCTTATCATAAGGAACATTATTTAATTAATCTGCTACTTTTATTAGTTAAATTTAGTAAACATAAATGTAAAATATAGCCTTTGTTTTTATTTTACACCCAAAAAAAATTTGTTTGAAAAATAAGTTGTAAAATGTGTTACTGTATATGAGTAAACATTTGAGTGTTATTGAACTTTATTTCTATCTTCTTTTTTAATGATTTTTTTTTATAATTTAGGCAGAATTATTTCTCTTTTGGAACTTGTCTCGAATACATTTAAAAATCAAGTAATGTTTACTTAACTGAAAAATGTTTGAAGGCTACATGATTTTTTTACTCACAATTAGTTTGCATTAATATTTCACTTTTTAAATAATTTAAAAAAGTGTAAGGTAGCAAGTTAGCTTTTGTTGTGGAATTGAAATGCGTATCAAGAAGATCGACTACTGATAATTTGGCACCATGACAAAACTACTTGGTTATGAGTAATAGTACTAGTGATGTTTGCCTTCGCAAACGCCATTAATAATCTGCCTGTTATAATGGGAAAGCCCAAACTGCTGGCACAAACTCCCCGTTCAATTTGTCTGGCAAAGGAAATGCTGTGACAACACTTCATTTGAAATTGTGTTCCGATATGCTGTGGACCAAAAACAAATCTATTTATGTTCCCCCATGTTAAGATGGTATAACAAGATCCTTTGGTATTTCTAACCATGTTTTAGTGCATCTCCTGTCATATCTCTAATATACCTGTGAGAAAACAACAAACACTGACAATAATATTAGCATGTACTGGTTGTGCTTCATGTGTCAGAATGAGCCCATGACAATCTAGTTCACATGTAATGCAAATGTAAAACATATACGCAGAAGAGAAAATGCTTCATAAAGTTAGCTTTTTTGTCTGAAATTGATTAGATGGAGTCTTTTTCCTTGAATAGCATATTTAGATTGATATTTTCATGTGTGTTGCATCAATATAGTATACATCAGTGTTTAGTGGCACATATCTCATGTGCAAGAACTAGAAGAAGATTAGATATTTTTGATAAAGACTGTCTGACATAAATTTAACCTAGTATGAAAGGTGGCTAGTTTTAAACCCATCAAATGTCTTTTGATGGTCTCGGCACATCAGATATTGGTCCGAAGGTTGTGATTGGACCCATCATGCGCAGAAACAGGAGGAAACCGGTAAGTAATATAATTTTATTTTCTGTTTATTGCTTGTACGATGTGTATGTGTATATATAGCATGTAGAATGGGTTTCCATGGCCAAGCAACTGCATCCAAGCCTTACATCACCAAGTGCAATGCAAAGTGTGGGATGCAGTGGTGTAAAGCACGCCGCCACTGGACTCTAGAGCCATGGAGACGTGTTCTCTGGAGTGACCAATCACGCTTCTCTGTCTGGCTATCCAATGGACGAGTCTGAGTTTGGCGGTTGCCAGGAGAACGGTATTTGCCTGACTGCATTGTGCCAAGTGTAATGTTTGGTGGAGGGGGGATTATGGTGTGGGGTTGTTTTTCAGGGGTTGGGCCTTAGTTCCAGTGAAATGAACTCTTAATGCTTCAGCATACCAAGACATTTTGGACAATATGCTTCCAACTTTGTGTGAACAGTTTGGGGATGGCCCCTTCATGTGCCAACATGACTGCGCACCAGTGACATTTGGTGTGGAGGAACTTGACCTGCCTGCACACAGTCCTGACCTCAACCCGAGGATGAATTAGAGCGGAGACTGCGGGCCAGGCCTTCTCGTCCAACATCAGTGCCTGACCTCACAAATGCACTTCTAGAAGACTGGTAAAAAAAATCCCATAAACACACTCCTAAACCTTGTGGAAAGCCTTCCCAGAAGAGTTTAAGCTGTTATAGCTGCAAAGGGTGGACCGATTCCATATTGGAATTGAAACCCTAGGGATCAGTAATGGGATGTCATTAAAGTTGATGTGCATGTAAAGGAAGACGTCCCAAAACCTTTGGCAATATAGTGTGTGTATATATTAGTGTATGTATGTATAGCCTATATAATATATATATATATATATATATATATATATATATATATATATATATATGGTAAGAATGCACTGTATGTTCTTTTTCTCTCTCAAACCAGTACTTTGTAAAAGACAGAGTGTTGCCGCAATTTTTTGCAATGTGCATATTATCAGTGTGGATAATATTGACACTTGACACTTCATGTCAAAAGGTTGCATTATCTAAACTTATCACAGTAAATATGCTGCATATGAACAACATGAGCGTCCTGCAGTTTTGGGTTTCCCTAAGCAAGCTCCTTTATGCAGTGCACCACACCAGTCGCAGCAGTTCAGTGTCGGGGCTAAATTTCACACACCTGGGTTTCTCGAACTAAAAAGAGGGTTGGATGACTGCTACACACAGCACTGTGTCATCACAAGGTAACGCCACCCTGAGAGACTCTCTGAAGAGTCCAGCTTAAAACCTTCTGAGGTTGTTTTCAAAAGTATTGCTAGAATCTTTCAAATGTAAATTCAAGGTCACACTGTTTTTTTTCTCAAGCACACCTGTTACTGGATTTCTCCAAACTAATGAACCTCATATATTCACAATGCACTTACTGGAGAATCTGATGGGCGGCATGAGTCACATTACTCTGGGGATGGGCAATGGCAAGTTTCAACGGGTAAATATGTTATGTATTATTATTTTAATAATTGTGAATAATAATAATAATAAGTGAACAATATATTCATCATCAATTAGTATATAATAATAAGTATTTTATATATATTATATATATATATATATATATATATATATATATATATATATATATATATATATGCCATATTTTGACAGAATTCAGAATTCAATTGTATGCTCACATGTGCGTATACAGTCAAATCAAAATTTATTCAGACACCTTCAACATTTCTCACATTATCACAGTTTATTCGCTATAGTTTAGAAAATGGTAATAAATTGTGACAATAACTAAGAGTTATCAAAACAGTTGATATTTCACTGGTTTTGACCATCCTTCTGTTAGACTGTCTCCAAATGAATTAGGTTTAATAGCTGTCAGCTGTTAAATACACAATTAGATAATACCAATTTAGGTCAACCAATTACCAAGCAACAAATGCAGATTACCGTGCCTAATTTTGTTCAGTCTGTGGTGTAAAAATGTCATATTAGCAATTTAAGAAAAAAACTTAAAGCAAAACATGGTCAGGTCAAAGAGTCTGAATAATTTTTGATCCCAAATATTTATCAATATTTCTTTTAGTCCACTGTATGAAGAATTTTGGGGTATAATAGGTCAGCGTTTACTTTATTTTGCTATCCTCACTTACATAAATGAACTATGGTGTCCTGCACCCAGTAGTAAAAAAAATAATATATATATGATATCTGGTGTCAGAATAATTTTTCATTTGACTGTATATCTGTTCTTTTACAGCGGCTTTAAATTTGTCTCATCCAATGAGAATTCGGAGCTGAGCCATAAAGCTGAATACATAAATCTAACGCCTTTTGCATCTGACTTCTTGCATGCTGTTCACTTCTACAGTTTGGGAACAGCGGGCCAAGTGGACCATGAACATCCCATACATCTCCATGTCAAACCCTCAAGCTGCCGAAGCCCCTGGGAAGGATGGATATTTCCGTGTGACGTGCAAGAGAGCGCTCATGTGCACAGTCACCAAGGCTCCCGCCACGAACGGAGACACACAGGCAGTCAACGATAAACATGTGGGTGTACTGGGAAATGACAGAGAGCGACATCCACGCCAGACAGACAGGGCACACCTTTTCTATGAGAGAGAGAGAGAGACAGCCACAGAAAGAGACGGATTATGGAGTAATGATTAATGACATTTAGATTATTATTCAACTTCAGAGATGTCCCACCCCCTCAACACACTCCAGATACATAAGGAGAGATGAGGTGAAGATGATTTAACCCGTGTTCTCTGGGATTTTGGTGAATATGATGGATGACATGGAAGATGCTCAGGGAGAGAGAAATGCATAAATCATACTTTGGCAACGGGTTTGACGCCGTTGATTTATTCGTTTCAGAAAGAGTGTTATTAGGGGAGGAATTTGTCGCTTTCTATCTTTAAAGGGACAGTTCACCTTAAAATGACATCCATCTTAAAATGACCTCTATCTTTGACTGTCTATCTTACTTCTGTGAAGTGAGGTTTTATAGAATGCACTTTTATCCATACAATGAAAGTGGATGGGGACCAGATAATGTCATCAAAAAAGGACAAAAAAGCTCATATAGAAGTATCATAAATTTATATATGTATGTAGAACATTATGATACTTTTATGATAGCCCCTGCTGGTAGATGCTGTAACTACACCATATTTGGTTCTAAAAGCTTTTTTTTTTGTCTCCACTGATTCAAAATTAGCCATGTATTTTTATTATATTAAATATGTAATATATACTATATTACATTACAGTAGATGTTTAACCAGTACCTGATTTTTTTTAGCTTTAATGAAATCTTTTTTCCCCCATAATTAATTCCCAATGATTGGCTCAGAAAGTTCTGAATTGTCAGCTTATAAGGATCCTGTACCAACCAGTTGCTAACTGCCCTTGATATGAATGCTAACGTGAGTTTTCTCCAGGTATTAAAGTAACACTAAGTAACAATTTTCAACCTTCATAATATATTTCCAAGACCCTTGTGATGGTACATCGACTTAAAATAAGTTAAATGACACGTCTGCCATAGCCTGACGGGGTCTGTATCGCTTTTACTGGCACTATGTAACTTCGGGTTTCGGGTAGGAACCCAGGAACAAAAAGAACTACAAAATTCGACTGCTTTACGTCAAGCACTACAATAGTCATTATTTAGTTTTTCTTCCTTTCTGATGTCACAATACATCATCCTTTCATGAAATCATGTAACATACTCTACCTTGTCTGTGGACATCGTTCATTCTGAAGCCGGTGCCGGGTAAACAGTGAGCGTGAGTGCGACGGTAGGCTAAATCATTTACGACAGCGGCAATGGACAACTTTGTTTCCAACCAGTAGGGCGACCGAAGAGGAAAAATACTTAGTGTCACTTTAAAGATTTCATTGATTGAAGTAAGCTTATTTTTCTTACTCCACTGACATTTTTGAAGCATAAATCTAACAAAATTGTGAGGTTTGTCAGTGCCAATGAAGAGAGAAACAAACTTAATACAAGATGTATTTGCTTTTTAAAAAAATCTATCTTTTTTGAGGATGTTTAAATTTATTTACAGTAAAGCAAGAGCGGAATACTTATCAGAAAATGTATTTTATTTATTTATTTTTTGGCAGTTTGAATCTGATCATGGATATAAGCACGCTTTGGTCCCAGCTGCATGGATGGACAGTCTCTCCACCCGCTCACTCTCCGTCAGCAAGGCATTGGATTCATCCGGAACAGCAAAGGCAGCTGATGCATCAGTGTATTGTGTGCCATTTATATAAGGTAAACATTGACTTGTCGATGTAAAAGTCTAGTAAAACTAGTAAATAGCATTGGTGCAAGCCCAGTCATGCACACCAATATGCCAATTAGCAGGTTCTCTAGATGGGGTGTATGTGTTTGTTTGGGTGAAGACGAGGTGTTTGAAATCTAGAGATGTCTGGGGGGGGGGGGGGGGGGGGGGGGTACTGACATGTATGTGGTGGAGCCACATTTGATCATTATTTCTCTTCACTATTCCTCTGAACTTAATTCATTCAGTATAGAATGGAGAGCCTGCTGGGACTCCATTTAAAGCTGATTTCTGTGAGAAGAAAAGTGCATATGTGTGCACGTGTGAGTGCGCTATACAGCACCTGAAGGTGTTGACCCTCCGAGGCTAATTAAAGCCTGGAAACTACGGGAACTCCTGTGGCTTCAGAGAGCAGCTGGCGTGAGCGACGACATGCACAAAGGAGATGCGTGGGGTTTAAAAGGAGACAGACTCACAGGGATGAATGAAACAAACATGCATGGACATGCAAACAGGAAAAGGGCCCTGTAGGGTCCGTGCAGAGCGGTAAACTGGGGGATTGTAGGTGCTCATCTCACATATGCAGGTTGTGGGATCATGGGATTGGAAGATGATGGAGTCAAAGATGAGGAGGGCTGTTTTATAATAAGCCAATGGGCTGATATTATGGATATAAAAGTTCTGGCTGATTTTAATTACTGATAAATGTCTTGTGCTAAAAATTTTGTCTAAACTTAAAGGCATACTCCACTTTTTTTTGGAAATAGGCTCATTTTACAACTCCCCCAGAGTTAAACAGTTGAGTTTTACCGTTTTTGAATCCATTCAGCCGATTTTCTGACATTTAGAAGAATATCAGTAAGCAGACAGTTTCTGGTCTCATTGACTTCCATAGTAGGAAAAAAAATATACTATGGGAGCAGGGGCGTAGCAAGCTTTTCAAAAGTGTGGGGGATGGATGTGACATTTACATTTTGGCATTAACAGCTATTAATGACTAAAAGCTTAAATGGAACTTTGTTGTATATGCTGGGGCACAATTTATAAATGATTGTTCTTTCCCACTTGATTTTGTAAAACTATGTTGTGTGGACCTCTGTCCCTGTATGGGGGGTTCGGGGGCATGCTCCCCCGCAATTTTTTTTGTAAATTTTAAGGTTAAATGCTCTATCTGATGCACTTTGAGAGCTCAAAATTAAGAGCTTCAACCGGGTTCGACCCATGACCTGTGCACATTGAACAAAGAAAAAGCATTGACTTGTACCTAAAGAGAGCTCAAACATCTTTTTAGTTATGGAGTCTCAGTCTACATTACATTATCACTGGTGTTTTAGAATGCCAAACATTTATTATAATAGTATAAAGATTTATATAATTATTCCTATGATGGAAAATCCATATAGCCTATAAATGTATGCTACTGTATAAATGAAAATGAATATTTCAAAAGTATATTTTATATTACGCTATAGAATAGGAAAATTACAATACTTTTGTCCTAATTTCTTCACTTAAACCCTTGAGCTTTTATTTTGGAGAAAAGTGTGAGCAAAGTGCACACTTTTCTTTAAATCACGCAACACAAACAGAATGCCCAAGTTACTTAATTAAAGTCTTGTGCTGTTTAGTAGTCTAAAAAACGAAATATAATACCGAAAACACTCGACATGTCAACAAAACATAAACATTTAACATTTTCCCAGACACATATCAAGCTTATTTAAAAACATCGAAAGCATAAAGACTCATTCAAAGTACCTGGAAAAGGGAGATGTAAATAACCATAAGTTCCCGCCTCCTCAGCACGAGCTGACAGATAAATCTAACACACCAAGAGAGGCGGGACTTAAGGCAGAACAGCCAATCATCAGCCAGTCTTACTCAAAGCCGGTGTCATTTTTGAGAGGGAGGGGGAGAGGAGGCAGCCGCAGCGAGCAAACACATAGAGCGGCCAGAGAAACGACTGAACGAGAGCGACTGTAGTAAGGCGTTTGTGCAAAACTGCAGAAAAAGTGCGGGTGTTGAACCCTCTCACCGGGAAAAGTGTGGGTGTTAAAACCCCCACATCCCCCACGGGTGCGACGCCCCTGTATGGGAGTCAATGAGACCAGAAACTGCCTGCTTACTGATATTCCGATGCAATATAGTACAAATAAGTGCCCTTGTTATGCTTTTTCAGTTATTACGTTTCATGAAGTGTTTACTATAGCAGTTTGTGAATGTGAAAGGTCTGTAAAGTTTAAAAAAATCGCTTTTTTATCGTCTCCCAAAAGAAAGAACCGATTCTGAACTGCCTGAAATGATTAATCATTAATTCCATTCTTATTTCCAGCACAAACCAACAGTAGGCTTGTAACAAATGTGCATAATGCTTGCATACCTTCTTTATTGGCTGCTCAAAAACAACTGAGCCATCTGACCAATCAGAGCAGAGGAAGCTCTCGAAAAGGAGGGGTTTAGAGTAGGGATGTGAATTTCTGCCAAAAATGCCATTAGAAAATCGAGGAGCAAAAGTCGATTATGACTTGATTATTCAAATGACTTGAAAATAATTGATTCTGTCATGTCTCGTGTTGTTGTTTAAAGCTCCATTGTAAGTGCATTACTGTAAATTGTCTGTTCTGAAAATGTGATTTGCACTTCTGTTTAAATGTTTGGGGTCAGTTAGATTTTTTTGTAATAGTCAAAAGTGAATAAATACATTTGTTAAAAAATGTTATGGTCATAGTACTGGCTAATTTGGTAAAATTGTGTATAAACTGTTTTCACAAATAGGCCATTTCTGGAAGATTTCAAAACAAAAATAATTTTGTGTTAAGCTTGGGGCTTTTGCAACTCAGTGTACTGACATTTACAATACGCCTTTCGGTTTCAGAGTATGTGTGAGTGTGTGTGTCAGAGAGAGAGAGAGAGAGAGAGAGAGTATTGCATGCATGACCTACTCTCTTCTGCCTCGGGTGACCCAGTCGGAAAATATATGAAGCATTTACATTCACCCGCAGTGATTACTGGTACTTACACACCAAGCATTGATTCCTATTTACACACACACACACACACACACACACACACACACACACACACACACACACACACACACACACACACACACACACCACACACACACACACACACACACACACACACACACACACACACACACACACACACACACACACACACACACACACACACACACACACACACACACACACACACACACACACACACACACACACTAAAATGCATAGACAGACACATAAATAGCCCAAATCTGCTTACAGGCAAAGTGACTGTATGCCTCCATGATTTAGTGTTATTTCAATATTTAAATAGTATTATTATTATTTTACTACTCACTCATTTAGTTTTGCATAAAAACTCCCAACTTTTGGCACAGACTGAAAAATAATCAAGAAAATGGCTCTAAGACATATAGATGTCCATGCATTCTAATTGGTAGGCATGAACACAAATGACTGCAACTGCAGGCACATTATGGAAAATTATGGGTGTTATGGGATATGAAGATGCAGTCTATTATGAGAAACTTTGCGGTCTCAAAGCATCGTGCATCTAGATGGGCCAAAACAAGCAGCAGAATGCTCCACGGCAGATGGTTATGCGGTCAGTTCTCTCTCCGAAAGCCAAGCGAGAGACAGTGGTGCGATTTCTGAATAGTAGCAATGAAGTACAACATTGGAAGTTAGAGCGGGGGGTAAAGGTAAAGATGCTTCTATCCACACTGAATGGAACAATGGATTTTTGCTGCTTGGTCAGTTTAGTCAATTAAAAAGAGCCAATTCAATACAAGTTAATTTTATTGCATGCAATCAATGTACATTTAATTATTCCATGAGCATTGGGACTACATGAATAATTTTATTGGAAATTACTTTGTGGAGACCATGAAAACTGAGATGAGTGTAATGCTTCAACATATTGAGAGATGTACAGTATGTAGCCTACACTTTTAGAGAAAATAAAAATTCAATTGAGTTCTATATAGAACCCCTAGGGTTCTTGATTCATTTCAAAGAACCATTTATGCCAAAAAGAAAAGTTCATGAGAAATGCCTTTCATGATTGTACACTATAATTCAGGTTTAATTGGTTATTTCCATTGTTTCTAGTGATAAAGTAAAGCTTCACAAGCTGTTTAATTCATAAAATGTAATTAAAATTAAAAAATGAATGAAAACTAAAGTAATTAACTAAATCCATGATGGGAACCCCTGAATGGTTCTATATATGAAGCGCCTTTGAGGTTCTAAATAGAACCTATTCTTTTAAGAGTGACAGGTGGCTTGAATGAATCATTAAACAATTCATTGTATATTGAAATCACTTTCTTGCTGTAAAATGACTTGAAAATAATTGATTCTGTCATGTCTCGTGTTGTTGTTTAAAGCTCCATTGTAAGTGCATTACTGTAAATTGTCTGTTCTGTTAAGTTACTGTATTATCGTGCTCTGATTTGCACTTCTGTTTAAATGTTTGGGGTCAGTTAGATTTTTTTGTAATAGTCTTAATCTGCAATGATTCAATTGTTCAAAAGTGAATAAATACATTTGTTAAAAAATATTATCTGAAATATCAACTTTTATTTTTTCAAATACACTTCTATTCATGAAAAAAATCCTCAGTTCCCGGAAAAAAGAAACTATTTTCAACATTGATAATAATAAGAATTGTTTATTGAGCAGCAAATCAGCATATTATGATTTTTGAAGGATCTTATGACAAAGCTATCACAGAAATAAATTCTATTTTACTATTTACTATATACTTTGCTATATATTTGATCAAATAAATGCAGCCTTTGTGAGCATTAGAGACTTCATTCAAAACCAATAAAGCATTACCAACCCCAAACTTGTGTTTAGAGGTGTAAATATCTCTCTATAGAGAGATATTTCTCTCCACCCCCCACCCCCCCCCCCCCCCCCCCACCCCACCCCCTTGTGGCAACTTGCATTCTATTTCATTCTAAATTTTGAATATTAGAATAAAGGCATTTTGGTATTGGCATTCAGGGCACATCTATAATAATAATGAGTTAAATATGGGTCTGTGCGTCACACAAAGCTATCATATGACTTGAGTTGTATCAACATTTATAGTGTATTTATACCCACCCCACATTGCATATTCACTATGAAGGGCCCTTATGTGCAAAATAGCTCTGAATAGATCACAGAAAAATAAGAGCATACGCGTAAGAAAACAATAAAATAAATTAAATTTTGCGGTGAACTATTTCTTAGTTTGAGAAAAGTTTTCTTTAAACATTTATATCTTTAGAGTGATTTCTATGTTCTGTTTTTGTTGTTGTTGTTTCTAACATATTCTTAGATGTGTCTTTACAGCACATCAAAAGCGCTTGCGCACATGTGTTGTGTGAAAATAAAGATGTCGTGAACCCTCCTCAGCAGATAATGTTAGTCAAACACGTCTGCCCACAAGATGCCAAACATCAACGCTCAATAAATTAGCAGCCAGCTGCCTGCAAAGTGCCACAGGAAAGCAGATAACAATATCTTCATATCAGCGAATGCTTCTTCGACACGTCTTTGTTACCCCAGAAACATCAAGAGTAGAAAAGCCTCTCAAAGCAAACCTGACACCACACCTACCTTCAAAAGGAATATTTAATCAGCGCAGCATGTAGACTGCCATTTGCCTTCCATCTTTCCTCCTCTCACACCCACTCCTGATCCCCCTCCGTTTTACTGTTGGTGTTTCTCTACATAATTCTTTCTCTTTCCAATCAAACATTTCTTTCTCCCGCTCTTTAAATATTTATCACAGAGCCCACAAGGACTGTGTCAGAGGTGTCATTGCATGCTCTGGATCAAATCAACATCCATTTTCCATTCAGGCCTGTTGAGAAACACTCTGACTGGGAGAGAATTGAGGTCCCGTGGAGCCAAGCGTGGTGAGAGTCCTCGTGTATGTGAACGGGACCCATGGCTCGGCTGCGCGCCGGCGCTTTAAGAGCCTACCGCTTTGCGCCGCAGCTGCCGTCCCCAGGGATGACGGGATGTAATCCGCCTAAACAAATAGACTCTGGGAAGAAAGTGAGAGGAAGAGAGGACAGTGCACGGCACATCTGTCACTGGTCTGTGGCAAATCCCTCACATTGAGATCCAGTGAGGGATCACTGGTTATATAGAGAGATATACAGCATAAGGACAGGGATGTAGATGCTGTTTCTGGTTGGCAGTAATTCACTGTTTACGATGTGCTCTGTATACTGAGGTCAAACTGGTTCACTGAATGTCTAACATCATGGGCTCTATCTTGCACCCGGCGCAATTGACTTTTACAAACCATACATTATAACAAGGAAATATATTACCATACGAGGGAAATCAGTGTGGTGTCCATGAAGATGTGAAAAAAATAGGCATAAATCTAGCTTACACATTTACCAGTGTATATTGGTAATTTTTCAGGCAAATTGACGGATCAGACCTGTTTGCCCAATAGTGGCAAGACACATATGTATATAATGACATCTGACAAATTAGTTTGTCCATCAAGAACTAGGGAAAAAAATCTGAAGACTGCGAAATCACCTTTACCATAATGTAAGTACATTAAAAACCTTACTCTTTAACTTACCAGTTAAGTTGAGCTTTCTCATATTTTTTTTCTATTGATTTGGGTGGGTTTGTCCCATCCCCAATGTCAATTCTCTTTCTTTTACGGCCCTGACGAGAACATCGATCTCCTCGGCTGTGAACCGATTCTGAGGCGCGCCTGGTGCGTGCGCCATAATAATAACAATCCGCCATGCAACATGCGCACCTTTTCTTAAAGGGTATGTTGGATGACACTCTGATTGGTTCATTTCACGTTACGCCCAAACCACACCTATGAATAATGAAGCTACTTCAGACCAACCTCTTTTAGATTTGCGCCAGGCGCAAGAGGCATTTATCCTGCCGGGAAAATAGCAACAGCGCCGGGATCCGCCCACAAAGTTACTTGCGCTTTGCGCTTTGACACTTGCGTTTCAGATCGTGCGCTGGGTGCAAGATAGGGCCCCATGTCTGTTTCATGACTTTATCTTTATTTAATGATTTAAAGGAATATTTGATTTGCTATAATTTACCCCAAAATGAATTTCCTGTCATTAAACCCTTAAAGAGATGTTTTGCAATATCTCAGAGCAGCTCTTTTTCATATAAAGGCAAAAAAGCACCAAAAAATTATTTATACAACAAGACAAAAATCGAGGGATATATATTTTTGGGGAAATATATATATATTTTTTTTGACTACTTGAAATGCGGATTGAATAATTTTCGATTACAACAGTTTCTTTTGCGATACCCAAAAGTGTAAAGACAGAATGCAAAAGTTGTTTAAGCATTTTAAGCAGTCCACAAGAACGCAAAAGCATTACATATAATTTTTCCTACCATCTTCTTTTTTTTCCAATCCACCTGTTCCTTTAATACGGAGCCCTTAGATGACATGGCAGAAAATTACATGTTTCTGCGAGCACTTGCAAAACATTGGCGCTCTCTCACAAAAGTGTTGCGTTTCACCAAAAATCGTTCAGTTTGCTCTCAAATATTTTGCATTCTCTCGCAAAAACATTGTGTTTCCCTGATACACTTTGCATTGAAATAGAATTTGTCCTCCCACCTCAAATTATTTCCATAGCTAAAGTTTTGCGAGCAAAAGCAAAATTTCTCAGCAGAGCCCAAAATTTTACGACAAAACGCAAATATTTTGAGTGAACACAAAAGCTTTGAAATGTCATTTTTCCTACCATCTAATTGTTTCCCCATCACTCTGTACCTTTAATACAGAGCCCCTAAGGGGGAATGGTGATGGAGAAAAATATGAAATGGCAGAAAAAATTATATTTCAATGCTTTTGTATTCTCTCATGAAAATTTTGCGTTGCCCAGAGAAACTTTATGTTCATTCACTAAAGCATTGAAATATATTCCACATTTTTTTAAATGCATTTTCGTTCCACCTCATATTATTTCCATCACTTACATTTTGCAAGCAAACACAAAGTTTTTTTCCCATCACGACGACTCTTTAGAAGTTATGTAGCCTATAGAGGCTCCATTTCAACTAATTCTTTAATGTCTGTGGCCAAAATTTCTACAGACAAAAGAAAAAGTGCAGTTAAACACACTTACAAGGAATTAAGTTCGACTCCATTCCTGGAGGAGCGTTTCTGCAAACTGCCCTTCAAAGTCTCTCTTCCACTAACAAAAAAGTAGTACAGCTCAAAATGATGGGATACACAATTCTATAGCTCAATTATCTTGTAAGTAAATGTGTTTCCTGTGCGTTCGGTGGTAATCGACAGTATGCCACAGCTGCTCTCCATAGACATTACATTGAAAATGATTTTTCCAATAACAAGAGTGACCTAGTTCAATCCTTTCTTAAATTACCTGGTATATTACACCCACTGATATCATATGAATGTTTGCAATTTGTACCCGCTATTTCATTGATTGTTATGTTTGACTACATAAACAGGAATATTTGCTTGTGGCAAATCTATAATATGCCAGCTGATCTGGTATGCATCCATGCTTATTCTCCTCATGTTAGATAAAGGTCACGAGGGGCTGTCATGCAATTTTTTTCCATGTGAAAGTCTTTCAGTTTACAAATGAAAAGTGTAGAGAAGTGCTACATTTACTCATTCAACTACTGTAATAATGTAGCAGGTTTGCAGAGGCATCTGCTTGGACTTAAATTCACCATTAAATCAAAATTGATAATTCTTATTTTTTTTATGGAATATTGCCGTATTTTTTATAAATGATTAATCAGTGCACATCAATATTTTTCATTTTTATTCATGTGCCGTCATAATCTTTAATCAAAATCCATTTTGCAGCAACATCTCTTCTCTGACGATGTGTTTACTGGCGTAAGGGCGGGACAACCTGTCACTCACATGAGATCCACCAATAGCAAACCACAGCCATCCAATCAATTCCCAATGAACAGTCCCTCTTTACCTGTTTTCTCTTGGATATACGTCACAATAGGAAAGAAAAGAATGTCTCAACTTCCGTTTTTTAATTCCGACTTTAAAACTAACACTGTATGTAGCCGCCAGGCAAAACAAAGCTCTTAAAAATAATGAGTTTTTAAAAAAATGGGTAAATTAACCTAGATATTTCCAAAAGACATTGATATGGTTGCTACACCCCTGATTTGACATGGACCTACATAATGCCCTTTTTTCATTTGCATAAATCAACTCGGGGGAAAGTCTCAGTAAGTTGAGAGTTCTTCTTTTGAGCAAAGACAATTTCCACAAAACGTGTACCTTTATGCAAAGCACACAGTGAAATATTTGAACCAGAACTCCGATTTATTTGTATGAATTTTGTGGCTCCAGTTGTAGATAGTAAAACACCTTGCTGTCAGAGAAGGGGTGTGGGAGCAATTTGCTTTTGAGTGTTCACTATAGTGCCACTTTACGACAAGTGTCCAAAATCAGCCGAGGTGTTCTTACCATAAGTCCCTGATTGTATCCTTATTATCCTTTGTAGGTATTCCAGTGCTATTACAAGTCTGAGAGAGGACATGGTTCCGTTTTCAAGGTCTTCCTCACAGGGCCTTAGAAGATTCTCACAACTGGTGGTTACACTGAGAACAAAATTTAACATTCATTTTTCCGACACAAATTTTACCAGTACATGCAAATAGTGCTGTGAAACATTAATCTTCAGGAGGAAAAGCTACAAAAGATAAGCCAAACATGCCAACAGGACTGTAATTGCAATGAAACATTTGTTTTTGATATTGTTTTTAAATATACTGAACAAAACTATAAACGCAACACTTTTGTTTTTGCCCCCATTTTTATGAGCTGAACTCAAAGATCTAAGACTTTTTCTATGTACACAAAAGGCCAATTTCTCTCAAATATTGTTCACAAATCTGCCTAAATCTGTGTTAGTGAGCACTTCTCCTTTGTCCGAGATAATCTATCCACCTCACAGGTGCGGCATATCAAGATGCTGATTAGACAGCATGATTATTGCACAGGTGTCCCTTAGGCTGGCCACAATATAAGGCAATTCGAAAATGTGTGTGTGTGTGTGTGTGTGTGTGGGGGGGGGGGGGGGGGGGGGGTGGGGGTCCAAAAACCAGTCAGTATCTGGTGTGGCCACCATTTGCCTTACGCAGTGCAACACATCTCCTTCGCATAGAGCTGGTCAGGTTGTTGATTGTGGCCTGTGGAATGTTGGTCCACTCCTCTTCAATGGCTGTGCGAAGTTGCTGGATATTGGCAGGACCTGGAACACGCTGTCGTATATGCCGATCAGAGATCCCAAACAAGCTCAATGGGTGACATGTCCGGTGAGTATGCTGGCCATGCAAGAACTGGGATGTTTTCAGCTTCCAGGAATTGTGTACAGATCCATGGGGCCGCGCATTATCATGCTGCAACATGAGGTGATGTTCGTGGATGAATGGCACAACAATGGGCCTCAGGATCTCATTGCGGTATCTCTGTTCATTCAAAATGCCATCAATAAAATGCACCAGTTCGTTGTCCATAATGTACGACTGCCCATACCATAACCCCACCGCCACCATGGGCCACTTGATCCACAACGGTCAAAACTTGGGACATCTGTGGCATTGTGATGTGTGATAAAACTGCACATTTTAGAGTGGCCTTTTATTGTGGCCAGCCTAAGGCACACCTGTGCAATTATCATCTTGATATGCCACACCTGTGAGGTGGATGAATTATCTCAGCAAAGGAGAAGTGCTCACTAACACAGATTTAGGCAGATTTGTGAACAAATCTAAAACAAACAGACTACTAAAACTAACCAAACAGTCTACTAATAATATAATGGGAGTTAGTTGACATCCAGATGCAAAGCTATAGATAGACAAAATAATTTTTTTTAATTGATTTTATAGTGCAATTTTTGTGGTGCATCTGCGTGTCATGTTATTCATGAAGGTTAAACAAGCTGAGAACTGTTTCTAAATTAATTTATTGTTGTTTTATACATCAGTAAATCAAGACAGTGGCTGAACTTCACAACATGAAAAACTTAGCAGCATGAAAAACAAAACTGTGATTCTGATTTTGAATAAGTTATACAAAGAACTCCATCGACGCCACGACACTAGAGCACTTCCATCCCATTATAATCACTGAAGCTGCCACTGTGATTTTACACATGTGCCTGTTTAAGGCCTGCAGTTTCAGTGAATGTGAAAGAGTTGTGAACTCCTGCAAACAATTTAAATCACAAAGCTGCTACTGTGCCACACATCTCTTAGTTACACCATGCCTGCTCTGTGTTGATTATAATGGGAGCATTTTTGTTTTGAAGCTGCACTCACTTAGAGAACATCTCTATACTGCAGGCCAGCAGTGCGAAAATTAGCAGATCCAAAATAATTCCAAATCACTAATGGTGCTTTTGTCTTTGGTCCTGATGATTCTTTTGAATGTGAGTTTTTAATGTCTCACTGCTAACATACCACTTAAATAGGCCTAATTCATGTACAATACGATTCGAAATACGTTGTCTGTGTTTTTCCGATAAGACTGCAAATGGTGATTATAATGGTTGCTACGCACCTGTGGTGAGTTGCATAAACTGCTTAGACTAGTCTTAAATGTTAGTCAACTAATTTCTTTCTTCAAGACTGGTCCTAGGTTTTTTTTAAGTCAGTAACAAAAAAGGTTGACTGGTATAATTGTGCAACACACACAAGAAACGCATGACAAGCTGTCAAACTGAGTTTTCCATTGCGGTTCAGTTCAGATAGCAGGATTCTCAGAAAAATGCTTGTGATTTCTGAAAAAATTATATATGTGTGTTCGGTTGTAAAAATCTGTGTGTGAACATAGCCTGCAATTCAGCTTTCAAAAATGACGAAGAGCGTAAGTAGTTTTGATGACCAATGCATAAAAAATACACCCAGATTTAAAATGTAAGTTTAAACCAGGTAAAAGTGCTTGTTTAATAAATTAAATAGTGTTAAACACATACAATTTGTCTCATTAATCAATGAAATCAATCCGTAAATGCTATTAATTAAATAATTCTATAATACGTTTAAATGGTCACATTAATATTATGCATTCAATGTTCACTTAACATGATATTAATCACACTGGCAATGCATTTAAGGTGACAAATGATGCATCATTCTTGTTGAAGCGCTGCATTTGCATTTCTTTCATTGATGATAGTGTATAATGCATCACCATAATGCATTGATTTGGCTAAGCAAATGAGTTGTGTGCAGAATAATAACCGCAGTGCACCCAGGGGGGCTGAAGTCTGTTTCTAAGGACAGATACAACTGCTGGTCAGACCTGAGTGCTTTCTAACTATAGAATTTTATCAGTGCTTTCTTCTCCAGCGAGCGCTCGTTTGACTTTGCTGTTCCCGGCATTGACTCGGCAATGGACTGCAAAGATCCCATTTTAAAAAAAGAGGAAGAAAAAAAGGTTTAAGTGGAAAAGAAATCATTGTGACACATTAGTTGGTTTTACAGCATGCTTGCTGTGTTCATGCCTTTTCTAGAAGCGAATTGGCTCTGGGTAAAAAACAAAACAAAACCTTATTGAAACAAGAAAACCCTGACACCAGGCAGATGTTCACACAATCATGTGTTACTGTATCAAAGAGAAGGAACTAGTGTTGTTTTATAGTCAAACTTGTTTGGGCAAGTTATATATTTTGTAGCTTATAAAAACAAGACAGAATAATAGTAATACATGGCCTTTCTGTGCTTCCGTGTGTTTGGAAACGGTTATTGGTTTAGTGTCATTAGAATGTTGAAATTTTAAAAGTCACTTTGAAATTCAGGCATTCAAAATCTTATGTAAACCAAATAATTATTAACCAGAAGTCAAAAAAGTTAAATGATTACATGGTTAAATAATAGAGGTGTGACGAGACACGTAGCTCACGAGACGAGACAAGATCTTTTAAGATTTTTGAAGAAATCCTCATGATTGAAAAAATAGTCTGCAGGTGCATTTTAAAATGTTTTAACTAATCTTCTTGTAATGAATGTATTTTAAGTTCTACTTTCTGAGGATATATTATCATATTGAAAGACAACAATATACAAGCACTGTAAAATGTTTTGCCACAAACTCAACTGACTAGTCCTCTCCACCAATAAGCTGGTGTGTGTGGTGGGCATTCTGGCGCAATATGTCTGCCGTCGCATCATCCAGGTGGATGCTGTACATTGGTGGTGGTTGAGGAGATTCCCCCTTCACACATGTAAATGTAACGATTTATTCTCTCTTGTATGATTTCACATGAGTCTCTTCAGACCTTACAGTACATAAATTATGAGCTTCCAGAACTTCTAATTGAGGCTCTGTGTGACCTCCTAATTTAACTCCTTTCCACAAATTGAACATGGAAATAAAAAGTATAAATAACAATAAAAATATTAGTCTTCAGTGCAAACAATAAGTGCAACCATAACCAAAGTACTCTCTCAATATTCAAAGTGCACTGTAAACAGTGACCAGAGCTAAGAGGTGGTTTAAACTACACAGCCCAGCTTAAGATACAAGATAAGATATGTATCAGACATTTAGGCTCTGTTGCGCAACGAATCCTCCGACATGGTCTTGTTATTCATCTTGCCTTAGTGAACTTTGATCCCTACTGCACTGTACCTATCCTGCCCTGCAGCCGTGCTGGATGAGCAGACCAGACGTTTACAAAGGTTTACAATTGAAGCGACCATTATCTCAAAAGACAGTGGAGACGGTGTAAATGTAGCAGTGCCATATTCTTTGCTAACAATCTGTCATTGCTATATTGCGAGACAGCTTTTCACTTCGTCGAGAAATCTCGTCACACACCTATTAAATAATATTACAGATATTGCATTATTTGTTGGGTGACACAATAATATACTTAAAGGAGAACTCCGGCGCAAAATGAACCCCGGGTGTAATAACACATTGGTACTGACTAAATACGTGGGTTTTGGTTTCATGATAAACGAATGTAAAGAGTTTTATCTTTAGCTTATAGTTTAGCTTATAACACTAGTATATTGGGCATAGAGTAAGCAAAACGAGATCGCTAGTTAATACCACTAACAAGGCTCAAATTAACCCCACACTAACACAGTAGCATAATGAGGGTCCTTACATGCAAACTGAAGCATTGAGAACTTTGTAAGTGTACAGACAGTTTAATAAGAAGATACTTATTACTCTACGAATACAGACAGGAGCCATCTTGGAAAACAGTCTCGACCAGTCGAACCACGAACACGGTAATACGTGAGCTGAACTGTGACTTGGAATCTTATATGTTCCGTTGTTTCCGGAAGAAAGCACTGAGCGCATAAGAGAAGCACCGAACGCAACAGAGAAAATAAAAAAAATAAATATAATTTATCTTATCTCAACGCATTCTCACCCCAAGGCGTCATCTAACTGACAATTTTGACCATGCTTCAATATTCGACGCTAAAGGTACCCTTTAGCGTCAGTTAGTTGACGCGATCCCAGGGCGTCATCTAACTGACGCTAAGGGTAACGCGTCAATTAGATGACGCGGGTAGGTTTAGGTCTGGGTAGAAGGGCGTCATCTAACTGACGCTAAGGGTAACGCGTCAGTTAGATGACGCCCTGGGATCGTGTCAACTAACTGACGCTAAAGGGTACCTTTAGCGTCGAATATTGAAGCATGGTCAAACTGATTCCCAAGGCGTCAGTTAGATGACGCCTTGGGGTGAGAATGGGCTGCTTATCTTCAATATCTTCACGTACTGTTCGCTCACCTTCGTGGTTCGACTGGTCGAGACTGTTTTCCAAGATGGCTCCTGTCTGTATTCGCGTAATGTGCTGTCTTTGCAAAGTATCTTCTTATTAAACTGTCTATACACTTACAAAGTTCTCAATGCTTCAGTTTGCATGTAAGGACCCACATTATGCTACTGTGTTAGTGTGGGGTTAATTTGAGCCTTGTTAGTGGTATTTACTAGCGATCTCTTTTTGCTTACTTAGTATATGCCCAATATACTAGTGTTATAAGCTAAACTGTTTTTAGAGATAAAACTCTTTACATTCGATTATCATGAAAACAAATCTCAGGGAACGATTTAGTCAGTAGGCCTACCAATATGTTATTACACCCGGGGTTCATTTTGCGCCGGAGTTCTCCTTTAAGACATTCTCTCGATTGCGAATTTATGAAGTCAGAATTGTGAGATATAAACTCACAATTTTGAGAAAAAATCTTGAGAAACTCAAAAATTTGAGAAATTTCTGATAGCATGTGAAGGCAGCATTAAGTTCAGCTCAGTGTCGGTTGTTGTTTGTGTATCATGCACACTGTTACATAGCCTTGGATGACACTGTGTTTACTCCTTTATTAAATTACCTTTGTGTTGGAATTGTCTGCCTCATCTTTGTCTGTGGGTCAATATCATGCAATTCTGAGAAAAATAGTCAGAATTGAGAGACAAAAAGTTGCAATTACCGTTTTTATTCAGTGGCGGAAACAAGCTATTAATTGAATATACTTTTTTTTTTTTACATGCATTTTCACAGTGATCTCAGACTTTTGGCCCCTCAGTATCTCTGTAGTTGTCCATACACACACAGTTCTGATAATCTGTTAAAACTGGTGCATTATGTCTGCTGGGGATTATTTTATTTAAAGGCTTATATCTTCAGATAGTGTATGATACTTTTAATCTATTGAATTGGCTTTCTTGTCTTTATTGTGCAATACTTTTACTGGTTTGCCATTGACCTAAATGTGCCGGTTGCTAACTGAAAGTGAACGTATTAAAATGCTCAATGAGGTGTAAATAGATTTTAAATCCGTTTACCTCATCAAATAAAAGAAAAAGAAAAGCGAAAGACGGATATTTCTTTATTTGCAGTATCTGGATTAACTGGAACACCGTGTAAGCAGGATAAGCATTTTTGTTTTTGCTAAAATATGAAGAATGACAATATGCAGATTGTCAGGAACTTACACAATTTGCATTGTTTGCAAAATTGGCAGGCTTGTTCTTCCTCCCCACTGAGGAACAATATTACTCCACCGGTATAAACCACCGGAACATTTGCCTGCTTGGCAAACAGTTAATATTTGCTTGGATTATTCTTAGCGCACATTGTTTTCCAAACTGTTTAAGTTTATTTGTCCCTCCCTATCCGGAGATAGAGGAGCAGCTTTGACTGGCTTTGGCATCAGATCACGCAGGGTGACTGAAGGTAAAAGCAGCTTCAAGAAAAGTTCACAATGTTACGGATTATACGGATAATCCTCCGGAATCATCCAAACAGAGAGGCAGATTTGATAAACGAACATCCACCCAGAAAGCACTTAAGGACAACCTTGTCGATCTCACAGTTTAAAGTGAATGTGATCCTTTATTACACCAACAACTGTTAGGCCAGTTAGACATTTTCCAGAAGAGATTAGCTGGACATTTTCCAGGATAGGGATTACAGAATATGGTATCATTAACACTGAAACAGTGAAACATATATACAGTGGGATAGCGAAACACAGGGAATGGCCTTAAACGTTGCATGACGTCTATATGAGAGGTTAAAAGGCAAGCTTGTGGGGGGGGGGGGGGGGGGTCACTTTTTCCTTTAAAAAAATTAAAAAAGATGAGTTAGGGGCGGTCTTTCATTAGAACCATGGCCTCTGTGTGATTTAATCTGGCTTTAATCTCTGGCGCATATGGTCCCCTCCATCAAGGACAACATGGAGATAGATGACAGTGGTACCATCAGCATGTGTGAGACTAATAAATATGACAAACATGTCATGATACAACACTGTGCTTGAAGAAAGTCTGCTTTTACGATTTGATAATAATAAAAGCCAGCTTGCGCCATGGCGGTCTCGATTTGCATGGCGGAATTTGCTAGCGGAAAAACTGACGGATATGTTCGTGCACAAGGTTAAAATGAGGACGTGAAAATGATAACTGCGAACATAGACTGTAAAAAAAGATGGACTGTACTTCGATACATTGACAGTTTACTTTTACAAATATGCATGTTTAAAATGTCCTCTTCCAAAAGAAAATACACAGCAAAGAAAATGTACAGTCGTCTTTGTGTTTAATTAGTGAAGTCTATGTGGAAAAAATGCCTTGATCATTTTAACTTTTCTTTTAAACTGTGTTTTAGGTTGGACCACAGTGTTTCCTCTTAGCAGTTAAGCATTTCAGAGCAAATATGATATTAAGAACAAAAGGCTGAAAAATATTGAGATTATTGATCATTGTTTAGCTGTACAGCTATAAAGAGTTGATTGTGTCAGTTATGTGTAGGATTAAAGGCAAGACAAAATCAGATTTTGTTCAGCTGAGAAACATTACATTTCAGATACATTATTAAAGATAAATTGATCAGGTGAGAAAGTTTAAAGGAGAAGAATATAGTGCATGATTTACTGTCATTTCTCATGGTCTAATTGCATGTAACACTTGTTCTTTCAAGCAATGGCTATTCCACCACATTTTACAGAAAAACAACTATCATCATTCATAATAATGGTAACACTTTAGTTTAGGGTCCATTTCTTATATAATATTAGCTGTTTTTTAGTATTTAAGCCCATTTAATGCTTATTCCGCATGACCATATTTTATATCCCTTAAATTCCCCCTGTAGTCAATAATTGTATCCCTTAAAACTAATTTTTGATCACCAAAATTACATTTAAATGTTTTTTCCTTGAAAAAAAAAAAAACCATTAATGTTACTCTACACATTAAATATATGCGGTTCTATGAATATGCAAATTAGCTCCGCCTCTACTCGCTCACACCAGCTCACAGGTTGACGTGAGTGGTTACAAGGTTTGTGAAGTTAAAAACACCAGCGATTTCAAAACCAGTTTTTGAGACTCTGGTTCACAGCAGTTTTAAGGAGAAAATACTTTTCTAGCAATTGTGTTGACTTATGAATTTGCAGCACATGGTTTGTCTTAAAGCATATTAAAAGCACCACATATAAACAGCATTAAAAGCTTGATTTTCACCACAGGGGTCTTTAATCCTACTCCATTCCTACCAAATACCTAAACTTTACAACTACCTTACTAACTATTAATAAGCAGCAATTATGAGTTTATTGAGGCAAATGCAGTAATTAATTTTAACAGTGAGAATTGGATCTAAATCTAAAGTGTTACCATAATAAACATAATTATTGGCTATTTGTCATTGACTAGATTCCCTGCCATCACAATAATTGACAGCAGAATCACAAAACTAATTTGCCAGGTCAAAAAGTCAAAATATCAGCACTTTGAAGACATCATGACTTTATACTTCATACATTTAAACTGCAGTGAAGTTCTTTTGATGTGTAATTCCTAAAATCCTGTCATTTTTTTTGCTACTCCATCCAGAAACTCAAGACGCCAAATCAGCTTGATGTTGTGTCCCGTGGTATTTTATAAAACACTGAGGATGTATTCATTACTTTGATGCAATCTGTGATTACTGAAATACTTAATGGAAAAAAAAACTATATTAGTCTCAGACAGAGGCTGTCAGAAGTTGCCGCTAGAAATGGAGCATGAGCAGCTTGAAACTTTGCTTTCAGACTGTTGTACTGCAGATCTGGCAGTTGTTTTAATGTTCACCGGCACACTGTCAATGCCAAAGGTGAAGTGTGGTCCTTTGAAATGAGCGAGATTCAGTTTAGCAGCTCAATCAGCACCTGTAGGACATCTGCGAGAGCATCATTGATCGTTTGGTAAACGGGGAAATGCGCAAGGTTCTCTTGTTGTTGCTGAGGCTCCCGTTTCAATTAACTCCCTTTAAAAGAGCCACACATCTGTTTTATTATGTCTGTGCCCTTCAGTGTGCTTGGATGCCTAGTTACATAACACAAACATGTAATCATAAAGAGGGTTAGCGTCTGAAAGAACTTTCCAGAATCCCACCAGCCCAATGGCATTAGAGCTCTGATTTTCTTGAATAACTCGCAGGCAGTGCACATCAAAAAAAAATTCTTGGAATCACCAATTTCAAGACGTTTCTCTGTAGCCTCAGAATTTTTGTAACAGTTTTCACGACTTTATAATGCATAATGTGAAGTATCAGAGAGAAGTCAGTTTTCAAGTTTGCATAAACCCACCCTGCTGCTTTTCATATACAACACCTCATGGTGAATGATTAGTGGTGCGTCCATGTCCAATAAATGTCACAATTATTGCTAATACTTTAATAAGCAATCAGACTTAAAAAAAATATATTGGTGAATAAAAATACAGGCAAAAAATCACTTAGACTTCAAAAGGAGGGATCAGAGCCATATTTAGAAACCACACTCTTGACTTTGGTCACCGATCAACCACTTTAGATCATTTACAACTGTACTTTTTTTTTCTTTTTGCATGAAATTCAAACTTTTAATACAAATATTTCTATTCAGCAAGAACACAAACAAATTGATCGAAAGGTAAAGACATAAATGTTACAATTACAAATGATTTCTATTTTAAATAAATGCTATTATTTAAAACTTTCTATTCATCAAAGAATAATATTATCATTATCATATTATTATGTAATATTGCTGTAGAAACGATATGTTTGTTGAGCAGCAAATCAGCATTTTAGAATGATTTATGAAGGATCATGTGACAATGAAGACTGAAGTAATGATGCTGAAAATACAGCTTTGACATCACAATAATAAATAACATTTTAAAATGCAAAACAGCTATTTTAAACTATTATTTCACAATATTACTATATTTCTTGTATTATTGACCAATTAAATGTGGCCTTGGTGAGCATAAGAGACCATTAAAAAATCGTAATAACTTATAAATAGTTGAAAACATACATGTATGTAGTTTAAATGTTTAAAATTGTATGATCCTGTATGAAATGTATGATATTGCATCTTAAATGGTATGTATCTTTACTGGTGTGCAGAATTATATTTGTGGAGGGTCAATTTAATATGTAGCTGAATCGTATAGCTTCTTATATACATCTTCAGTTAGACTTATAATTGCGATTTCTGTTGAATGCATTCTCATATCTTTAGTTTATTTGAGATCAAACAATAATTGGCAATACCACCATAACAGCTATACAGGATTGTCTTCCTCCTGCGTCTTTTTTTTAGCATCTCGGTATAGTTCTCTTGCCACACACATCCCACATGTTGTTGTTTATATTTGTCTCAGGCTAAATTCTTTTTCTATTGAAAAATACTGATCTTGCTCAGAAATTTCCTTAAACTTCCACACTAACTGAGCATTTGTTTTCCCCCTCCGTTAAGTGTGCTGTCACTGATGTCAGAGCTTTCATAACTGCCGGCAAAATTGCCACCAAACCGCTTGTTTGTTCAGTCAGCTATGATTTCAGACCTTTAGCATGGTCTGTCTACGACTGTGTTCCTAGACATGTTGACCTTTTGAAATGCTTGTTTGTCTGTTCGACAGGCTGGGTGGGTGGTGCTAGTCTAACGGTTAAGGATCGGAGCTGCCAATCTGTAAACCAGGTTTGGACGACTGGCGAGCTGCATGGGTACTGAGGCCTTTTTGCAAAAATAATGACAGCGTACATCATATTTTAACATTACTGTGATTAAATGATTGAGTTTCATTGCAAACAAAAAAACGTTTCCCACTCAAGACTTCGGCTCAGTCTTCCATCTCTCATTTAAAAACATTTTCTCTGCATCTATAGTTTAAAAAAACAAAATTGCTGAGTAAAGTTAAGTAACCTGTCTGGATCTCACTTAAAAGCAAGGTATGGCTTTTGTAGTACTTTTATATTGCTTTTCCTATTAAAGTCATCATGTTATTGTTTATTTATATATGCAAATATTGTATTTCTAAATTAAAAAAACTGTGTAAACTGCTCCTTACACAAAATTGCTGCTGTTCCAATTTCATGTGAATACTATAACTTGACAGCTTGTCCAAAAAGATCACTTTGCACAATGATAATCAAAAATGATATTAGATATTGACTTTTATGAAGAAAAATGTGAGTGGTGCTTGCCTGTGCAAAACTTTTCTAAATGTGTTCTGCATACGTTTTTTCTGTTTGTTCCCTTTTTGCTTGTAGGAAGATATTAAAAAAAACACTGTTGATATTTTAAATCAACCCAAACAAACACACCCTCCATTCATTGTTATTCTTTATACGCCCCCAAAATGCACAAACATGCAATGGAAGAGTGGATGTCTGTTTATCATAGCTGAGGCAAAGCAAAATAATGCTTAAAAAATTTCAAAGAAAGCGAAGATGGTGAACGAATGACAAGGAAGAACAAAAAATGAACAGTACGCAAGAGTATACAAGTTGGTTGTTAGTCTCCAGCAGCTCCAGACAAACAATGACACTCAAAACTGTCCTGTCACTACAGCTAACATTACAACAACAGCATTGATTCTCAGCAAACAGCAAAACCAATGTTACTCGCATATGGAGAAGAAAAGCGTCGTTTTCAGGCCTTTCCTGATCATATAGCCCTTCCTTTCCCCGTGATATTCCTCTGAGCTTTTTTTTTTTTTTTGTAATGTCTCTCAGCCATCTCTCTTTCTACAGTCTTTCTTCAAATCTCCCTCTTGCTCACTCTCTCTCCTCCCCCATAATGAGTGGACACGCCCCCTACTGCTGATTGGCTACAAGAGTGTTGTGCTGCTTGGTCCGATCCACTTTCAACAGTGTTTTACTGCACCTTTAAGTCACAGTTCTCAAAGTTTGAGGTCTGTCAAACATGGTCCTTAACGTTCTGCTCAAACCACAGTGGCGGTCACTCACAAAACTTCATAATTAAAGGGGGGGTGAAATGCTATTTCATGAATAGTGATTTTTTTACACTATTAAAGAGTTGGATCCCCATGCTAAACATGGACGAAGTTTCAAAAATTAAGTTGTACGTTTGATTGAGTATTTCTGTTCTCAAAATACTCCTTCCGGTTTGTCACAAGTTTCGGAAAGTTTTTTTCGAGTACGGGCCTGTGTGACGCCAGCTAGGCCGGAATTTACTTATATGGGTCCTAAGGGCAATTCTCCCGGAAGGGTGCGCGCGCAGCTGTAGCCTAGAGCGAGAGAAGTAACGTTATGCCTATCAGAGCGCTGTGCTCGGCTTTATGGAAGTCATCGGCTGTGATTGTTTTAGGAACTGTTTAAGGCCCAGTTCGAAGCCGGATTTGCAGATCGTCTAATGCTTAAGGATGGAGCAGTCCCAACGATAAAGGTTTATGGTCTAAAGTAGTGGAACTGCAGGCGGTGAGTAAAACTGCTTCAAATGTCTGTGAGTTGTTAACTATCGCCGTGTATTAAGCACAACAAGTAAACGACATGATGACGTACAGTTAATATAAAACTACACTTCCCACATGTACACCTTTAAAAAAAAATACGACGACATAAAGTGAAAATTAGTCATTTACAAAAACCGCTAAGCAAATATAAGTTATACAGTTCCAGTACACACCGCTTAGAGACGTCCTGCTGTAGTCGTTGCTGCTGCTGCTCGTCTTCAATTTCAGCCTCGGGATCTGATTCGGGATCAAAAATGTATGGCTGAATCTGATTGTTAGCAATGTTTTTTTTTTGGGATATCACAGCTTCCAGAAGCTCTCAATGTAAACTTCGCGCGCTCGTGGTTATTTAGCTCCGCCCACACGGCACGCCTCCACCCGCTCGGTTTTTCCCGGAAAGACTCGGTACAGCCTATCTTTCTTTTATAAATATAATAAAACTAAAGACTTTTTGGATATATGAATGATGCAATACTACTCTATAGGTACATGAGATTGACTGAAACTGAGTGTTTCACCCCCCCCCTTTAAGGTTAAAAATTAACTTGACACATGACTCAAAGGTAACAGCAATGCCAGTGAACAGTAAAAAGAGAGAAAATGGCTCATTCTTTAATAATTTATGCAGAGGTAACATGGGACATCATTTGTTTAAGTCGAGGGGTATGGCTCTGTGATTAACAAGAAAAGCCCCTGCTTTAAATAAAAGCTTTTAGAAAAGAGGCTTGAAAGTGTACGGTTACTTTCACCTTGGTTTTGTGTTACACCATTATTATTTTTTTACTTTATTGAAATACCATAAACCATCCCGGGGCTTCACTGAGCAAATATAGGAGTTTGTATTACATTTCCACTGGGCTTCTTTGTTGTGGTTTGCAAAATGGGAAAAGAATGAGGTTAAGACTGTTATTCTGTTTCTGCCTCATCTCTTGTGCATTAAGAGCACAGCATGTCCGGCTTTATCCAGGTCTGGTATGGTTGTGGCGAGGCCGTGCTCACTGAGTCAGGATGTTTCAGTTCAAGGTTGCTCATTGAAATCACATAACATTCCAATTTGTTGCAATATCTGTCCACAATCCGGAGTAGTTTTCTTATTCTGTTACAGGTGTTCAAATCACCAGTTTTGTCAGTGTTTATCTATCACTCTGCTGCTATTGACCATTTCAGGAACTAGGGATGGTTCACAAAAAAACAGAATCTGTCTGTCTGTCTGTCCGTCCGTCCATCCATCCATCAGGATTGGTCTATCTATCATTATGATGCTGATCGTGACAATTGTTCTTTCATAGGGCAATTGCTCACATCTAGGTGTCTAGTATATATTTTTCTTCTTCTGGAGCCAGTTGTACCAGAAATTCACAACCTAGCCTAGTTTTAAAGTAACACCAAGTACTTTTTCAACCTTCATAATATATTTCCAAGACCCTTGTGATGGTACATCGACTTAAAATAAGTTAAATGACACGTCTGCCATAGCCTGACGTGGTCTGTATCGCTTTTACTAGCACTATGTAACTTCGGGTTACGGGTAGGAACCCAGGAACAAAAAGAACTACAAAATTCGACTGCTTTACGTCAAGCGCTACAATAGTCATTATTTCGTTTTTCTTCGTTTCTGATGTCACAATACATCATCCTTTCATGAAATCATGTAACATACTCTTCCTTGTCTGTGGACATCGTTCATTCTAAAGCCGGTGCTGGATAAACAGCGAGTGTGCGTGTGACGGTAGACTAAATTATTTACGACAGCGGCAATGGACAATTTCGTTTCCAACCAGTAGGGCGACCGAAGAGGAAAAGTTACTTGGTGTTACTTTAACGTAATTGTGTAAATAACGTAAAAGTTATAACTTACGCACTACTAAATATGTTTGTGTTGCACGATTATATCAGAGAGCTTACGACCTAGCTAGCTATGTTCTGCCTTAACAACAAATGGTGGAACCGAATAAAGTACAGAGTTAGTTACAAACTAGCTAGTAGCTACTAAGCCTCTAGTGTGGACTTGACATTTAACCAATGGCTGGTGCAACTCTATGTTCAGTGTCAGTTTGGAGGATATTATAGTAATGCCAATAATTGTTAACATCTTTATGCATCATAATCATATATGCTGAAATGAGTTTTGTTAATAGAGCTTTACTTTCCAATATTGTTTTTCAATTTCAGGTAAATCATCCAACATGATTGCCGTGGAGGCTTAGAGACATGTTCATAGCAGGAATTATTTGTCCTCTTTTATCACTCCGTTGGTCAGTAAGGCAACAATTACAGGTTTTTCATATATTGTGTGGGCAGCGCAGACAATCTCTCGTCTCTTCCTCTCAGTAAATGATGTTATCCTGAACCAGTGTAGCACCCCACTGTTCCTGAGACGGCCGGTAAATTTCATTAGAAAGCTGAGGAAGGATCAAAACACATCCGAGTCTGGTTGAAGAACAGGCTAATATCAGACCGTGAGTGTGGACTCATAGCGCCGTGTCCTCACCAGGCTTGATGTGACAAGCAATTTGTCTGTCCACACCGAAAGAGGAATGTGGCATCCAACATTACCACAGCCAATCTCTCGCAAACACATAGCAGCTGAAGAGCACATGACTTCAATAAGGATTCTCTATCACTTTAACTTGGTCCAATGAGTTTCCAATGTGAGTGGGGCTACTTGGTATGACATTGCATAAATAGATCCTGAAAAACATTAAGCGATTGAAGCTCTATCTTCACCAGCAGTTTCCAACTGAAGAAATGCAGCATTGTAGCCGATCAAGAGTGAGCTTTGATCGCTTTATCTTTTTCAGGATCTATTCATGCAATAGTTGGTTAGGACATGATGTTATAACTATATATACAGGGTTTCCCGCAGCACTTTGAAACTAAGGCGGCCGCCTAAGCAACACACGTCTGCCGCCTTAACTATACGTCGGCAAAAAAAATTACATGAGCGATATCCGCCATGTTACTGTTTTGAGGACAACCAGCAAGTCATTCTGGCATTAGCACTCCGGGTTTTAAAGGAAATCCTTAACAGGCAGCCGTTCGCAAGCGCAAGCGGCTCGTGACAGAACATAGACTGACTGAATGACACTTCAATTTAAGTTGAAAATCTCAAATGAAGATTGCTGAACTCCAGCTTACTTGTCTGTGTTTTCCGGACATCCGCACTTCTTCAGCAGTGTAGAGCGCGCGGCGCGGTTGCTGATATCCAGCAGTGTTTTTAATGTTGATGCAATGTTTACCGAATATCCACACGATTTCAAATGTGACATTGATTTAATACAACAGTTAAAAAAAAAAAAAAAAAAGGGTAACATTAAGTGATTTACTAAATTTACAACAGTATAGTAGTCAGGCTTATTGCTCTATTTTGCAACGAAATCTGTGGCTTTGAACGAATCATGAGATTCAATGAATGACTCGATAACTCACACACATAAAGACAATGAGTTACCGCCACCTACTGGCGATTTTAATATAATATTTGTATTATATAAGATTTTTCACATTGCCTATTTAGTGAACAATATTTTATTTAAGGCATTATTTATTTTTTAAAGGTATTACAAAGGTAAAAAATGAAATGGAAAAATTGGATTAAAGGGGGCAAATATTGTCTCTTAATGGAAAAGGTGTGACTGCAGTGTAAGTGGAAGAGGGGTACGGCACTCTAAAAGATTGGAGAACCACTGAACTAAGGAAAAGGAATATGTAGAATTGCACAAGTCTACTGCTAAAGAGTGCAATGTCAATAATTTCTCATAATCTTAATTGAATTGGCCTAGAGAGAATAATTATTATGACATTTTCTCTACTAGATATAAGACTCAAGTTTCAGTTTTTGTCTTAATTTGTGTCAGGATTTATGCAATCCCAATCCCATATATATATACACACACACATACCATATATAAATACATATAAATAATCTAGAAATGCACCAATTTTATCATCCTTCAGGCTATATTCACAACTCTTTTACTTGGAAAAGTAATAGCTTGTCGGTAAGGTAAAACGTAAGGTGTCGTTCATGTTTGTTGCACAGACAGTGCAGGATGAGTTTCATAATTAGGGATTTGTACAAATCCCAATAGCAATAGTGATGCTTAGTGATGGACAGATTGATCTTTGAGAATTGATTATTTTACTAATTAATCAAGACGTCAATCCTCACATAAAATTATTGATCCAAAATGTTTATTTATTTATATTTTACTAGTGATTTTATTTATTTATTTATTTTTGCATATCTTAAGCTTCAACGTAAAAACATGAAGTGACACTGAAGACTAGAGTAATAACGTATGTATTATATTTTAAAATGACATATTAGTATTATGTGATATCTTTATTTAATCCTTTATATTCTGTGAACATTTATGACAACTCCAGCTAGAGAAAGTGATTATGTAAATGTTTGAATTTTAAGGATTGGTAACAATTTCGCTGCAGCTAAAAATGACGATTATGTGAGATTCACAATGAATAAACACATGACAATAAAATTATATATAAATACCAAAAGCCCAATTTGAATAGGCACATTCTGAATCAGCGTAAAACAGCTATTGAGATGCTGTCGCACAGCCCACTGAGGCCTGTCTAACCTCTATGGAGACAAGAGATAGCATTACTACACTACAATATCAGGTGTCTGCCCTCCATAATGCCTGTTATGTATTAATCCTTTCCATGTTGAGCCTCTCTCATGGACGTTTAGAGAGAACGGTATTTGTTACGACACACATTGAAAGCTAACTGGATGTCCAGGGATTAGAGGTGGAGAGAAGGCAAAGGAAAGGTGCTCTAGATATCCACAGTTTTGGCACATCAGATGATGCGGATGATCAGATGAATAGAAGGGGATTTACAGTATGTGGAGCTGTTCTACTTTGCTTTAGTTTACGTTGGTTTGTAGACTAAGTAAAGTTATGATGTGATCTGAGTTGTGAAAGAGAGCCAGAATACAAGCCTTAATTGACATTTTGGCTGGCGCTAGAGGTGAAAAAAAAACATACACCAAGCATAAAGTGATGGTCTGTCGACAAAGATGGTTAGTTTCATTGGTTAAATTGATTTAGTTTCATGATTTAAGATCAAATTAAATTTTCTCAAGTGGTTTCAAACCTGTATGAATATCTTTCTTCTGCTGAACGCAAAGGAAGATATTTTGAAGAATGTCGGTAACCAGACAGTTGATGTACTCCATTGACATTCATAGTAGGAAAAAAAATACTATGGAAGTCAATGGGGTCCATAAACTGTATGGTTACCGACATTCTTGAAAATATCTTCTTTTGTGTTCAGCAGAAGAAAGAAATACATACAGGTTTGGAACAACTTGAGGGTGAAAAAAATGTGTGAAACTTTTTTGGCAATCAGCACATCAGTCACAGCCTTTCCTCTTCAAACGTTATGAAATGTGCTTCACAGTAGTTGTGTTGAAAGGACCAACCCATAAATACTCCACAGTTGACGGTTATGATAGAGTCTTCATTCTAAAGCAGCAGAAATCATCCCCTACTGCCTTAAGATTGTCAAAACAGCAATGCAGTCAGAGCTTTATTTAGTCTGAGAAACATTCAATGTGACAGCCTAGAAAAGAACAATCCTCCCTATGTAGATGTTCGATCCTTCATCACCCGCGAGATAGTCCTGACAGCGTCATCTATGGAAGAGTTGCTCTAAACAGCGTGATTACAATAATTACGGTTTAGAGAACCATTTAATGCTTTAAATGAGTGAAAGAACAAGAATGATAGTGCAAAGACAGAATAATGGATCTTTATGGGCATAACTAGATGCAAACATCACGGTAATCCTCTTTTAACAAGATGAGTGATCAAGTCTTTTGTCAGGTTGTCGAAGGCGGACAATCAATGGCGGTAATTTAGCCCCCCTGTAAGTGCCAGCGGCCCGCACGACTCCCTCATTTATTACCAGCACAGAGCAGGAGACAGAACCAGTGCCTACAGGCCGAGACCGAGAGAGGGAGAGAGAGAGAGAGAGGGGGGAAAATGAGCAAAGGAGTGTGCAAAGAGAAGACTGTGCTAATGAGGAGAAGGAAATCAGAGGAGGACATGTTTCTGCCATTTTGCCTTCCTCAGATAAATGGCAGAGCACTCTTTTCTTCCCTATTGTGACGGAGATCCGAGTGAAACTGCTTCTCAAACAAGAAAAAATAGGTGTTAGGGTTCGTGTTAGTAGAATATGTTGATTTGTAGTTGCCAAGTTACTTGGATACAAAAGAGTAAACACCAAAAAATGAGCAAAGAAATATACTAAGCAACTGAACAAAGACTGCTTTAATTTTTCAAAAGTTTGAAAGAAGTTTCATGCTCACCAAGGCTGCATTTGTTATATGTGAAATATTAATACATTTTAATATATCTGTTTTCTTTTTGAATATATTCAAATAGGACCCCTATTATTGATTTTTGAAAATGACCTTTCATGTAGTGTGTAACATAGCTCTAAGTGAATGAAAACATCCTGCAAAGTTTTAAATCTGAAAGTGCACTGTATATAAAGTTATTGTCTTTCAAAAGTAAGAGTCAATTAAATGAATCGTTTTTCAAACGAGTCATAAGCCGTTTCGTTGTGACGTAAAGACGAAACATTAGTATATTGCCCGGCACCCACGTATTGCACGCGCAGACACCATCGGAAAACTTGAACCCCTCAAGCCGGCAGCTGTGAAGGTAAAGCCAGTTTTTTTTTCACTCCCCAAGGATGAGCATGTGAAGAATCAGTGGTTAACCCTCTGGGGTCAGCTATCGCGCTGGCGAGTTTTGCTCGATTTTTTTCACACAGTAGAAAAATAGACATAAAATACTCCATTTCTGGTCATACAGACTTAAAGGACAACTCTGGCGCAAAATGAACCTTTGGTCTAATTACACATTGGTACATATCAACCGTTCTCTGAGATTTGTTTTCATGATTATTGAATGTAAAGAGTTTTATCTCTAAAAACTGTTAAAGGGGTCATGAACTGGCTTTTTAAATCTTATTATATTGTTGTCTGAGGTAAACTTATGACGTTCGCTTGGTTTTTGCATTCTGAATTCTGCAAAATGAATAAGTAATACGCTATTATCTATCCTAGTTTTGAGCCTAGCTGAAAAACGCTCTGTTTTTATGGGCGTCTCGCATTGAAGACTTGGAAGTAAACGCCCACTGCATATGAGTGGATAACCGTTTTGCATTATGATGAGTTTCAAATCACCGGTCGATGCACTTGGGGGAAATTGTTTTGAAAACGTCCAATGTTGTAAAATGGCAACCGGAATGATTCGCCCATACATGTTCGACGCAGAGTCCAGGTGTTGCATAATTCCTGTCAGATCCAATATAGACGGCACAGCACCGTTCTTTACTCCTAATCGGTCTGCAAATCCAGTCTTGTTTACAAAACAATCCTCAGTGAAATGAAGCGAACAGACGGACAATGTTTTACCTCATCAGCTGGCGTGGAACGTCATTAAAAATAAAGTTTATCCATGCACTCCTATTGGAATCCAGAGGAAGCTTATGCAGCGACTGTCTTCTTCCACAACCAGGCACTGCACAATATTTTGTATTGCTCGGTAGCTCGATCCGGTTAGGCGGATTATATGTATGCGTGTAAAATGCGCGAATTGGTGGGCGGGCCTAAACCGGCCGTGTTGAAGCAGGCGTTGATCATCTTCTGCGGGGGTGGTGTTTTATCCTCTTTGACGTCATATTTCCCCACTTTGAAAAACGAGGCGTTTGCTGAGCTGGTGTCAATAAAAGCATTTATTGGACTAACAAGGACGTTTTCAGTTCTGAAACTTACAGGATATTCTTATAATATGATGACCTCTCAGATGTCAAAAGCTCAAGGAAATTTTGATTTCTCAGTTCATCACCCCTTTAAGCTTATAACGCTAGTATATGGGGCATAGAGTAATGAAAATAAAAATCGCTAGTTAATACCACTAACAAGGCTCAAAATAGCCCAACACGGTAGCATAATCAGGGTCCCTACCTGTAAACTGAAGCTTTGAGAACGTTGTAAGTGTACAGACAGTTTAATAAGAAGATATTTTATAAAGACAGTCCACTTCGCGTATACAGGCAGGAGCCATCTTTGGAAAACAGTCTCGATCAGTCGAACCACAAACGCCGAGCCTTGTTAGTGGTATTAACTAGCAATTTTTATTTTCATTACTCTATGCCCCATATACTAGCTAAACAGTTTTTAGAGATAAAACTCTTTACATTCGATAATCCTTTAAGAAATATGAAAAAATAAACTGTTAAATGTCTGCTTTTTTATGTGTCCACTTACAATCGAAATAAAACATAAATAGACAGGGTGTGCTTTCTGCCTCTCCGTCTCCGTGAACTTTTTTTCTGGAGCACGTCTCAGTGGTGTAGTCTAGTTTTTTGTAGTGAGTATACTGTGATATACCAGCCACCCCACCCACCCCCCCCCCCCACCCCCCCCCCCCGGCCTTTGATTTTGAAAGGTTGTCATGAAGACTTTAAAGTTTGTGAGTGTGTATATGATACGAATGAACGACGGTAGTTTTATCAAATGAAATGGTAAAATTCTTGTGAAGTGACTCTCATAAAAGCTCTGCAATGAAGTTCAAATGTGTGCATGTTCTCCTCATAGACGCTGAAAACACCACGAGTGTCACGCGCGCGTCAGTGTGTAGTGTTCAGTGTGTAGTGTTCAGTGTGTAGTAGGCTAGAGCACACATTGAGCGCTCATTCACAGAAACACGCAGAACATTCAGAGTTTATTTCAATAGCAGTCTTTTTGAGCTTTAATATTCATAGACACTTAGTAAATATCGAGATTTGATTCTATCATTAGCCTACTTTTGATTTATTCATTAAAAAATGGCTAAATTGCGTGACGTTCCGCTTTACAGTAGCCTAGGTTATTTGTTACATTTGTTGCTGGCTTCCGCGATTCGATCCGTGTCGCTGCGCAAACACAGACGTCACGGCGGGGTGAATTTATGAATGAAAATTCTTTCACAAAACGATGTTGTTACGAATCCTCACGCGTTTTAAAGTGGGTATACGGAGATCTTTGACATTTCCTAGTGGGTATACGGAAATCCTTGACATTTTCTAGTGGGTATACGGCGTATACCTGCGTATCACGTAGACTACACCACTGGCACGTCTCTAAACTGAAACAAAACTCAGCGAATAATAATTCACCCAGGCATGAGCTATATATCTTTATAAGCATTTAAGTGTGTACTTTTAAATGATCTAATTCAAAACTAAAATAAATATTCTTAGTTTATGTAATCTATATAAAAAGAGATGTCAGCTGTTCTAATTATAGTTCTCTCAGCTCATTATTCTGCTAATGTGACACGCCCACGGAGAGCGCGCTATTCAAACGCAAATGATCTGAGGCAGACGTGTAAACGCCCACATAAACAGTAAAACACACCAAATTGTATCAGATTAATGTACTATGTCGTCTTGCGAAGGCTATGAGGAAAAAATCCTGGGATATTTACCTCAGAACAAGTGCTGGTTTATTTTCATTTCGAGGAGCAACGGATCCAGCTTGTTTTTTTGCAATCCAAATGTTGCAAATGTTTTAGTTTTCAGTGCAAAATGTTAAAAAGATTACTGTATAAATGCATAGATATGTACCCTGCCATTTTTAAAAAGCTTATACAGTATGTCTTGGTACACCATTCTTACAAAAAGGTACGCAGTATATGTTCTGCTAAATTGCTCCCAAATGTAAGATTGTTGTATCATAATAATAGAATAAGTACCCCTTAGTTCTATAATACTTACAGTATAATTTTTTTTTTATTCTCCTGGTTGTTACCCCTTTATTCTCCAAACTTTACATATTGTTCCCTTAACCCTGTAAGACTCGTGGTTGTAAAATTACAACATCACTTTTAGCTCTTCCAAAAACACATCTGCAATTTTTTTTTTTTTTAAACCCAATTTACATAGCCAGTAGGTCCTATTGTTTAGCCTTGCAATGCCATTGGATAGTAAATGTGTATATAGGTCTTGCCATAAGGTCATGAACTCATACAACCTGCAAACTTTCCTGGAAGTGCATCTTCTTGTTTCATTGGACTGGATATCTCAACATTAAAGTAAGTAAAACCCCAGAAATATTTTTTTTTGTCATTGTTAGAATGTCTAGTTCATAATACTTGGTTATTGTGGAATGCATGCATCAAATTAGATTTTTAGTGTTTTAAGTCCTTTCTGCACCAGTATTTGAATTTGTTCCTGTATGTTAGCAGTATAAATAGTTTTTTTTATCTGGGCTTTGTTTGTTTGCCCAAATATCTGCTTGTAGCAAGGCAGACACTGTTTGTGGAGTGCTTTGAAGGATGGTTATTCAAGGACAGGTGTGGATGTTTAGACATATAGGGGGTTGCATGGTCCATTGTTCAGGGACAGGTGTTAATGTTCTGGAATGTGGGGATGTAAGAGGTCTGGGGGTTTGGATATTCCTTTTAGAATTGTGTGACTTCAGTAGGGCTGGGACGGTATGGATTTTTTTCTAACCGTGGTTGAACAGCAAGAAATTCCCGCAGTATAACGGTAAACCGCATTTTGAAAATTGGTCAAAAAACGTTTGTGCGGGTGGATGGCAGATGGATGATGAGTTTTGTGATGTGGTTGCGGATGAAATAATAGCCCATCTGCACATCTCTAATACGAATGTAATGTTATTATATGTCATGGAACATTGCCCTCCATAAATCGCGAAAGGTCGGATTTGCTCCATCTTTTGATGATAAGTTTTGTTTAGAAAACCTTGAATCCATGTAAGACACACTGTCATTAGACATAATCCATGTCATTAGGATCAATGAATCCATTTCATTAGACACAACGTGCACACATGAGCAGGCCAATGTTTTTTAGCGGTGAAGAGGTAGGCGTGGTCCACTATCTTACTGACCCCTTTCACAGGCAAATAACACTCATCACTGATGTAAAAATACATGGCATTTACATCAATGTGGTCTGGGCTTTTTGTAAATGATGATAGTTGTGTCATGATGATTAGCACTGTCAAGTAATGAAAGCATACAAAGAAAGGACAGTAAATTCAGCTGTTGTCAACATACAGCAGTGAGGACATTCGATTGATGAAAAGGGCATTACATTTTCGATGTTCAGCATCTGTTCCTCCATCTACTTCCAGTGTGTGTGCGTGTGTTTAACACCACCTGATTTTAGCACATGTAAATAAATTAACACTCCAACATTTATTCACATCACTTTTACACCTCCAACTGCTGGTGTGTCCTAACAGAGATAATTTTAGCAATGCAACCATGCAAAATGACAGGAATAGAGGGGAACAAACGTTCTGCCAATGTATGTTTACATATCTCTTTCAAGAATTCAAATGTTTCCGGTTGCCAAATCGCTCTCAACTTCACTGTTGTGCATTCTAACAGATGGAATGATGTGCTCTATAATGCCAGCTCTCTCTCTCTCTCTCTCTCTCTCTCTCTCTCTCTCTCTCTGTGTGTGTGTGTGTGTGTGTGTGTGTGTGTGTGTGTGTGTGTGTGTGTGTGTGTGTGTGTGTGTGTGTGTGTGTGTGTGTGTGTGTGTGTGTGTGTGTGTGTGTGTGTGTGTGTGTGTGTGTGTGTGTGTTGTGTGTGTGTGTGTGTGTGTGTCTTTCAGGAATATTTTAACAAAAAAAGGAGCCCACACATGGCTGAATAACTCTCCTCTGTTTTTTAAAGTTTTACTGCCAGCAATCTGAAGCATCTCTCCTCCCCCAGTAAACAGCATGTGTGTGTTCTTACTCCCATCAATAACTTTTTGTCCGTTATCATATTTCACAGCATTGGCAGAGACTTTGTTGACACTCTCAGAGATTTTTTTCAGTTCCCGCAGCTAATTCTCTAATTTTGTCTGTTCACTCATCGCTCCTCCTGTTCGGAGAGGAAGGGAAAAGAGAGAAACGTCCTGGAACACAAGTTCCGCCCACCCTCAGGCTTCAGGCCCTCAGAAGTGTCTGCACATACTTGCAAAATGCTTGTGTTTAACAGTAAAAGTAAACAGCGTAGGTTTGGGAGACACGTTTTAAGCGCTGCCAAACCGACCACACGGAAGTACCCACTTACAACATAGAGCCGTCCGAAAACACCCAAATATAAATTGCATACAAGTGAGTGAATGAGTGCATGTGCACTTAAAGACCACTCAAATCAAGTTTTTAATATTGTTTATATGCCTGTGGAGTTTTTAATATAGAACATGTGCAAATTAATAAGTCAACACCATTGCTGAGTATTTTGTCTTTAAAACTGCAGTGAAAAAAAAGACACGGCTTGAAATCAACGGTGTTTCTTACATCACAAACTACCTTGTAACCAATTACATCAACGTGCTGGCTCGCATTGACGTAATTTTCTATGAAACAGCAAGCTAAGGCGGGTCATATTTATGTCTCCTCCCCCTTTTCAAATAGCCAATAGCGTTTAGTTTACCTCACAGACTATCACGTCGTACTTGACGGCACATGGAAGCGAATCCGAGTGTAACCCCTCCACCCGGGTCCCACTCAACCGCCCAAGCAGGCCTGAACCCGGGTCTCCAGCATGAGAGTCAGGGAGATCAGAGGAGTGAGGTTTACTCGCACAGCAACTACTAGCTGGCTCTGTAACACGAGCGCGGATGATGGATTCAATAGTAGAGGTGTGAATAAATTCTAGCCATTTCATTCTTAACCAAAGTAAAGTTGGAAACAGGAATAAAACTCGAGCGTTTGAGCAACCGATCTCACATCCCCAACCCATATTGCTCTGTGACGTGTCAACGGTCGCTTTGGCCAGCTGGTATTTATAGCATAGGGGGCGGAGCTTTAGATTCTAGAGAGCATTTGATTGGACAGAAGTTGTGATGAGATGCTGAAGTCCACGTTGATGTCATAAAAATCTGTGATCCATTTTAACGGAATTGAGGGACTGTACGTTTTGAATGCTTATATCTCCTAAATGCGAATTTGTTTTGCAACACACCAGCTTATTCATAACCTTAAAGTGTAAATTGCAGGTTAACCACCACAATCAATTAATGTGTAAATAAATTGCTCAATATGAATATATTTAAACATTTCTGTCTTACAATGCGTTAAAATAACATTTATTGGGTTTTTTTCAAAGGTAGCGTGTTTTTTACAGTTTCTGTGATGACGTCATACCAGGGAGTCGCAGCCTATACTCTGCTAGATGACCACTGTTTGTGGCTTATCTATGGAGAACGGGGAGGTAGAAAACCATCAAATCTTTGATGGACCACAGCCTTATATTTTGTTTAACTAGTCAGGCGTGAGAGAGGGGAGGAAATTGCCAGAAATCATGGCCCTCAAAGAATAATTAATGCTTGGTGTGTGGAAAATGAGTGGAGGGTTGGTCAGGTGTCCTGTTGAGTAGCTAGAGCTAGCCTAGGTTAGCCTGGAGCTAACCCGGATAACATTAGGGAACAAGCCAAAGTCTTTTCAAAATCTTGCCGTCATGTAGAATAGCAAGGAGGGACAACGACTGAAGACATTATTTACTTACATGGTGTTAGTAACGTTAGTCCTAATCAGAGCTGTAGAGATGCACAGACACAATGGCGCTTTTGCTGGCATCTGCTGACAGAACGCGATATTGCCTGCGCTAAAACGCTACTAATTTGCGATGCTCATTGTCAGAAAGAAACAGAGACAGGTGTTTGTGTGGGCTATGCCACCCAATGGAATCAGCAGTGGAGGTGTGTTGCCGTGAGGTGAACGCGTTTTGGAGTTTAGTGGAGCAGCTCGACCCGCGACCGGCAAATCTGACGTGCATCCAGCATCCTGGTATTTTTTTTACAGTCTATGGTTATGAAGCATGACTGTTTGTTTTGCGAATAGCTTATGCCGCGTTCCAGGCAACCTGTAACCCGTGTTTTTTCAACTCGTAACTGGGAGTGCATCGATCTAGAACGAATTCACGGATGGGAAGTCACGGGTTTGACTGCCGTTCCAGTGCACTTTCACGGGTATAAGGTTGGAAAAACACTGGTTACAGGTTGCCTGGAACGCGGCATTAATCTCATTTCAGGCAGGATCACGGTCCTCATGAAGCCAGCACACACGAGTATGTTTACAATTGAGTTATTTCATTTATCACTGCTGCTGAATCTAAAAAGAAAGCTTGCGTTAGACGCTTGCCGCTTGGAGTCCCTGTTATGACGTCACGCCCAGCTTAGCGGAAGGTAGGGGGAGGTGCTAAAAACCACTGTAAAAAGTACCAAATTTTCATATTATATTCAGCATTTTGGTATAAAAAAACAATGGTAGGCGGTTCTTATCTTTAAGCACATTGCATTATCTCATAAAAAAATTAACCTGCAATTTACACTTTAAGGGTAACATATTAATACTAAAAGCTAAAAAAACTTACATTTTGATTTCAGGGGGCCTTTAAGGCATGAATAATTTTTTTTCCATGTCATTTTGGTGATCAAACACGAGTTTTAAGGAATAAAATTAGACTACAGGGGGACTTTAAGCAAGTCATAAAATAATATTGTAAGACGAACACTGCATCCCATATTCTCATTTACATGTGTGAAAAGAATAAAGGAGACACTCCAAATTCCCTGAACTCATTGGTTGACATCATGATATAAGTAGCAATGTTTTGGTGTCTTGAAGCTGTAAATAAGAACCATAGATGGCAACAATTTAAAGGTGTGTATACACTAGAGAAAATGCTGCAAATTCAACTTTTTAATAGGGGATTATGCGACCAAAAGGTGAGAAAATGTTGATGCAATGGACTTCTGGAAAACCAAATACTACTTTCCTGCTTCATTTCAAACTGACTGCCTCTTACACATTCCCATATATCAGAGCTTTATTTAGTGCAATTTTATGCAATCATCCTATCCAAAGGAATATTAGTACTCTGAAACATGCTGTTCAGCTTCTACTTTTTATGGAAGCGCACTTCTGCATCAGAATTAATAAACAAGTAACTTTTAACCTAAAAAGTATTTGTAACTTTTTTCTCACAATAGCAAATTTGCTATCTCATAACTCACATTAATTCATATTTTTGTGGAAACCATGAAACAATAAGATTCTCTGATAAATAGAAAATTCAAAAGTACAGCATTTATTTGAACTAAATCTTTTTGTAACAAATGTAAAGTCTTTACTGCCAATTTAATGCATCTTTGCCAACAAACGTATAAATTAAAAGTAAAAATTATACTCCCATAATCTTTAAATGGTAGTGTAAATATAAATAAATATATTGAAGTTGTGGGATATGAAGGCACAATTTGAAGATTTGATAAATATAATTTGCCAGTTTTGAGAGCTTGTGAAAAATCGTGAGTGACTTCATTCATCTCATAATATGACTTTCACTCTATTGACTATCTCACAAGATACTATAAAAGTAAATGATAGTGTAAAGTTTATTTACATCTTTCTCACATTTTTAATTTTTTGGTGGAAATAGGCTTCCATAGCTTTTAAACGCTACGTTCTCTCAAGAGTCAAGACTTTAATGTTTGGGTTACTCAATCACAGGGTGGCTGGTGGGGATAACTAAATAAGTCAACACACGTACCTCCATCTTTCCATCAAAAATATCATATTATTGACATTAATTGACATGCTTTTGATAGCACAGGGCTGGATCACTACAGTTAGATCTCCTGTGTGACAGTTATTAGCCGCTACTGTACTTTTCCATTTGTCCATCACATATTCTCAGCATTGATCAGCTGTCCACTGTCTGACGCCCGAGGCGTTTTTGTCAATTCATCAATGACGTGCTGATCGAAGAGAGACCATCGCTATTCTGCTGTCCCCGAGCAGCCATCCGACTGGCCTTTTTCTCATGCCGTGTTCAGCGGGAGAGGTCACAAAGGGCTTGTGGGATATGTTAAAGACAGCTTCAACATGGACAGTCTTCAATATTAACACACTCCAGCAGCTCAGGAGCTTCTGCCCTGCTGAACTAAAACAGCATGAGTTCACATTCATTAATGCTAGTTTGGTGTTGGTCTAGATTGTGGAAGTGTGAACATGCTGCTCACCAGCAAAATCTAGCAAGTAAAGTTGTTTCAATGATTGTCTTGCCGATGAAGCTGCTAATGACCAAGGAAGCCTTGCTGGTTACGTTACACAACCGACCTTTGGCTTTTCAGCAGGATAGACATTCTGCCAAACCATCAAAACATCACTCTGCTCACATTTGCAACTTGTTTCAGAGGATTCTGTGTAGCATTGGATATCCTTTGACCTTGATTCAGAGAATTGCGTAATTACATAAGCCTTGGTTATATCCTTGGAAGTCTTCGCCAGCTGAGGCTTTCCACATTATTTGGTTGAAGTTTTCATTTGAAATTCTGTGTATTTAATAAAAACACATTTTAATTGCATGTCATTGCATGTAACTTCTGTTGCACTTTGCTATATTTGGCCATGCAATACTGTAATGAAACATTTTGTGGCATATTTATATACTGACATAATCTGGGTCACTCAAACACGTGCAAAATTTGCAGAGCAATTTTTTGGCGGAAACTAGGCTGCTACTACGACATATTGCTGTTTGTTCAAAATAACTGGAAACTTCTTAATTCATGAATCCAGGAAAGAGATGACTGCCAGCGAACTCATACAGCACAAACGCCCATCTGTAGCAGCTCAGTTCATATAGAGGAAAATGAACTGCAATCTTCTTTAATTAAGCATCAGTCTGCTGCTGTGGGACATGACTGTCTGGAAATGTATGCTCGACTCATATATACAAGTATAACAACAAATTATCTCACAAGCTCGATTTCATGCATCATCATGTCTCAAAATGTAATTCGTAATGCAACTCGGAATTAGTCTTCAAAACAACTATGCAGATTAATACAACTGGTCACATGCCTGTAAATGTCATCTACATTAATGATTAAGTAGTTTTATTCACCTTTTCAAGCGGGCCAATTTGTGAGACAATATGAAGCATTACAACTCTATATACACCACGAGAGCACAGGTTATTAATATTTCAAGTCTCTCCTCTACTGAACCTATCCGACAAAACAAGCCAGCTTGGTTATACATTTTGTTGAACAGTAAGACTAGTTGAAGAGCTATATAAACTGCCTGCAGATTCCTATCCTAAGCTTATCGCAGAATGAAAGAGTTGTGTTGTGCAGACAGATCAGCATTTCATAGCTTAGGCATGTACAGATCGGTGCACTTCAACCCGAGGACTGAAAACTCAGAGCAGAGACACAGATGTACTTTACCATGAGGACATGACATACAAAAACAGTTCTCTACACCTGCATCTGGAAGACTGAGATGGAGCGAGACAAACAGCGAGACTAAAATCCATAATTGATCAAATCTGTACAATTTATTGTCACACTTTAGATTAGGGTCCAATTCTCACTATTAACTAACTATTGACTTTTGCCTCAAACTCCTAATTATTGTTTATTAATAGTAAGTAAGGTAGTTGTTAAGTTTAGATATTATATGATTAAGGGATGTAGAATAATCCATTATGTGCTTTACACTTCATAGTGAGAATTGGACCCTAAACTAAAGTGTTACCCTAATTTTATATATATATATATATATGTAACACTTTAGTATATGTGCGCGCGTGTGTGCGTGCATGCGTGGTGTGTGTGTGTGTGTGTGTGTGTGCGTGCGTGCGTGCGTGCGTGCGTGTGTGTGTGTGTGTGTGTGTGTGTGTGTGTGTGTGTGTGTGTGTGTGTGGTCGTAGTTAAACTAAACAACAAAAAATAGTTTTCATTATTTGAAATAAAGCTGTAATAAAATAGTTTAAATATTAGATGCAAAACTGAAACTTAAAAAAAATGTAGAATATTAAAAGAATTAGAAATGTTGCCTTGGCAACTAACTGAAACCTAAAACTGAAAAATGTTTTAAAGCTAAATAATCATAAATAAACAAAAACTAATAATGGCAAAAACACATAAGATTAAACAAAAAATAAAACTGAAACTATACAAATAAAAGCAAAATCATAATTTTAATAAATACTATAATAGTATATTATGTACAATATATGTAACGAACTAAATATGCACCACAAATTACTGCTATGACTATGCACTTTTTCAGAAACTGTAATAGCATCAAAGAGTTAGTTAAAAGTTGTATCTGTTAAATTAATAAACCACAGCTGCAGAACTTGTGGTCAGTGAAATGGACTAAAAATATGCCACGCTGCCACATTTAGCAGTAAACCTTAGTTGGCATCACTCTGGCATCTCGGGGCATTTATGATTCAGCAGGACCGGATCCACTCAGATCGTGTGTCAGATGACCCAATGCAGAAAACAACAAGTCCCTGGATATGCCAAAGTTTGTCAAGTTCATGGGATGGAATCTTAAAATATATTCATGAGTTTTAGATGTGGCCATTACATATACTGTATAGACGTGTTATGAAAATGTATTCAGAAATACAAGTGGAACTTCATTTAATCTGAATTTAATTAATGTATAGATACATTGTTAAGCCTATATAAACATTTAAACTTTCACCAAGTTACTACAACATAGGGATATGCATACAACGCAAGAACAAACTTGGGACAGTTTAATTGTGGATAAAATGGAGTCAATGTCCTTCCTATGTGTATTGTGGGTTCGAAGTGTTCTCTGAGGACCTATTTACACATGGCATTAAAATGTGTCTCGGTCGATTGACTCCCAAATGGACGACGTTAAATACAGGTGAAAACAGGGTCTAAAACATTTTGAGTTTGTCCACTTTTGTGGTGAGGTAAATATGCATCACATCATCCTCACAGTGACATTTATAAAAGACTTGTACACTGTAAGTATCCTGTTATTTGCAGTGGAAAAGGTTTTGTTGATTATAACCAAGGTTTCTAGTAATTTGCTCGCAATGCAGACGAGATGTTACACTGTGTATAGAGCTGTTCAGACGTGACATCAATTTGTAGGCCGACACGGAAGGCTAGTTTACCATGGGTTCCCTCAGGAACTTCTAATGGGTTTTTAGAATAGAGGTTTTGGACTTGTGAGTGAAATAAAGTTTGTGGTTAACACAGCTTAGGAAGACTTTCCCATTTCGTATCAAAACATCAATTACACACAGACCTCAAGATGTGATTCTCGAAACCACTGTGTGTGCTTTAAAAACAGAGGTTCCTATAACAAGTGGCTAGTGCTAACTTACCTTGTGCAGAACAAATATATGAGGTAGCCTAGTGTGCTTGACCAATGCATTCGTTTCATCTTATGTTTCAAACACAAGGGTTTTTTACACAAGAGTGTATTTTTACAAGATTCACCACAACCTGAAACTATACAGGTCTCTCTGGAAGAAGAGATAGTAATATCTCAATGTGATTCTCCTGGATAAAATAAAATAAAGGAATACAACACTCGCTCTCAACCATCAGCACAGCGACTAGCCAAAATGTATGAATTTAATCTAGTTGGAGAATTGAGGACAAACGTTACATATTTAGGAAGGATTTTCCAAACAGGTAATAATTATATAAAATCTGAATATTAATTTAAAAATCCTAAAAAAAAAAAATTAATATACATATACAAATCAGAATATATAAATTAAAGGTACAATATGTAGGAATTTTGAAGTAAACTAGGCCAATGTTATATATTTTGTTCAGTTGTTTACTTGTACAATATCCCAAATGTTTCCAACTATTTGTAAATCGTGAGAAAATTGCGATTTTATCCAAGGAAACGGGCATCATATCCGCGTTACCCTCTGTTTCCGCTCGTGCTGCAATAGTAACCATGGCGCTGTTGTTGTTTTGTTCAAACATTATGGACCATGGCAAGACCACTTTGAGACAAAAAGAGGACTAAAACGAAGATCAACATCTTTTGAGATGCCGAGAGCTCCACGTCCGCGACTAATTCCACTTGACAGAGACGCGAGTGTTGCATGTACTTTATTAGACAGGTGAGCAAATGTACATAAAACTAATCGATGTTATTTAGTTCAACATGAGGAAATGTTAGAATATGATCTGTATGTTATTCTAATGTTGATCTAGCTTACTCAGTCTCATACAGCCATCAAACAACCCAACTAACAACATTCAACACACTCAAATGCTGTTTAGTGTGATAGTGTAACTGTTAGAGCAAGTGAAACAGCGCTGCGTTACCTCAAGTTTAATTCGTCTAATAAACTGACCTGTGTGAGTATTCAGCGTGTAGTTCGGTAGGATGAAATGTCCTGATTATTTTATATCCGCAGGACTCGCGTTGCGTGTGGCGTTGGTATACGTCCAGTAATCGTACCGTGCTTCATATCACAGTCATGTTAAAAACATCAATGTATTCACTCATCCATAAAAGATACATCAGCTTGACGACAAGATCCATGCTTATGCTTAATGCGGAATATACGTCATCAATATACGCCTTTGTTATTGTAAGAGGTTAGCGACCCCTGGTGATGAAAATTCCTACATATTGTGCCTTTAAATTGTACATACAGTAAGATGTCTGAGAAACAATTCTGCTACTTGGCCATCTCCAGCCAAAAAGTTAAGCAATCAGGTTTTAAAAAGTACGTTTTCGTTTTTATCGCACCACTCAAAAGAAGATGGGGTATTAGTGATCCTTTCATAATCCATTTATCTCCAGTGTTTATATCACAGCAGAGTCTTTATTTATTTACTAATAAATTATCATTCTGTATGAGCCAATGAAGGATAAAGCCTTACATCTGTCCTATTAAACATGCACTCCATAATATTATCCTTACAACTTTTTCTCAGAGAGAGAGAGAGAGAGAGAGGAGAGAGAGAGAGAGAGAGAGAGAGAGAGAGAGAGAGAGATAACTATATATTTAGTTGATTTGTGTACATTTTCCCAACTGTTTCTAAGAATATTTAAACCCAGAGAAATACGCATTTTTAACCAGGACACGGACTTTGTCTGCGCGTCACCCATCAATGACATCATACATCATACCTTTGATTTCCATGTAAACACCAAAGACTTTTTAATATATTATGCGTTTTATAAGACAGATGAGCAACATGTATTTACCATGCCTAATATCGATCTAACTAAGTACAACAAGTGTGCAACAAGTAGCATTATAGCAACTTTCATCACATTCAAATGTATCAAATATTAAACAGCACTGGGTTTCCCCACATACGCATGACCGGAAAAAGCGGAAGCGGCGTCTGCGGTACAATAAAAGCTCCGCTGCTCTCGAGCCGTGTGTCGACCGTCTCTCTCATTAATAATCCTTCTAGAGGCCTCGTTCCGCTCCAAAGGCTTTCGTCACATTATAGGTACAATATGTAAGATTTTTGTAATAAAATATTCAAAAACCACAATGTGATATATTTCATGCAGTTGTGTACTTACTTTATCCCAAAAGTTCCGAAGGATTCCAACATTTCCAGTTTTAAATAATGGCTCGTCCCTCACAATTGTCGCAATTACGTAATATCCACGCTATCCTCGGATTCCACTGGTAGAAACCATAGAAATATATACATAGATACCTCACTAGCGACTGTTTCAATGGACCGATATATACATAAGCCGCTAATGACACATCAATGACACAATATCTTGCACGTCGCTGTTGTGTTTTCAGTCATCATGGTTCACGATTATTGATTGCGAGTACTGGAAATCCCCCCAAAAAACATAAACGTAGATCAACTGAGACCAGCAGGCTTTGGGACAAACGGTGAAATTAAACAAGGATAAATATCGGTGTGTCGGTTTCGAGATATGAGAGCTTCGCGACAAATTTAATTTTACAAATTTGTGGACAGAGACTCCGCTCTCACATGCGTTTTAATAGACAGGTAAGCAAATATATATTATTTATTGTACCACAGTTATATTGCACTTTGGGTTTTACTTCAGTAACGCTTTTTATCAAGTCTAGTGACCAAGTATATGGCAGTGAAATTAAATTTCTAGTAGTAGCCTATGTGTTGCACAAAAATATTTAGCCATTACTTGCAAATTCTGTGGGTTTGTTCAAATGTACTTTTAGTATGAATGTTTTATACGTGTAAAACTGTGCAGCCAATCAAATCATTTGACAAATAGTCACAAATCAGTAACAGGCTAATATAGAATTATTCATTACGATGACATAAAATAGTGTGATCAAACGTTCTGGTAATACAAAAACTAATTTATTAGCTGATATATCATTTATTTTATATGATTTGTGAATCTCACACATCTCTGCATGGTGAAAACAACATCTCCCATTGTGCCACTCTCCTTCATAGTGTCATCAAGCTTCGTCTTTGTTATTGCTTTGAAAATGCGACCTCTGGCGGCGAAAAAATTAAAGATTGTTCCTTTAACAAATCTTTAATACATTACCGGTCATCCATGAATATGATTTCTGCCCGAGTCCCATCGTATTGTCCACCGGCAAGGCCGTCATCAAGCTTTGAATAAACGCCTCTAGTGGCGAAAATTACATAGTGTGCCTTAAATATTTTTGCAGAAACCACAATGTTTTATTTTAGGATTATTTGATGAATGAGAGTTTAAGAACAGCATTTATTTGAAATACAAATATTTCGTGACAAGTAAGAGTCTTGTAACACATTACTTTTAAAAGTAATTTTCCCCAACGCTGATGATGCCATTGTATAAATGCCCTATTTGTGGTTATCCATTATTAATTTATTCTTTGACTGAACATATCCAATAATAGGAGGATTAGTACAGTGATAAAGTAGCTTTCGGCTGGTAATGTGATCTCAACATGACCGCGACCTGCTCTGTGTCAAATAAGCATTTATAAGTTACTGATGTGACTGGAGTCAGTACATCAAAAGCCCTATTAATTAATTTACGAATAAAAATGACTGAGTGCACCTTTAAATCTATGTACTATATAAATATCTGACAGATTTTTTATTTGTTGGGGATCAAGGCCGTCAGAAAAGCGCGTGGGTTAATACGAAGCATGATCCCGCTGACATGTGTCGCAGCTCCAGGTGTTTCTTTGATTCGTGTTAGATGTAACAAACGTGCTGTTTGTTTTCCAGGCATTCATGATTCAGATTCTGCAGTGGTGTGTAGTGCGTGAAATGCAGGAGTGCCCCCTAATGGGAGCTGGAGGTAGTGCGCTCTGCTGCTGTCACCTCTTCATTGTGTGGAGGTCTGACTGTGTGTGTGTGTGTGTGGGCTCGGCTATACGTATCATTCCCCTTAGACGGTGAGGGGGTGGTGTGTGTGTACTGACAGAGAAAGCAGATGTTCACTGCTTTTGGAAGACTCACAAAGTACTCAGATAGAGAGAGAAAGATGGAGAGAGAGAGGGAGACGAATCAATGAAGATGTTATAAAAACAGTAGAGCGCTTTTATGATGGATTTCCGTTAAGCCGCAGGTGAAAATGAGAAAGTGCACCCCGAAACGCTCTCTTTACATCTGCACAGACTCATCACAACCCTGAATGGGAGCAAAACCGAAACAAAAAAGAGGAAAAAAAGACAGCCCTCATCGGAAATTCAGCTCAATTTTCATTACCTTGTTTAAGGTCAAAAACAAGACAGTTATAAAATAATACTGGCTTATCACCTCTCACCTAATATATATATTTTGGCATTATACAGCTAAATTATGCTCTGGATTCTCAGCTGCCACATGGCTTATCACTATCTTTTCTCATGGGGATTCATTCAAGTCAAGTCAGAATGATCATATTAATAGGGAAACCAATAGGGAAAGTGTTACTTTCTTCAAAGTTGGCATGAAACAGAAGTCATCATCTTTTTTCATTATTGTGATGTATAGCCAAGTGAAATGGCTTTTTTAACTTGAATTTGTCCATGGGGAATCGATTGGACGGTTGTGGTTTTCTATTGGTGGATCTCACGAGAAGAGATGTCATTGCAGAGGGGAAGATTTTTTGATATTTTGAAGATTATGAGGGCATTACAAAGGATATATTCTATAAATATTGATGTACATGAATAAATAATGTATAATAAAACACAGCAAAACAGAGAGATGTCAATTTTGGTTTCATGGTGACTTTAAACCCCAACTTTCTGAATTGGGTGTTTGTCAGTTAAAGAATAGACGTGAAAACAAATGGGTATTATTTAGAATAAGATGTTGAATTGTTGAATGTGCAACTCAGTTTGTGTATGTTAATGAAAAATAGAGATGCCGTTTGCTTGATTAGACTACTTGTGTGCAACCAAACTATATTTCACATCATTCTCTTTGGCAGCACAGATACAGATAAGGCATCAATTGCACACAGAATGTGCATACTTTGGTCTTTTTTAAGTTGCATTAGGACTAAGAAAGCTTATTAATGTCAGGAATGAAAAACAGGGTGAGAAATATGAAATTATGCAGCAAAACATTTGACACTAGAACTATTACAAATATTTTTTGGTCATTGAAATAAAGGTGAAATAAAATAAAATACAAATATTAGATTTAAAGCTTACATGAAAATGAGGAAAAACTACTAAAACTAAACTAATACAAAAAAAATTATAAAAATGACAGAAGCACATCAAATTATAATATTACTAAAACTAAAAGTAAAGTACAACCAGACTATATAAAATAGAAGCCAATTCAAAATATTAATAAATACTATAATAGTATAAATACTAATATGTATCATAACTGAAGTTTACATACGCATAATTCATCTCAAGACTTCATGGCCAATAAACTCAGCCATCAATGTCATGGACTAATCATTCCTGAGCTACAGGAAAATTACATCATGACAACGCTGAAAACAATGCACTGGCAGAAAGCTGGTAATTAATTTAATTTGCCAAATAAATATATTAGGTTACATGAACACTCTACCGAGCTGTCATTGGTTGGTCGAACAGAAAGTTCCACAATTGGTTGAAACAGTGTTGCTGGGTCAGGTTGGTTGAGATTTTAAACAAATATAGTCACAGTTGAAAAGGTTGCACCCTTGAGCCCTGAGTATATACACAAAATTTGTTATGCTGATTAATTAAAATAAATCTGATTGGCAAAGATCCGATTTTATTAAACATTTTAAAAAGTTCAATAAATGAAATGAGTCTGGTGATCTGCACCTCAGGCATCATGAAGCGACACCATTATGATGCTTAATAATGGAGTCCGTGGTCAGAGTGTTTATTTTTGGCCTCGGCTGATTGTGAGTGTCTATCCTCTCCAATTAACTCCAAACCTCTGACTGCTGATCAGCAGGAGAAAATCCACACTGCCTTTTTATGTTCCAGGGCTTCCTCGAAAAACAATGTGGTGCACCCGCATTATACAGACTCACCCATAGCCATGCACGTGCACATGTCCTCTTCCTCACGGATTCTTGTTATCCTTCTTCATCAGAGAGCTGGATCCATCTCCTTCAAAGTGAAAGAGGGCATCTATCAAATTATGTTGACGAATGCCCTGTCTGCCATGTATTATACATGCAGAACGAGAGGAGTGAAAAACAGGCATAGAAAGGAAAGACATACTGTCCTTCATGAAAACACACACCTTTGTTTCAGTATTCCAGAAATCCCTCCATGAACCTGCTGGTGAAATCAAATTAAGAGAAAACGGCAAGGCCCCTGTCAAAGCACAAAAAAGGTAATTAATTCCAGAGTTAAAGCTCAAACACAGTTTCAAACCCCTCTGTCAATGTTTAGCCTGCGGCCCACGATAATTGTCAGCGGAGTCAGTCACTACCTTCACTCACATCTGCCAGTCAGCGTTTCAAAAAGCGCCTAACTAAAAGTAGAGACTATGCTGCTAACTTAAACGGCGAAGAACCTACTGAAATTGTTTTCCATCCGTTATTGGACGTTTTAACAGATAGTCCCGCCCCAAACTCACACTATTGGTTTAGTCTGCAACACAATTGCTGCATTTGAATATGTTTACTTCCAAACTATATAGTATTGGGGAAAAATGGTACGCCAAGAGTATTATGTCCGATTCATAGTATTTGAAAAACAGGTGAAAATTATCCAGATGACCTACTACTTCCTTCAAGATTCTGAAAAGCAGATTCAATGGATGTACTTTTTTAACTGTCTGAAAGTAAATGTCAAACCAAATGTAGTACCTAGTATACAGTATGCAATTTTGAAAGTAGCTTCTGATAGTGACTTACGCTACTCAAGGAAATCATTTGAATGGATAACTCATAAACGTCTCTAAAATGTAGCAACAATAGCACTATGACAACATTTCTTGAGCAGTGGCAACATTAGCGACATTTTTCAGGCAAAACTACCAATAGTGTGGCAATGTACTCTAAGAGGCACAACACATATAGAAGTGATTTTCAAACCAATTAAGTCACTTTAAACTTGAGCATTGAAGTTGAACCCGTTGCACAATCTGTATGTGGAAAACTTTTCATCCAATTGCCTGTGAAAATTCGATGAACAGCATTAAATGTTACCCCACCTATGATAAACGGTTAGCATCTGCAGATAGCATCTAGCTGAACAATAACACATCTTGTTTAATGATGCAGACATCACACAAGCGCCCCCTTGAGGTGGGAGGTTGTATATGTGCAGGAGGACTATTAGTGCTGCATTTACAAATGGGGGCTTGTCTATTAACTTTAAAATTTCTGTGGGTTTTTTTCCAGACATTTTTGTAAGCGCTTTGTTCTTTTGCGTTTGGTTATTCTGTAAGGAAATTTGGCATGTTGATTAACCAAATGTAAAACCAAAAGACAGCGCTATTGCTTGGGATGTTGTATCCGTTGTTTTCTGAGGAAATACGCATTGGATTTGTTTGTTTCGAGGAGGGGATGATCATGCACACCTGTGAAAACTTCTGGTAAAAAAACACTCTGTGTTGAAAAGTCCAATTTATTTTAGTACATCGGTTCAAACTTTGGATAAAAGTAGGCCTATCTGCTAAATAAATAAGTATACATTTATTTGAACTGGTTTAAAGAAATATGCTGAAACGTCCTTGAATTATATTTCACAGCATTGTCAACAAACAATCAATATTGTCATATCTGTGATAGCAGCATGGGACATCTGCGCAAAGGATGGAATCAAACCAACATGGGTTCTCTGAATATCACCAATAACACACGCCTCCAGTCCTCGAAATGTGAATAAACAGATTACAAGAGAAGAAATATTGCCTCAGATAGGGTGTGTGTGTACAAAAACCAAACAAGTTTATCTCACTTTCCTTCTTCATAGCGTGTGCATCTGTACACTGTAATCTACATACAAAGTGATCCCCATATTTACGCCTTTACTTTTTTTTCTTCTTCTGTGAAATACAGAAAACATGATTTGGCTCATTCTGAATTCAGAAGCTGGCATTTTTCTTTTATTGTTTGTGAGTTTATAAATTACAGTGTACTGGACTGTGTTTAAAAGGCCAATATGCATTTTCCATGAATAATTCATTGAAATGAAAGGGTTTGATTGCATGCAACTGATTATATATAATGTTACATAACAATACACACTGACGCCATGGGCTAGTCGGACAAGCAAGATTTTTTAGAGCGTAAGTTAACATCAGAGGTCTTGTCACGTGATAAGACACAATCACTGTCAACGTGGGAATTAAGCTCATGATTCCGCATGACAAATGAAACAGAAATATTACTTGAGGCTCTTTGAAATATGATTCAAGCTTTATCAGAGAGTTCACATGAAGATGCAAACATGTTATGATTCCTGAATACTACACTATTTGAAAGATGTATTATAAAAAAAGTTTTATCAAAATATACCCGTAATACGCATGATGATCACTGCATCTTTAAATCCCAAAACATCTATGCTGACACTACAGCTTTGTGTGGGCAGCAGTTTTGCGTGTAGTTGCTGCCTGACTATTAACCCTTGTGAATATGAAATACACTTTAGCATACCATTAAAAAATATTAAAGACATAATATACAATATTTTTCAAATAATATACTTAAGTGCAATTCGGACACTTACTTGCATGTTATTTACAATTAAATGAAAATGTATTAAAGTTTAAATTTATGTTAAATGCAGTCAGTGGAACTTAAGACTGCTTTAACACGTTTAAGCTTCAATTTCAAAATGACTTCTGTTGTTTTTGAAATGTGTTAAATATTTTAGTTTACCATAAATAGAACTAGAATAGAAATATGTTGGGTTCAGGTTTGAAATTCATTATAGGCTATGTAGTCTAATATCACAGTATCCGGCTTGTCCCGTAGATGGTCTGCTTGTGCGCATGGGCAGATATGTTTCCTCTCTGGAGAAGCGTTCAGTTTTTCCACGCGCAAATTCCGTCATGTTGCCTAAATAGCGAATCCACCATGGCGCGAGCGCAACTGGCTTTTAAAGGGACGTACGCCCAAAACACATCCATTCCTCATTAAGAGAATAGGCACAACCCCTTTAGACCATGTGCGCCTACCATTTTTCCCACCGTTAAACTAGCAAAAGTGGATTCAGACACTACCTAAGTGCACTTGCATCGTGCGCTTTAAACCATGCGCTGATGGTTTAGACCATGGGCTTAGATTAGGGCCCAAGATTACATCCTTATTATATCTTATCTTAACTAAAAATGAAAGCTTTTTGAACATGGATCCACAAGTAAAAAACAGGATTAGTTTTAAGTTTATAGAATTTATGTTTGCTGAAAGCACAAACCAACTTTATTTAAGTTGATGGATTTTTCCCCCATAAGCTGAGAAATTTAAGATGCACTAATACTAATTTTGCACTCTAATATGCAAATTAGGATCTAGCCATAGCCCCAACAACACTGGGATGTGGAGTGCTTTATGATCTGTCCTGTTATTTTTGAGAGCAAAAGGCCCAAAGGGTTGTTAATTCATCATGGATTTAAAACGGGATATAAATGGATGAGGAATCGTGCCATTTACTTAAGAGCAATTGTCTAGAAATCATTAACTTCGGCTCAATTAATTTAAGCTTTTTATTCATCTTCCCCAAATGCTCCACAGAGGGAAAGAAAATATTAAAAGAGCGAGAGAAACCGTTGGTTAAGCATAAAAGGCTTCATCACACAGATAATAAAAGAGTAGATTTAATTCTCGCTCTGTATATATGCAAAACACCAGATTCATTAAGTTGAAAACTGAACTTTAAAATCATCTCATCAGAACTTTTAAACTTCACAGAGCACACGAGGGATATCATGAAAAAATAAATGTGTTTTTTATATTATTCTTCTCAATGAAACTCAAGTTTCAAGATTTCTTTTGAAATATAATCTGTTTAGAGGTTTATGAAAATCTTGACGATGGGTTGTTGCTTGCTTTCGTTAAAACCTTCACAATTCCTCTTTCCGTCTTTACTAGAACGTGATACTTATGTATTTGTTTATTACTGTTTAAATCATGCTTACATTTTCATTATTGGTGTTACTCTCGGAGTAAAGGTGGTGTATAAAACAGTCGTGCACACTCAGGCAACTGACATCTCAGGGAGTCCTTCATAGTCATAAAGGTGCCGGAGAGATGGATGAGAGAAGAGAGTGTGTGAAGCCAAACCATCAGAGAAATAAAGAGTGAGAAACGTGAATTAGATTATATAGAAAGGGAAGAGTATAACCTCTCTTTCTTGACCCTTAAAAAATGCACCAAGGTAACCACAGTTTCTGCTAAAATACCTTTAACTTACTGCAGTTTTTTGCTACTGGTTATTTGGTATTTGCCTCCAGATACAAGATTTCTGAAGTTGAAGATGATCTTCTTTATAGTATTATCCTTTACAATTTTTGTGTTGTGACCTTACTGTCAAGACAGTTAAGCACACAAGTTGTTATTCGATCTGCGTCATCAATGTTCGCGGCGGCCATGTTGTTGACATAGAAAGAACCACGGAAACTGTCAGTCTGTCAATTGACAAGCGAGGCAGCGTCGGTATTATCGCTGTATTTTTTTTTTTAAAACAGCAGGATGGTGTGTTGTTAAATACACTGCTGTTCTAACAACAGCAATCAGAACCCCGGAGTTAGTTTTTATGCGATACCGACTGTCAGAAAACATGAAGGGAGTGAGAGAGAGGAGTTGAGCCAGCGCAGGAGAGACTTGTGACTAGCTAGGATAAACCAAGCTGCAACCTCCCCGTCTCTCTCTTGAAACCAACACGGAAGTGAATTAAACTGCAATTCATCGACTGGCCGCTTGAGGCAGGCTGCAAAAGTGAGTCAAATCTGTATCTCCCCCATGTTAGAATGCCCAACTTTACAGCAGAAAAAAATATGTTTACAGCATGGAGCAACAAGTGGTTTTGGTCTATATAGCTAATTTTGACCTTCATGACAACTGTGAGGGGGGTGAATTATTTTACAACTCATCCGTTTAAATTATATTAAGCCTTAAAGTTCTGCATAATTAAGGGCGTGGCTACTTGAGTGACAGGTGGATTGAGGCTGCTTTAACTGCCGTTTGTCTGCTGTCTGTTAGCGCAGCTGCTGCTGTTCTTGCCATCTCTGCCGTGTTTGTGCTTTTTTCGGAATTATTTCATACAATTCAATACACGCATTATACCTTCGCCCACGCCGTTGTTGGATTCCGTCGTTGTCGAGTATGGAGAGAACAACCAGCGCTGTGTTTCCAGTTGTTTTCCTTGCATGCACTAATCAGTATGTAACTTTTGGGCCTCTAGTTGTTCAAATCAAAAATCAAATCTACTGCTCATAAAACATTCACTACTAGACTTAAAAGATGCCATATAGTTGGTTTGACGTTGGACGTTCAATATTCGCAAATTTAGGTCAACTGGGTGTCAGCTATGATGCACAACTTTTACATTTTTGATATTAAAATAAACTGTCAAGTCATATGTAAAAATTGAGATCAAACACAACATAGCCTACAATAATGTAAAGCTCAATAGCATTTGAAGACAATGACTTGTCATATTTTTTAAAATTCTTTTTTGAGAATATGCAAGACACACAAACACATGCCTATCTCTAGTTTTGACTTCTAAAGTTATCAAATTTAGCTAGCACTGATTTAGCTAGCAATTTAGCTAATGCAGTGAAAGTCCAAAATTTCAATACTGCTCAAAACTATTTTCTATTCATGAATAATGTTGCATTGCATATAATGTGTGCTGGTCAACTAGTCTAACATTAAGAAACCCCTATAGAAAACAAAGAAAAAAAAATAGATGTGTACATTTAAGAAGTGCAACTTACCGGTAATTTATTGTTCCAATATCCAAATATGATACTAAATCACACAGAAAAAAAGGACTTTTATTTGTGACATGCTGTCTTTGCATTTGAACATTAAGTTACACATTTTAAACAGGACACGCATTAGCTGAATAAACATTAGCCAATACAAATATATTTATGGAAAATAGTTGACAATAAATATACAGGAGTCATGTCACATGACCAATAATAGCAAAACGAATCACTTATTCTACAAAGAATATCAGTTTAGATGAATCCGAAATATGCTGTGTAGGCAACATTAATAGTAAAACGTCCGTCATTTAACGAATTTTAAAAACGGTGGATAATACAAAATGCTTTATGACATTTTGACAGAAAAAAAAAAACAACCAAGAATAAAATTTAAACTTAGCCCGTCAATTTTCAATTTACATTTAGGCTATCTATATCTCTCTCTCTCTGTGGCGCGCCGCGGAGAGCTCGCGCGACAACGTTACTTTTTAATCCAAAGTAACTAATGCGCTAGTTTTCATACAAAATAGTTATGTAAAATAAATAGCTACTTTAGTTATTATTAAGGCTATAAACAGGCTATTATAAACAGGCTAAGTTTCTCAACACTGAGAATGAATTAATAAACGCCTCTTTCTCCAAACTCGCGTTTATCAATCCGCAAATCACAGAACTAAGAGTATTTTAAGATAGGCCTAATCACTGCATTCACTCCCGTTTGATCATCGAATCCAGATTAAGTTAACTACAAACAATATTTCAACTTTCCCCAGCCCCGTTTACCTTCAGGAGTCAGAAGTATTGTGACTACTGTTGGAGACTGTATTGATGAACTCAGTCAGACGGCGGGCCGTGTGGAGATGAAGCGGGATTCTTTATTGCTGTCGATTTTCAGTCTCTTTTAAATGATAGGCCTTACGCATCTGTCAATCATCCCTGCTTGCTATTTGGGGAATGAACCCAGCGCTATGATTGGTCGAACTCCGCTTCTTTCGCTGTTGCTTGGTTTGAGGATTGCGCGTGCACACAGAACTTTCTTTACTGGCACAGAACCGTCACCAGGTTTTTGCGTAGTTTTTAGAGTGACAAATCGTACCAGCGTACTTTGCATATGTGCTTTGAGGTAAAAATGCGTATCCGCTGCGCAAAATGCGTACAGGTTGGCAGGTCTGCATTATAGAGAATTTTTAGGCAAAATGTGCTTAATTGTCATGAAAATAATGTAGCAATGCAAAGACTTGATTTGGAAAAAATAGAAAAGATTCTAAAAATAGCTTAATTTTTGTATGCAAAATACATTTTTTATTTTGTATTTGTGTCTTTTTTTTAAATAAAGGATCATAGTGTGCTATATCATAAAGAACAGCCTCAGTGAGAGTGGGAAAAAAGATTTATGAATGGATGGATGAACAAGCAAAAAACAAATGTAAGGAGTCTCTGGTGAGGAGTGTGTTTTATAACGCAGGTGTGTAGAAGACTTCTCCACTGGCCAGTCGACGCATGAGCTCTTTCCACAGGAGGTCTCTCTCCATCTGCACTCCTTTCATAAAGCCACGGTTCTCCTGTGCCCGGCGGGACAGATAGGGAATCACCTCGTTCACCGGACCATACGGAACGTACTTGTACACTGGGAATCCTGCCTGAGCTAGAGATATGAACAGACAAGAAAAGAATACCAATATTTTTCAGGGGTTTGCTGTTGTGTGTTTTTTTTTTATATTCCTTTCATTGACATACATTTTATAACTGTACTTTTATTTACACTTATATTGTATACATTCATTAAAAGTACTATTAAATGCATGCCAATCAATGATTTAATGTAAATAAAAATAATATTAATATATATATTATATATATAATTAATAGACAATATATAACTTAACATAACATAATTATACAATTTTTATATATAATTAGTATTATATATTATAATATATATAATATATATATATATATATATATTATATATAATTAATATATAAATTATATATATATATATATAATATTATATATATATATATATATATATATATATATATATATATATATATATAATTTATATATTTTCTAAATTAAAATAAAGTATAGGTCTATATTAAATTATTATATTATTTTTTTTTTATGGGGTTTATGTTGAGATAAAAAAAAAAAATAAGAAACATAAACATAGTACAATATAAGAAATTATAACTAAATTAATAAATATTTTTTACATTAATTTTAATAAAAAATACTATTATTTTTTTAGTTCAATTTTTTACAAAATAAATAATAAAAATTGCAAAAACTAATTTTGATGTCAAAAAACTAATCTGAAAAATATCAAAACTACATAGAAATTAAAAACAAATGGATAAAATACTAAAATTAATACTTAAAAATGTAAATAAACATTAAATATTCAAAATGTAATAGCATCTCCATTACAATAAAATAAACCTGGTTTAAAATTAACGACTTATATAACGTTATTGTAAAGTTTTGCTGTGATTTAACTAACGTGATCACTTTAGAAGTAAATGTAGTGTGTGGTGTGTGTGTGGTGTGTTCACCTAACGGAAAGCTGATTTGGTCACACATTCCCAGGAGCTGGCCGAAGTACACCTTCTTATCTGTGGGTGCCAGACCCATTTCATTCATCCTGTTAGACCATAAACACACAGAGCGCCGTCACAGAAAGTGAAAAATGAGAGACGCCCCTTCTGCAAGGTCATTTAATACCGGATACATTCCGGTGATTGCTCACTCAAAGTTTCACACCGTCTTATCGGTTACAGCCATTACACGCAGGAACAAGACACATTCTGAGACACTTAGGGGATGTTAAGCGTGAATGATGTAAGCGGAGGATAACTAGTGTGTACTTCCATACGAATCAGTGCCCTGCCGACACTCTTTTACATTGTGACAGAGAATGTTAATGACATCTGTCATTGGGACACCTTTGTCAAATGAGGTTACATCCCTAAGAGTGATTACATAAAATTAATGATTGAGCATTACATTATTAATTAACACAAATTAATTTACTCCCAGTGGGATCCAATGTACTTGGTGATCCAGAGGAGAAGAACCATATATCAAAGAACATAACCTAAACTACACTATAAATGTGAGTTTTTCTGTGCTTAATATCTCTCAACTTTATGTCCAGGTGTTTATATTCTATTCTAACAAATATCACATGCAGTCATTTCATTTTGTAACTTTTCTATGTATACATTTTATTGATACACACTATCATTCAAAGGTTTGGAGTTCAGTACGATTTTGGAATACTTTTATTCATGAAAAATGCATTAAATTGATCAAATGTTTCTATTTCAAATAAATGCTGTTATTTTGAACTTTTTATTCATTAAAGAATCCAGAAACAAATGTAGCATGGCTTCCACAAAAATATGAAGAAGTACTGTTTTCAACATTGATAATAATAATAAATGTTTATTGAGCGGCAAATCATCATATTAGAATGATTTCCGAAGGATCATGTGACACTAAAGACTGGAGTAGTGATGCTGAAAATCTATATTTCCATCACAGGAATAAATTATACTATTAATTTGAAATATATTTCACAATTAATGTTTTTAATGTATTTTTTGATCAAATGAATTCAGTCTTGTGAACAAAAGACTTCTTTCAAAACATTTAAAAAAAATCTTACCGACGTCAAAGTTTTGATGAAATGTGAAAGATTTCACACACACAAACTCACACTCACTATATACTCACGTTTTCATGTTTTAGTTCTTTCCATAGACAATGATTTTTATTCTGTACAAACATTCTATCCCCTTACACTAACAAAACATACCCATCACAGAAGACTTTCTGTATTTTTACATAATTAAAAAAAAAAAACATAATTTAGTCTGATTTATAAGCTGCTTTCCTCATGGGGACCAAACCATTTTGGAAACCAAACCAAAAAAGGATTTCAGATATTGCCATCTTTGTGGGGACATTTTGTCACCATAATGTAGGGTTTACTAGAACACACACACACAGTTTTTTTTTTATACTGCACAAACTGTATATTCTGTCCCTTTACACTAACCCAACCCCTATACCTACCCATCACAGCACACTTTATACAGCTTTACATTTTCAAAAAAACTCATTCTGTATGATTTATAAGCTTTATTACCACTGGTCCCCACAATGTAATATAAACCTGTACAACACACACACACACACACACACACACACACACACACACACACACACACACACACACAACACACACACACACCACCACAACCAACACACACACAACACACACACACACACACACAACACACCACACACACACACACACACACACACACACACACAACACACAAACACACTACCGTATGTCAAATCTCTCATATTTCATGCATTTCAAGCACACTAACTTTTAATGTACACCAAATATATATACATCGTTATATAAAAAGAAAAATCCAGATAAATATCACCTAACTTTTATTCTGTGTCATTTCCAATCAGGCTGCAATTTTATTTTTAATTTACTGACTCTCAGGCCATCCAAGATGTAGGTGACTCGGGTGACTTTTTTACTCAGTAGAACAGTAAAGAAGATTTATAGTTGAGACCGTGGTCCTTGGTGACTCATATAATGAAAGTCAATGGCTACTGTTAATTGGAGAGTCAAAAAACATATACAGGCAAAACAAAAGTAATATCCGTGGTATTACCCATGATATTTACGATTATTTACAACCTATAATCCACAAAATAGTGCTTACTTGTGCTTATCCTGGATGCCGTAACCAATCTGAAAAATGAAGATAACGTTCGCTTATAAGATAACATGAGTCATTATGCGACAGGAGGACTCGTGGTCCAGACTGCCATGAACACGCTCGCGATCGCTTGCCGAGGCTGTGGATTACAGGTAATAATGTTGTAAATTATGTTCAGGTATTATTTCGTTTTGCCTGTATATGTTTTATTGACTCTCAAAGTAACAGTAGCCATTGACTTGCATTATATGAATCACAATGACCATGGTTTCAGCTATAAATACTGTTCTACTGAAGAAAAAAAGTCACCTACATATTGGATGGTCCGAGGGTGAGTAAATTAAGAGCAAATTTTCATTTTTGGGTGAACTATCCCTTCAACAAGATCAAGGAGTCAGACATTTATTTCAAAATATTTCAAATGTGATTTCAACCACCATTCTTTCCACCTCAAAATGAATGAATATTTGAGTTATGGTGGAAATGACATTTGTTCACGATGGGTCATACAGTATATAATTGAAAGAGAGAAGGAGAGTGTAAAAAAGTGTCCTACCTTCTGAGTGTATGCTTAACAGTGTCTAGATTGTGTGATGCCACCATGACATTTGCTTTCTTATTCTGTTCGATCTCCTCCAGCACGTAATCCAGACACCTGAAACACACCAGCTGCTCAAAATCATCCTGGTTTTGGTCTGCACTCTTCAGACAACATTTTAACTTGACTGTTGACCGCCAAACACAAAAATCTTTTGAAAAGATCTGATTTATTTTGAAAGCTGTCAGAATGTACCTTAATCATAAGAGGCTTACCTATGGTGAGATAAGCCAAGAGTATAGATAAATCTCTCCTGCCTTTGAAAAATACTGTCAGCACATAGACCGTCTGAATGAAGCACAGTTCAGGGTAAGTATGATGTTCAGATAAGGACCGGTATTTTACAAGCATTTTAGGACTGTTGATCTGAACTCAAAACTACTTGACCATGTCATCTCGCTCCTTAAAGAGGCAAAGTGATGCATTTCCTGAATCATTACTTTCTCATTAAATTAAGAATTTGCCATAATTCTCTTTTCCAAAACAGAAAGTTGCCCATCTAGACAGCATTTTAGGTATTAAATGCCAGTGGGTCTCAACCAGGGGGCCTGGGCTCTCTATAGCAGTTCCCAATCCTATTCCTGGAGGCACACCAACACTACACATTTTCCAACTCTTCCTAATCAAACACACCTGATACAACTCATTAGCTTGTTAGCAGAGAATCCAAGAACAAAAACATCAAAGCCAGTGGATGACAAGCCTGCAATCTGTAGCCAAAAAAGTGTAACGGCTAATGCTAACGTTCTGGCTGTGGCGGGACGCAGGGAAGAAGACCAGAGGCTGATTTATTTTGAACGGATGACAACGGAGAAGAGGCTTCACTACACTGAATAAACCGCTTTTGTGAGGAAATAGCTCCTATCATTTAATGAATCGACTGCCTGTGCACTAATATTCAACGTTTTACGCTACACAATACTTTTGTTGGGAACGATATGTAGATTTTACTATGATAAAAATGTTATTTAATAAGAGAAGGGAACGACTCATTTACGGCATTACAATAGTATTTAATGAGTGATCTTGTATATTAACTATAACACTTTGGCTTTCAGGTTTTGCCAAATATGATAAGACTTAAAGGGGTCATATAATGCCATTTTTGTACAAGCTAATATGATTCTTTAGGGTCTAAATTAAAAGTTTGTAATATACTCTAATTAAAAAATTCTCATTAGTATTGTAAAAAACACTTATTTTACTATAATATTACATTTGTTTGATATCTACAGACTTGATTTCTGGATGGCCCGGTTTCACCCCTTAGTTACCAGATTAATCCTGGCTTAATCTAAGCCCTGTCTGTGAAACCGGGCCATCCAGAAATCAAGTCTGTAGATATCAAACAATGTAATATTATAGTACTACATTAGAAATCAAGCATATAATATCATTCAAACTATCAAAAAACTAAACATATGACTAATCGCAGCTTAGCTTATATTTGAAATTTGGCTTTAATGTGAGCTAAGAGATGACAGGGATGTGGGCTGAAAGTGGGAGTCCATGGCCACACTGTTCCAGCGGCCCTGCATCAGACTCTATTGGAATCAGCTGTGAGTGTTAGTTGAGTCTCTTGTGTGTTTTTTGCGAGTAGCTCTATTTGTTTTCCATGGGTGAGTGACCGTTAATGGAGCTGCTGCCCAAGAAGAGCTTTTAGATGAGTCACTTAAGAGGGTCCATTTCAGTTCAGATGCTGCCGTAGAAAGTACACAACAAGGAAGCTCGCTAGTTTTCAGGAACAGACTTCAAATGTGAAATTCTCAAGGAAGATTTTGGAACATTTCTTGCCTGTGGTACATTCTGTTAGTACATTCGTAGTCGGGGTTGATGGGGTCTTCGTATCCAATCTCCGCTGCTCGGCTTCTCTCCTGGTACATGTAAGCCCCCCTTACCAACTTGGCACTGAAACACCAGCCCTCCCTTCTCGATAGCTCAACGTCCATGGACACATTATTAAATGCCTCCTGAGAACAGAGAATTCATTACGTTGCAACAGATAACCTTATTTTAAAGGCAATATTTCAGGAAATTAAAGAGATAGTTCACCCAAAAATGAAAATTCTGTCATCAATTACTCGCCCTCATGTCATTCCAAACCTGTAAGACTTTCGCTCATCTTCAGAACACAAATTAAGATATTTTTATTAGAAATTTCTGTCCCAACATTGAAAGTCTATTCACCCCACAAAAACAAAAAAAAACGGTTTCAAAGCTTCCATAAAGGGATTGTAAACGAAATCTAATGGTTTAATCCAAATTAAATCTGTTAATCATAATAGCGATTGTGTGTCTGGATTAAAACTCTCTATTCTCTTTATGAACGTTTTGAACCATCAGAGTTTTGGGTAAATAGACCTTTAATGGAGGGACAGAAATCACTCAGATTTCATTAATAAATATCTTCATTTGCATTTCATAAATGAATGAAAGTCTTCTGGGTTTGGAGTGACGGTAAGTATGACAGAATTTTCATTTATGGGTGAACTATCCTTTTATTCACTTCCTTTCTCTTCTGAATTTAATATAACTTGTAAACGTGTTTAATTGTTACCATCATTTATTTCCTTTCAGGATTAATTTTAATGCAAAGATAGATCACAGTGTTAAATATCAGTTTTGATTTTGCTTTGTCTAAATGTTATCCTGTTATAACAGCATGTTTTCTGCACAGCATCCAACCATCTCACTGTAGGTAAAGCCCAGAATATCATCATCTGATCCACGTTAACACCATTCATATGTGCCAGACGTGTGTGTGTGTGTGTGTGTGTGTGTGTGTGTGTGTGTGTGTGTGTGTGTGTGTGTGTGTGTGTGTGTGTGTGTGTGTGTGTGTGTGTGTGTGTGTGTGTGTAAGGCTCACTTTGAGGTAGCACTGATAGGTGTTGAAAACGACAGCTTTGTCTGTGTTGAAGATTCTCTTCATCTCCACAGTAAGTCTGCTGATGGCAGGCTGGAAATATGTCTGTTCGGCGTCCACCATCAGCCTGACGCCATTTTCCACCGCATGCTGTTCAGCACATGAGAAGCAGGCAGTGTAACAGAGAGGTAAATACGCATTCATCAGCTGACAAAAAAAGGAGATATTGCCACAGACAGCATCATTTTAATTGATTTTGCACCTGCCTGCATTGTGCACATTTTGTCTGCATTAGATAACAAAATAACAATCCCAAGTGGCATTTGATTTAAAGAAAGATTGCACATGCACGATTTGCAAACAAACATTTCATATTCAAAGTAGTTTGATTGATTTTGGGGCTGGTAAGATTTCTTAATGTTTTTAAAAGAAGTCTCTTATGCTCACCAAGGCTGCATTTATTGTATCAAAAATACAGTGAATATTGTAATATTGTGAAATATAAGTGTTTTCTATTTGAATGTATTTTCAAACGTAATTTATTCCTGTGATGCAAAGCTGTATTTTCAGCATCATTACTTCAGAAATCATTATAATATGCGGATTTGCTGCTCAAGAAACATTTCTTATTAATAATATCCAATTTATAAACTGTTGCTTAATATTTTTGTGGAAACTGCAACATTTTTCTTCAGGATTCTTATGCAATGTTCAACAGCATTTATTTGAAATAGAAAGCTTTTGTAACATTATAATGGTTTTTAAATACATTTAATGAATCCATGTTGAAGAAAATTATTTTTTCTTTTTTTTTTACTGACCCCAGACTTTTGAATGGTCGTGTCAAGCCTACCGGGCGCCACAGCAAAATGGGTCCCCACTGCTCAGGGTGTGTGTGTGTGTGTGTGTCCACGGTTTGCAGTGTGTGTTCACTAATCACTACTTCTAATATGTGTGTGCACTAATGTGGATGGGTTTAATGCAGAGGACAAATTCAAAGTATGGGTTACCATACTCGGCCTTCACATGTCACTTTCACTTACAATTTGAAGAAAAAGTGTTTTATGAAATCTCAAAACTTTGTTTGATTTGGTACTTCCAGGCTGAAAAACAGTAGCACTGAGCCTACTGTGAGTCTCACAGCTTGTTCTGCTTGTACCAGAGGCCTTTCACAGTGCGACATAAACCCGATACATGTTCCTCACATCGAGTCGACGGGGCAGAACAGCTCTCTAACCTCCACACTCTGCTGAAGGCTTTCTCAAAATCAATCTCGGTTACATTCTTCATCCATGACTGTCTGGTAGACCATGACCTTCTGACACTCTGCATGAATACCACAGGAGAAACATAAGATGAACAACAGCCAATGAACGCACCTTAGCCAACACATCCAGTCGCTGAAGCATCCTTTTCATCTGCCTTTCCTCTTCCTCCGTGAACCTGGACAGAAGAGGCTCCAACTGACCAGTCTGTTCAAAATAAATAAATATATATGTGGCCCGGTGTGCAAGATAGTGACGACCCCGGACACAGAGCTAGAATTATAAAGGGGTTTTTTATTCCAGACTGCGTTTTGAACGACGCAGCATTAATTCAGCAGAATTTCAGGAACTTAAATTCGACAGGATCGTGTAAATTGAACTAAAACAATAAAGTTGGCTTCTCACATCAAACATTCTCACTGTCTCTTTTGTTTTCCATCACAACATCAAATGAACCATTCACAGACTCATTTTAACTAACATAGACAACAGTAGCAGCCTTTCTCTCTAGAAAACACATACACAAACGGTTATAGCATTTGTCATCACATAATACCAGGAAAGCTGCTTTGTCACATGCAAAATACAGTACAATGAATATTAGAAATCACACTTCCAGTATTTGCATAAACCTTTCAAAATGATCACACAGTTTAACACATAGACACCTGTACATTCACATGAAATGAATAAAGTTCAAACTTACTCTGTCACCACTTAATGACCCATAAACAGCTTCACAGTGGAAGACGCACTTGAATTTCCCTCTGATGTCTCACTCTCGGCCCAGTAACACACGGAGGGCCCACACAGATCACCCTTCTCCCCTCTAATTTATTAGACAGAAGTATCACAGATCAAAAATACTGTTACACATCACATTATACACACAATAATACCCATTTCACAGTAATAACAATGTTTTTATCACTCACGCTTCTCATGAATTGTGTTATTGTAATTTCTCCACACCGAGATGATTCTCGACAGAAATCGCCATCAATCAACGCAATACACGACCATCCGGTCTCGCAAAGCACTTAAGAACACTTTACACACTTAAATGTCCTTATTTCTCACTATTTCACTGACTTTTTGTCACCTTTAACTCAGCACAGCGTCCGCATGAACAGCTTCCATGACCACGTTGGGAAAGCGCGCTGCTCACACTCAGTTCTCGCGACACTTTTAGAAGTGACGTTTCTTAAAGGGCCAGCGTAACATTACGTCCATAACTGAGAAAAGCACTAAAACACTTCACATATGCAGTTCACTTAAACAGGACTCTATTAAACAGTTCAGTAACTAACTTTAGTGACTTTTGACCCGGTTACACTCTCCCCTGCTGATAGTCGACGTCCCCGGTGACTCCCAACCCTGAACATCTTAATCCTCTCGCCGTCTTGGCAACTCTCCTGTGGCGTGACGGACCATCCCGCTGGCATCTGGGCGAGCCCCTCAAGATTAACAGCCATTGCATTACACGCTGACATGGGCAAACGGTTCAGGTTCCTATGCACTCCTGCAGTTTTCCGTTGTGTTCTACGCACGGAAGGACAAGGCACTTCTGGACTAACACACTCCCTCCTCTCCTCTCTAGGTGCAGGCACTGATCTCATCTCAGGACTCCCAGCAGGTAAGTGAACACTTCCTGTTTCTAGTTCCCGAGATACTGGCATCACTCCTCGGGTGTCATCAGTGTCCTCGCTGCACTCTGGTTTCATACGATAACTCCTATCAGATTCCACTATTTGATCCATGGAACAGTCTCCACATCCCGGAACTGGCTGTCTTTGATGCTCAGATGCTGGGGCTACTGTCCGTTTCTCCTTAGGACGCAGGGCTTCCTCCACTAGAACACACTCCGCCTCCAATGAGGTCATCTCTGATTCAGACTCTGAGGTAGGTACTTCTTCCACAGACTTTCTCCGACGCCTTGACATGGTCTCTGGGACTGGATTATTACAAAGTCTTAGGTTGGATCTGTGCACCCTTTTCACTGTACCTCCTTCAACAGGTTCCACGGTGTAGGTCGTTCCTTGGACCTCTACTACCTGGTACATTGTTGAAGACCACGAGTCCTGAATCTTGTTTCTTCCTTGCGGTCGGTGTCGTAAGTACACATGCTGTCCAATCTCCACCGTCGGACAAAACACCTTCTCCTCATGCCTCGCTACCCGCTCCGCAGCTTTCCTTTCTGCATATTCCTTTGCTCGAATATGGGCATCTCGCAGACGTTCCTGGTGTACTTTTAACCAGTCAGGTTTGTCATCCGTTTCAGCCTCCTGGCCCAGCAGAGCGTCAACCGGCAGGTGCGGCTGGACCCCGAACAACAGATAATACGGTGAGTACCCTGTGGATGAGTGTGGCGTCACATTATAGGCGTAGACGAGCTCTGATAAGTGTTCAGGCCACTTCCGTTTCCTCTCAGGTGGGAGGGACTTCAAGAGGTCATGCAGGGTTCTGTTGAACCTCTCACACTGAGGATTGCCCTGTGGGTGATGCGGTGTCGTGCGCGTTTTCTTGACTCCATACAACTTGCAAAGCTCTGCAATCACAGCACTTTCGAAATTCCGGCCCTGGTCCGAGTGCAAGCGTTGGGGCACTCCATACTTCAGGAACCATTCTCGGAGGAGGATCTTGGCAGTAGTCTCCGCCTTCTGATCACGAGTGGAAAAGGCTTGACTAAACTTCGTGAACACATCCGTTACTACTAGAACATTCTCTCGCCCGTCACTGGCTGGTTCAAGAACTGTAAAGTCTACTGCTACGACCTCCAACGGACGTGTGGCCAAGAAGGAGGTCCAAGGTGCTTTGACTTTTGGCTGGGGCATCTTCGCCAACACGCAACGCTGACATCGCTTAATCCACTTTTCCACATCCTCGTACATTCCTCCCCAGAAACATCTCTGTCTCAACAGACCTAGGGTTCTCTCGATACCCTGGTGACCCATTTGATCATGGACATTCTTCAAAACTTGATCTGTCAAACAGGTAGGTAACAACAACTGATGACACTCTCCAGTGTGGACATCATTGATCACCCGGTACAACAGACCATCCTTTTCCTTCATCTTCGGCCACTGTTTCAGCAGGGATCGCACGGCTCTGGACAAGCCTATCCTCTCTTGCTTGGTCGGTTTCCTTTTCCTGTTCCAAAACTTTCTGAGCACACTGAGTGTGGGATCAGACTCCTGGAACTGACAGAGCTCCGACTTTGTATACCCGGGCAGCGTGGGAGTATTCTCACACTCGCTAACCTCTTTTCCAGCCAAGGTTGCCCGTAACTGCCTGACTCTACTGCGCTCAACTCCTGCTGCCAACAGGTCCGGTCCCAGAGCTGTTCCTGTCCTGAGCAAGTTGCAGATCGCCATACAGCCATCATACTCGGCGTCTTCGCTCGCAGAGTCCGGTTCATCCGTTCCTGGCTTCCTCGAAAGAGCATCGGCAGCCGTGTTACACCTCCCAGGGCGATACTTGACTTCGAAGTCAAACGCAGCGAGTTGAGCGACCCAGCGCTGTTCAATGGCTCCCAATCTGGCGGTACTGAGGTGGCAGAGGGGATTGTTATCCGTTATTATAGTGAATCTGGACCCCAGTAGATAACTTCGGAACTTCTCCGTGACCGCCCACTTCAGCGCTAACAGTTCCAGCTTCATGCTGCTGTAGTTTTTATCATTTCTCTCAGCCCCTCTCAGCCTTCTACTGGCATAAGCAATCACAGTCTTCTTGCCATTTTGATGCTGGTACAAGACTGCTCCTAGTCCCAGGTTACTCGCATCAGTCTCAATCACGAAGGGCAGGGCGAAATCAGCATACCCCAGCGTGGGTGCCCTGGTCAGTTGGTCTTTGAGGTGTTCAAACGCCGTTTGGCACTGAGAGGTCCACAGACCCTGATACAACTGAGCTGCCTTGACGTGGCTTGCCTCCTTGAGGCACACATTTACTACATCGTGCAACGGCCCGGCTATCTGGGAGAAACCTTCAATGAATCTCCTGTAATAGCTACAAAACCCCAGGAAAGATCTGAGTTCTTTCAGATTGCCGGGGACTGGCCACTCCCGTACGGCACTTATCTTTCCAGGGTCTGTACTCACACCTTGGGCTGACACTTGATGGCCCAGGAATCTCACTTCCGGCTGCAGGAAATGACACTTCTCTACCTTAACCTTTAGCCCAGTTTCCTTCAACCTCCTGAACACAGCCTCCAGTCGCACAAGATGTTCCTGAAAGGTGGAGGAGTACACCAACAAGTCATCCAAGTAGATCAACACCATTTGGAACACGAAGTCACTCATTATGGCCTGCATGAGTCGCTGGAACGTGGCGGGCGCATTACATAGCCCGAACGGCATCCGATGGTATTCATAGAGGCCAAACGGCGTCGTGAAGGCCGTCTTGTGTCTGTCCTTCTCATGGACCGCAACTTGATGGTAACCGCTAGCAAGGTCTATTGTCGAGAACACTTGCGCTCCGCCCAACGCATCTAAGCTCTCATCGATGCGTGGCAAGGGAAAAGCATCACGGCGGGTCTTGGAGTTTAGTTTCCGATAATCCACACACAGTCTCAGACTTCCATCAGTCTTGCGCACCAGAACGATGGGTGAAGCATAGGAGCTCGAGCTTTCCTGGATAACTCCCTTCCGGAGCAGACCCGAGATATGCTCTTTGACCTCTTCGAACTGGGTCGGCGGTATCCTGCGATATGGCTGAGCTACGGGCACCTCATCTGTCAAGTGGATCTCATGCTTCACTCGGTCGGTATAGCCCAGGTCTTCATCACGAACTGCAAACACATCTGCATACTTCAAGAGCAGCCCTCCAAGCTTCGCTTGCTGTTCCGGCGTACCCCCTATGTGCAGTCTACTCAACAGATTACTCAGGTCCGCACCAGACTCCAGTCTGTCTTTTTCCTCAACTCTTACTTCTTCGCACTCAGCAGAGATACGCTGGAACCTCACTTGGCTAACTTCATTCTCAACGCGCTGACAGGGGGTAAGTACCCCGAGCGGAACTTTAGGAGACAGCCAGACATCTTCTTGGGAGAAGTTCACCACTTGAACTGGGAACACTTGACTTCTGGACGACACTAGGGTGGGCATGGGGATCAATCCGCCTGGTAATGGGGTGCTTCCTGGTTCCAGCAATCGCCACGCCTTGTCATCCGAATCTCTCTTATTTACTCTGGCATACACAACGGCCACAGAGGATGCTGGGATATGGGCCTTGCCTTTGCCCCGACAACTAACCCGGGCTGTCAACATTGTCTTTCCCCGTTCCTCTTCCTGTACACGGGTAAAAGCTTCTCGCCACACAGAGTCCAATTTCCCTCCTAATGTGGTGTCAAACTCCGTCAGTGCTGACTCTCTGCATCTCTGGGTGATATTCATGCCCAGGATACCGGGTGGAGTTTGGTCCGGCTCTGCAGCATCCACATCTCTGACTATCAGGAAACCACACTCCGGGATAGTTAGCCCCATCGCTTGGATGTCCAGTTCGACATATCCCAGGTAAGGCAGGGGTAACTTGTTTGCTGCAGTTATTCTTAACCACTTGGAGGTGCAATGAAGGTCCCCGTCTTCTCCATGTAGGTTTTCTCTGAAGAAACTTTCGGTTAAGGTACTCACATTACTTCCTGTGTCTAGCAGACATCTCACCGGAACACCACCAATGCATATATCCACTTCAGGACACTTCCCAACGGCACGTTCCAAGAACCGCTCTTTTGTTAATGTACCGCATCCTGAGCCTTCTGGTCTTCCTCTCAATGCTCGGCTCACTGCAACAGAGGGACCCCGTTTCCCTGACCCGCAGAACTTGTGGTGGGAGTGGGCTGGCCTTTGAAACTACGCGGCACAGGACACTGTCTGGCTATATGTCCCACCCCTTCACACCTCAGACAGACGGGTTGGCCATCAGCTGTGTACTTGGGTTTGACTTTGGGCTACCCATCTGGTTACTACTCGAGCTAGCCTTTTGAGCGGTAAGTTCACGAACCGCATTAGTGAGTTCTCCGATGGTTTTGCCCTGCTGCGTGATTACCTTCACTATCTCTTGTAGAGCCACAACCATGTCACTTTGTGCGGTACTGACCGAATCCGAAAGCTCTGACGTCCCCTCCGAGCACGTGCTCACGATGTGCCGACTCCTGGCCACATTAGCTCCACGGGGTCTGTCCTCCATAACCCACATCAGGGCCTCTTCACGGACGTCAAACAGGGTAGACCGAGGTTTTTCTCTGACAAGCTTGCGCAGCTCCCTTCGCAGAGTCGCATCTCTTACGCCTTCAATGAACTGGTCTCTTAGTGCAAGCTGGGGGTCAGACACAGCGCTATGGGACTGCTGGAGAACAAAGTTAAGCAGTTGGGAGAGAGCATGGGAAAAGTCACGGAGGTCTTCTCCCTCCAACTGTCTACGTGCGTAGAAAGCATGCAACAACTGTGGAGTAGTCCGTTTCTCCCTAAACGCCCCCCTCAAGTATGAAAACAGATCCCTGGGTTGTTTGCTCTCCCCCCCCATACACAGTTTGACCTCGTCTAAGGCTGAACCTCTTAAATGGGACAGTATGAAATCTAATTGGTCATCAGTATTCAACCCTCTTACTCGAATTACACGTTCAACCTCATCAATGAACTCATCTACAGATTGACCATCTTTAACAGGATCGCCACTAAAGGGCACAATTTGACGTTCCCTTGGAATGTAGACATATGACCTAGTAGCATTGTTCATATTAGACAGAGCAGACATTACTTGGTCGTGACTTCGACCTAACTCCAGAATCTGTGACTGAAGTTCGGCCACAGGATTACCCACATCGTCCTGACCTGCCACACCAGCATCGTCCACATCACGGCTGGGTCCAGCCTGAGCAGCTTGAACATCGTCGTCCCGGTCCATGGCCTCGCAATGTCTCTATCTCGACTGGCACAAAGAGATAAAACACAGTCACAGTCACTGCAGTTAACCCTGAGGCTCTTCTCTGCGGCTGCCTTTGCCAACGATCTCCGTGTTGAAGCGAACACCCTCCTGCTCTCCAGGAAGCTGGTCCTTAGCTCCCCTCACAGGCCCTCCAGGCACGTCACACTTCACGTCGTTGACCTCCTGGGCACCGGCTACTCGACACCTCTTCACCACTACTGTTGTCTATGTTTCTCCTACTCTACCTGTCTGTCACCCTGAAATTAGCAATGGAACCCCACTCCTGGTACCAAAATCTGTGGCCCGGTGTGCAAGATAGTGACGACCCCGGACACAGAGCTAGAATTATAAAGGGGTTTTTTATTCCAGACTGCGTTTTGAACGACGCAGCATTAATTCAGCAGAATTTCAGGAACTTAAATTCGACAGGATCGTGTAAATTGAACTAAAACAATAAAGTTGGCTTCTCACATCAAACATTCTCACTGTCTCTTTTGTTTTCCATCACAACATCAAATGAACCATTCACAGACTCATTTTAACTAACATAGACAACAGTAGCAGCCTTTCTCTCTAGAAAACACATACACAAACGGTTATAGCATTTGTCATCACATAATACCAGGAAAGCTGCTTTGTCACATGCAAAATACAGTACAATGAATATTAGAAATCACACTTCCAGTATTTGCATAAACCTTTCAAAATGATCACACAGTTTAACACATAGACACCTGTACATTCACATGAAATGAATAAAGTTCAAACTTACTCTGTCACCACTTAATGACCCATAAACAGCTTCACAGTGGAAGACGCACTTGAATTTCCCTCTGATGTCTCACTCTCGGCCCAGTAACACACGGAGGGCCCACACAGATCACCCTTCTCCCCCTCTAATTTATTAGACAGAAGTATCACAGATCAAAAATACTGTTACACATCACATTATACACACAATAATACCCATTTCACAGTAATAACAATGTTTTTATCACTCACGCTTCTCATGAATTGTGTTATTGTAATTTCTCCACACCGAGATGATTCTCGACAGAAATCGCCATCAATCAACGCAATACACGACCATCCGGTCTCGCAAAGCACTTAAGAACACTTTACACACTTAAATGTCCTTATTTCTCACTATTTCACTGACTTTTTGTCACCTTTAACTCAGCACAGCGTCCGCATGAACAGCTTCCATGACCACGTTGGGAAAGCGCGCTGCTCACACTCAGTTCTCGCGACACTTTTAGAAGTGACGTTTCTTAAAGGGCCAGCGTAACATTACGTCCATAACTGAGAAAAGCACTAAAACACTTCACATATGCAGTTCACTTAAACAGGACTCTGTTAAACAGTTCAGTAACTAACTTTAGTGACTTTTGACCCGGTTACATATATGAAAAGAAATAAATGCAGAATTTTAACGCATATGGGTGCTTTCTCTTATTGTTTTTTTTCTTTTCTTCCCTGAACAGATGGTTTCAAATTATTGGACAGAGATCTTTAAGGCATATTTTTTTTAATCAAAAATATGTTCTTGTATTCTTAGTTTACTTTTCCATTGTTTTTAAATGTGTAAAGGGGCTAGACAGATGACACGTCTTGCGTTTTTTGCAGCATCTCATGCATGACATGGAATTCTAAAAATGTGGAGCTGAAGTTAAACTTTTAAAAAACGAGTCTCTAGACCGTGCACTTTTTTTCTGTTCTACTGGTCCGTGTCTCGCATTTTTTAAATCAAAAACGTGTTCTGTGTGAACAGAACCTAACATGTCAACTTGAACAGGAGAGGAACAACCGGTCTAATTTTTGGAAACCTGTTTGGAAACAATATTTATTAGTGGTGCTTGCTAATTGTGTAATCACTTTTACAAGTAATTTTTTTAATTTTTTTGTCATTTTGTTATGTGCTCGTCATTTTCAATATTTAAAAAATATATATTAATATTTTTATTAATATTCTAATATTTAAAATGCATAATTATTATACATATATGTATATAATTCTTGAAAACTTGAAGAGTCTGTTGGTTTATTTGTATACATTCCTGTGGATATTGCGTGAATGACGGGTGGTTGGGCAGATATGTTTTGCGGTAGGTGGTATGCCATACGGAACCTTTGCCACTGAAACTGCTTTATAACATATATATTATATATATATATATATATATATATACATATACACACATATATATATATATATATATATTATATGTATATATATATATATATATATATATATATATATATATATATATATATATATATATATATATATATATATATATATATATATAGGTTTAATTTTATTTTATTTCAGTTTATTTCCAGTTAGTAATTTTAGTGCTTCAACTTGCCAAGACTTTCTATTTTTCATTTAAAGGCCCCCTGAAATCAAAAGTTTTTCAAAAAGTTGTTTAGCTTTTAGTATGCCTAGTCAGCCTTAAGATTATAAATTAGATGATGTGTTCTAAAACAATGACAAAACTTGCATTTAGGATTTACATTTGCATAAGCATTCAAAACTTCCGTCCATTTCGGATGAGACGTTAAACCGAGGTCCTGACTCTCTGTGGTCATAAAAAATCCCAACCCCGGCATCCCGGCCAAATTTGCCCAATGGCCTCTGTCCATCATGGCCTCCTAATCATCTATATATATATATATATATATATATATATATATATATATATATATATATATATATATATATATATATATATATATATATATAATGAAGAGTTCAGATGCAAAAGCCTCTAAATGCCATTTGAAATTTTCTTCTAAAATGATCATTTTTATCAAGCTTGTATATTTAAGTTCAATAATTTCACTTAAATGGCAAGAAAAATAACCCATTAATTGTCATTTAAGTGAAATTACTGAATTGAAATATACGAGCTTGATAAAAATGATAATTTTAGAAGAAAATTTCAAATGGCATTTAGAGGCTTTTGCATCTGAACTCTTCATATATATATATATATATATATATATATATATATACCAATTGGCTTCATCACTGTCTCCTCTCCACCAGTAAGCTGGTGTGTGTGGTGAGCGATCTGGCGCAATATGGCTGCCGTCGCATCATCCAGGTGGATGCTGCACATTGGTGGTGGTTGAGGAGATTCCCCCTCTTCCATGTAAAGCGCTTTGAGGTCCTAGAAAAAGCGCTATATAAATGTAACGAATTATTATTATAAAATGGATCGTGGATTGTTATGACATCACCGTGGACTTAAGTTTTTCATCACATCTCTGTCACATCTTCATCAAATGCTCTCTAGAATCTAACGTATCATCAGCGCTCGATTCGCCTCCATTGTGCTGTCAAGTACAACTTGCAATCTGTGAGGTAAACTAAACGCTATTGGCTATTAGAAAATGGGGAGGAGCCATTCAATATGTCCTGCCTCAGCTTCCTGTTTCAGTGGAAATTATGTCAACCCATCATACAAAGCTGCGCGTTCCAAGGCACTTCAGTGGGCCTTTACTGTAAGATTTTTATAATATTTATAGTTCATTGTAGTTTGCTTTATTTCAATTAACAACTTTATTTATAGTTTTAGTTGACGCTAACTACACCAATATAAAAACAAATGATAACTCAAATAATTCATTAGCAACCACATAGAAAAACACCAGTAATATTTTGGTAAAAAAAGTATCATTTTTATACTGAAACATTCACCTTTACGTACATATAAATAAAGACTATCTTCTGCGCTTGTGATGGAAGCCTCTTGTTTCTTTTGCAGGCAAAATTCCATACATGTCTTCATAATCAAATTACCTGGGAAAAACTCAAAACTGCGAAGAGGCTTTTGCAGTGTTTATAGAACCAATTAGACCATGAGAAATCCATAACCCTCTTAATTTATGCTGTGGTTGAGGTATCTGTTTCTTGCTGTCTGCCTACCTGCAGGTTTGGGACAACCAGTAGATTGGATATCTTTGTTCTCTCGTCGATCAGACTGTTCCAGTCCAGCATGTCCACTATGCTTCGGGAAACAAATACAATATAGCATTTATATTTAAGCAGATGATGTTTTGAATCTAATGACTTGCATGCATTATTACAGAACTGGTCGATTCAGTGGAGCAAATTGCTCTTATATGAGGTACAAAGGGGTTTAGTTGACTCAAGGGGGTCAAGCGGGGCAGTGTAATGGAGCACCCGTGGAATAGTCCTTGAGTAGCTCTCCTCAGTTCATAAGATAACTTCATTGTCTGCCATTGATTGAGAAGATTTACAAGTCTGAGTGTTAGAACAGCTACGGGAAACTGGTGTTTCTCACCCTGATGAGTGCAGTCGTCCATCAGAGAAGCAGCTCTGAATGTTGCCCTGAGCTCCCAGCCTGGCTAGACATGTCTGCAAAGAAAAACACTTTTCATTCATCAGACCCAAAAGGACTGTGATTTAAAGGAAAAAGTCAGCTGAAATGAACCCACCGAGGGTTTAGACTTCCATTGAACACAAAAGTATACATTTTGAAGAATGTTACAGTTCTTAAGACCTGTTCACACCAACTATCAGTCCTTCCAGAAAAACGCAGTTTTTTTGTGATTGTTGCGGGCAAAAATCCTTGATTGTGCGGCACGTTTTCTTAAAAAAATGCGATGGAATATGGGGGATATTTATGCAAATTTATGCAATGAAATTGTGGGAACTTGCAAAAACTGCGGTTTGATGAAAAAGAGGGAAAAAAGTGATTCCCCCAACACCCTGTTCTCACTAGGCTACTACCTTAAAGCTATGGTATACGATTTCAAAGATTGTTCATTATTAATATCCTCGTTCAGATGCTGGTTATGGTTATATAGTACAATCCTAACAATATGAATAGAAAAAAGAATGAAAAAAATCCATTCACTCTATTGGCTGTACAGCCGCAGAGAAGTTGACCAATGTAAGCTGTCCGGCCGGACAGCTTACATTGGTCAACTGCTCTCATCCAATCACCAGCTCCACTTGAAACTCCGCCTGGCGCTCGCGTCTCTACCCCACCGCACCCGCCCCCGCCCCCCTCCTGCGCGAGCAAGCAGCTGACGACAGTCTATGGTAGCTAGTACTAAGTAATGGATAAAAAAAAAAGACAGCAGCAAACGTTGCTTGCCCCTACAGTAAAGTTAGGACGAAAGAGAAAGTCATTAGAGGAACGAGCAGAGATTAAAAAAAAAAATGTGAAGAACGCCGAACTTTGAGTAGGATAAATATAGGGTCCACCATTGACCGTTGGAGGAAGCTTCAGGGAGATCTGGGACTGAAGACCGACGCTGACACGGCTGACTTTTTGTTGAGCAGGTAAACATTTATTTATAACGTTACTTCTATGGTGTGACATGTTACATAAATAGCTTTTTATCAGTCTGACAACTTGCTCATGCTGCCGGTCGGCATTGGAATGTTAGCCGTTTAGCATCGCCTATCACGGGTCAAAGCAATTATATTTCTTGAAGTCCTTGAATATATTTCAGTAGGCCTAGCGGGTTTCTGTTCGAGCCGATCGAAATTTGAACAAGATGCGCTGTGTGCTGCAATAACAATTACTGAAAACCTTAGCAATAATAGTAGTATTATAATGGTGGTGGGGAGTTTAGAACATTTCATGTGTTGCTAATATTGCATTGACGTGATCTCAAACGTGACATTGAATTGTTGATGAAGCAACTAAGTTCAAGTGTCTAAAGGCAATTTTACATGATGTGTCATTAGATTGAAGCGACTAAGCAATGTTCCGATGTTTACTACCGGTGATCACAGCTTGACTGAGTGACGTTGTTCAGTTCGTTTCCCGGTGGGAGGGATCAGGTAGCACAGAGGGGAGGGGTGTGTGTGTGGAGGGGCGAGATGAGTTTTTTAAAACTTCCCTACCGTCTCAGGCTTTCTCGACCGATTTTGAACATCGTATACTATAGCTTTAATGTAAAGAGTCATTTCTTATTACTTCCTATGATAAGCAAGCATACTACATCACAGAAAGTGCTGGGAATATTTAAGTTCTCATCTGGTTTTATTTCAGACCTTAATAAACACATGGCTCAAACTTACAAAACATTGATGAGTCAAACAAGTTCTGCAGCTTTACAAAAGGAATATGTTACAACTTCTGTAAAAATGAATACATAAAATATAAAAAAAATGATATGTGTGATTCCTGTTTTACAGCTTTTCGATGATGTTACGTCACTTCATAGCGTTCCAATGGCAACAGGGGGAAATGGCTGCTCTTGTGTGAAACAAACGCAACATTTCTCAACTATGCAAGCCCAGCATATTTTGCGCGGAAATCGCCAATTTATGCGGCGAAAGTGCGGCGTGTTTGAAAAAATGCGGCCTCAACATAAATATGCGGACTTTGGCTGATTATGCATTGAGTCATGCGATCGCATAATCGCGTTTTTCTGGAGGGACTGAACTATAACGATAACTATTATAGCGTTCACACTAGGGGTTGCACAGACTAGTCGACTTTAATGCCCTGCCATGATGCTTTAACCTTGACATAGACTAGTCGCTGATCATTGCCTATACAGGGCGCAACAGGATAAGAAATCTTTGAAGTCCAATTTTACGTTTCGTTTCCAAAAGTTCAAATGACAAATAAATGCATACTCCAAGAGCACTCCAAAATAATTTTTTTTGGATTATGCCATCTACTCAATATTGATTAGGTGAATGCACATGCAAGCACTTTCTAAACTAATGTGCTGCTGTATTGTAAAGCACACGCATACAGACAGTAGCACATCACAGGAACATTCAAGACCCCCACAGACCCAGTGTGAACGGGCCTTTACTCTCCAAAAAGTACAAAAAAGGGCACCATTCCATATGATATTCCAAGTAAAATGACAGCTTTGCAATATTTTCAAAATTCAAGATGAATAAAAACTAGCTCTCACATATTATGCAAATCTGCACATCTTGGAGGATTTTCAGCCAATAACAACTTATATGTCAGTGCTTTCAGCACACAAAGCTAATATATGGAGAATTGTAAGGGGTTTTTATGGTGCTTTTTTTAGTCCTTTTTGGAGTTTCACATCTCATGGCCAGAGTGTAATTTTAATGTATGCAAAATAAAAGGTGGAACTTTCTCCTTTTGTGTTCCACAGAAGAAGCTGATGACAGAATTTTCTGAATTGGTGCACTAATATAATGCACATTAATATGTATTTGCATAATGAACGAAAAAGTTCAAATATGCTTATGTTTTTAATGACATATTGGGGATTATGTGGTAGTTCAGTGGTTAAAAATATGAGCTATTAAAGTTCAAAGTCAAACCTCACGTGTCAATTCATGTAGTATCACAATTGTACCCTTGAGCAAAACCTTCGGTTTCTCTAGTGGAAATGATCTTGTATAAATGTCCCATGTAAGTTGCTTTAGAAACAAGTGTCTGCTAAAAGACTACTAAATTATTTATTGTCATGTTAATTACATTTTGCCATTATGAATGAAATGAATGCAGCTCGTACAGTCTAGTCATTGCAATACAGCCTCCAGTTGCTTGCTGTATGTCAGATTTGTTGCAGATGCCTTACAGTTCTTTTGCAGCATTAAACACGCTTGAGTGTCGGTTGATCTGTGCGTTTGGCCGCGGTTTGAACCCAAAGCATACCTGCAATTGCTCTAGATCCAGTTTCTGCTCCAGCACCTTCACGTCGTCTTTCCCCTGCTTGGCGGCCAGGAAACAGAAAAAACGTCTCCACTTCACCAGCACCTCGGAGAACTGGAGCTACAGACGCCCGAGGGAAGGATGAAGAGCCCGTTTAGTTCACCAAGGTGACGGATTTTAACCCGTGTTTTCTGATGAATGAACCCTGCCTGAACCTCAGTCTTACCAGGAATTGTGGGCGCCCCAGGGCAGTCATCTTAATAGCCGAGAAACCATCTTCAGAACTTCCACCTGAGCAGGCAGGCGATTTTCTTTTAGAGTTATTTTAGAGGTAACTGCAGCAATGAAAGTGAAACTGCCTTTTTAAGAGCAATTTTCCAGGAACACTGAATGAATTTTATGCAGTTATACATAGTGTTGCCGGTGCATTTCAATGGGTGTTTCTCTAATACTTCTGGCATAATGGAAAACAATTAGAAAGAAATGCTTTCAAAAGTTGGTCAGCTCCATGCTTATTTGGCACTCTTAAAAATAGGCTAAAAATACAGCAATCATTAAAATGCACAAAAGAGATTTGAAGAAATAACAGGATAGAAGTTTCCATGAATGAGAACATTTTGATGTCCCATAATTACTTTTTAAGTCGTGAAAACTTAAAAAGAGGCTTGAAGGAAGCCTGAAAACATTAGCCAAGTTTACATCCACTTGTCAATCGAATTATCTGAAGTTCGGTAAAAAAACTCATGCAAATAAAGCTGGTGAAGTGTGTTTCCATCCAACGGCTTTTAAGCGAATAAAAATCTGTGCGTAATGACGTCACATGCTGTTTTGCAATCAAATTGCTATATCGAATTGATTTGAGACATTTTAAGGTGTTTCCATTCATTTTCGCACTGAATTGCACAACATTCAAGCAAACATTTGCGAACAAAGTTTTGCTAAACAAAATGGATCGCGCCATAATAACGTTTCCATCAGCGTTTATCGCATAAGCCGATTATTGATCAAGATAAAATCCGATGAGACCGAACGCATGTCATTAGAGTCGACTATTCATGAAATTCAATCGAATTTTACTGTTTCCATAAGGCATTTTTCATTCGATATCACTTAATTCGATTAAAAACGTGTGGATGGAAACATAGCTATTTTTCTACTTGTTTAAAGACTGTTTACTTGAGAGTAGAAGTGTTTTCAAATCTTGCTCTGTGTGATAATGCACACATTCCCACCCTAAACTGTACGTTTGAGAAGGTACGTTTTCAAAAATGGACATAACTGCTTCAAAGTTCACGTTTTCGGTATGGGCGTGTGTGTGATTTATGTTGTAGAACAAAACGTCAAAGTATCAAGTTTACCGCCGGCTTCAATTTAGGCTACTCATACATTATAAACCCCATAGTAAATCTCAGTGGAACTACGGGGCGTTGTTTTGACTTCATTCTCAAACCTGGCCTTTTTTAAAAAAAAAAAAAGGGGGGGATGTCTGTCGAGAGCAACGTTCTTTAAAAGTTGGATTTTCTGATGTTATCAAGGGCTTTTCGGCTAGAAAAACAAGAAAAGTGTCTAAAGTTGTCATTGAAAATCAAACATGAGCACAAATTGAAATGATAAATATAATTGACTTCATTTTTAAGTTTTGGCCCTTCTTACTATTTGTGCAAAGTGCCCTACTTTGTGTGTTTTGGTCACTGCACTTGTAGATTCTTCCATTTGTTTAGCTTGAGTCCAATTCGTCAATTACAAATCAGCTTTTACAGAATGGTCTGTTACCTGAGGCTTTGATGCATTTCAGGAAAGTCTCCATGTGCTGGTCGCATTTCTCCTCATCGGCATAGAAATACGTACGAGCGCTCGTCACGCCTTTACGGCGATCGCCGAACTTACGATGGGCCGTGAACTTCTCCTCCCGATGGTCAGCTCCTTAATGTCGAAAAGAGGCATTTTGCTTTAATATTACAAAATAATTGAAATGTTAAAAAGGTGCAGAAACTCACCAGGGCTTTCTTTCTCTGATGTAGACATGCAAGATCTATCAAAAGAGAGAGAGAAATTGACATTTTTAATAAAACGGGGGACTAATGAAACCAACTACTTGTTCTTTAGGTCTTTTAGAGACCTTTAGCCAACAAAATGAAGAAACAGCAGTTTCTGTAGAGAGGAATCAATAAAAACTGCTATGAAGTCACTTTACTGTGGTGCACTTCTGCTATTTGTTTCCCTTCTATATTTCAGGGTCAGCACTTAGAGTCACACACTGACTCCCGCCTGATGTCTATGCTTATACCCGTGCATCTCAACTCTCGGCTGTACCACACTGACGTGGGGATTCAAACCAACTCAAAGGTTAGACAGCCACATGGGGCAGTGATTTGTTTAGATTGAGTTCCTGTGATCTCTTCGAACGGTCTCTGCACTTCCCCATCCACCCACACCGCCGCGGTTACTCTGCATGGGGCGGCTCAGCGGAGACAGTGTTTTGACGTCTGTAATGTTCCAACAGGAAGGAATGTTGAGATGTTGATGGGGTCATTAGCGGACAGACTCAAGCCCTTCCAGGCTTAAAGTGCTTTTCTAAACAAAACAGAGTTATACAGGCAACACATGACAAAGAAAGTCGTCAGGTTTTGACCAGGGTCTTACTCATTTTAAAATGTACCAGAGAGAGTGAGATCATCACTGTCAAATGTATTACTGTCACGTGTATAACTGAATATAATGCAAAAGAAAATAAATTATTCAATGTGAAATTTCATGTTAACCTCAAAAGCATAAAAAAATGTGAATAGGTTAATGTATGAAATACAGTATTTGCTGTAATTAATCAAATAATGTATGTATATTAATTAATAGGAATGAATTGAATTAATTATTTTGTATGTATGGAATGAATGGATGTATGGATGATGAATTATGGATGATGTATGGATGGATGGATGATGATGATGATGGATGGATGGATGGATGGATGGATGGATGTTTATTATAATTATTGAATATATATATATATATATATATATATATATATATATTATATATAGTTTACACAACACACAATATATATTATGTGTGTGTGTGTGTGTGTGTGTGTGTGTGTGTGTGTGTGTGTGTGTGTGTGTGTGTGTGTGTGTGTGTGTGCGCGTGTGTGCGTGTGGTGTGTGTGTGTGTGTGTGTGTGTGTGTGTGTGTAAACTATAACGCCAATATGAACTGTGAAGTTAGAAAAAAAATAATTATTAAAGTAATACATTTAATATATTTTTGTTATTTTTTCAAGCAAAGAGATAGTGTGGAATTGTCTTGGCCGACATCAGCTGAATTTACATAGCAGATAATCTAAATCAATACACACAAGTCAATTACAGTTGACCATGGTTGTTATTATAATAATGGCAGTCTGCACCAAACCAAGACATACCAATAACAGCTTATTCCTCGAAATGATACCCGGCAGAATGGCATCTGAGAACTCATGGAATGATCAGCCAGGGTTCCTGCATATTAGATGGCAACATACTCAAATGCCACATCCACCAGCATTCTCCCTCTATCACACCCTTGATAATGCAGAAAAGCCAAGCTGAGCACTCTATTCTGTATAACAGCATTACAGGATCCATTGGGGTGGATGTTAATGCAATATTGATAGGGGCAGAGGCTCTAAAACACACATCACGAACATAAATTAGCTTTTATTAGGCAGTGACCAGCCAGGGTCCTCTGTGGTTGTAAAGAGCATTTCCAATAAACGCTCCATTTCAGCACATTTCTACAGTGAGCGAGTGATCGTGGCGATTTAGCGCCCCTCGCAGGCGGTGAGGAGAACTGCACTTCTCTCCTCAGTAATCTGAGGAGGGACGCCTATAAAATTACTCAGACCTCTGACAGCGGCTTTCAGAAATGAAAGCAGTGATGGGGAGGAGAAGTCCATTTATTGGATCTCACTCTGTATCACTGGCTTTTCCTCATAATCCAAATGGCATATCATCTATATCGCCGTCTCTCTCTTCCTCTTAGTTCTCAGGCAATACAATTTCATTTATATTTCCAGCAGGAGACCCTCGGGTATGGCACTGACACTCTGTAATTTAAAAAAAGGTCAATGACAAGAACAAATGAAGACATTTTTTAATCAAATGTCAAAACGTTGCACAGCTGTTGAGATGTAGGTGATAGTAATGGTTAAGGACCTGGGCTGGCAATAGAAAGGTCACAGGTTCAGTTCCAGTTTGGAGTGAATGACAAAGAGTTACCCTTCAGAATTATTAAGAACAAACCTCCAAGTAGAGATATGGACAATAGACTGCATTAAAAATTAAAATTAAAAATGCAGAAAAATTAAACAAAAATGTGAAAAGTTGACCAGCTGAAATATCTCACAGGGGAAAATTACAAGTCTGATTACTTCTCAAGAAGCTAAATGATTTGCAATATCAGGTTAAAATCCAAAGTTTAATACACAAGTACAGAAGTAGTATGGAAAATATACAAGAAGTTTGTTCCAAATCCTAAGTGACTCATTTGGGACACTCTCCACATCTATCCATGTTTTGTCAAATAACAAGTCCAGCAATTTCTTTTGACTTCTTTTTTGGGTTTCTCTTTGACTTATCTACTTGTTCAAGCCTTAATTACGAGTATCAGGCACCGCATTCCCCAATAATTCACTTCCTGGGCAGGGATTTGTTCAAAGCCCTAACCTAAGTACAGTATGTGTAACAGAAATAGTGATGCTTGTCTTAGAGAAGCAGGTCTGAAGCATAAATAAACCTATTGTCTCAATACAGTATAAACTACTAAAACTTGATCTCGTGTAGAAATAGAGAGCAGCATGTGTGTGTATGTGTACCACGAGGCCAAATTCCTAAACAGTGAGCGTGTTGATATCCTAAATATAAGCCAATCAGACACAATGGGCCTCGACCAAAACGACCAATGGAATCTCGGCACTTTGTTTACATCTGTGACAGCAGATCAAATCTCAGGCTATTTCTGTGAGCTCTCCGCATGAGCACAAATCCCAGCATGGCCATTAACCTCTAGGCCCTCTACCGAAAAGTAGTTAGTTTGATGCAAAGCTGGTCTTAAAGACCAATTCAGACCAATAGATTTCGGATGCACACTTCCATACAAACTAGGAGGGCCAAGAAGGGAGAAAGTTTTCAAAACACTTAAGTATTCACTAAACTAGCAGGTTGATTTTAGGAGAGCAAAAATTCTTAATGAGCTGCTTTAAATTAAGCACTATAGCTCTCTATGGAGCAAAATAATTGCATTCATTTATATTCTGTTCTTATACTGGTGTGATCTATATCACTGGTTTATTTATCTGGCCCTTAATTGGTCAGGTCTGGATCATGCATTCTGTGAATAAAAGCTTGCAGACCAGTTAAAATGTTCTGCTGAACAGCTTGAGTAACATTCTCCTTATCTAGACTGCATTTTGTTAAATTGCTCACACATCTTTCCAGTCACCTTACCTACGATCGATGGAAGCAGCTTAAACATGGTAGTTTGCGGATGTAGGGACCAGCACTACAAGAGAGCACTTACTCCATCTCTTTCCTCTCAGCTTCTTCCTGTGAGAGATCCTCTTCTACACTATAATCCAGCACAGCTCCCACTCCATACGCTCGGTTCTTCTGCACTACAGGCCTGATGGACTGATGGTCCTCGCCTGCCACAAACTGACCGTAGAACGTCATCTTCATAAACTGCTCAAACATCTTCTGTCCGAACAACTTTCTGCTGAGATCTATTATCTGTAGGAGACAGAAATAAAATTGTCAAAGCATGCACATGTTATAATATGATCTGATTTCATTTTTAGCAATATTTAAAGGGAATGGTTCACCCAGAAATTAAAGTTCTGTCATTGTTTCAAATTGTTTACATACCCTGATGTTGTTCTTTTTTCTGCTGAACACAAAAAAATATATATATTTTAAAGAATGTTGGTAGCCAGACAGTTGACGGTAGCCATTGACTTCCTAAGTATTTTTCTATGGAAGTCAATGGGATACATCAACTGTTTGATTATCAACCTTTCTTAAAAATATCTTCTTTTGTGTTCAGCAGAAGACAACGTGAGGGTAACACCCAACATTTTCATTTTTGGGTGAATTATCCCTTTAAGTGGTGTCCTCACATTTTGGGGCCACTAATGGCGCAAATACTATTGAATTGAACACTTTGCTTGATTCATTTAAATACTCCCCATACATGTTGCGTCTGAAAGGGAAACTCCTACAAAAGCAAATGCAACAAGGTCAGCTGCAAAAATAACCATGTCCGCAGCTTTTCAGCGCTAATTTTTCACTGTGTGTCTTGAAGGTACAATGTGTAGGATTTTTCGCCACCAGGGGTCACTAACCTCTTAAAATAACAAAGGTGTATATTGATGACGCAAAGCATTAAGCGGAATTACGGATCTTGTCGTCAAGCTGATGGATCTTTTATGGATGAGTGAATACATTGATGTTTTTAACATGACTGTGGTATGAAGCAGGGCGCGATTGCTAGACGTATACGAGCGCCACACGCAACGCGAGTCCCGCGGATATAAATAATTAGGACATTTTATTCTACCGAACTACACGCAAGTGCTGAATTAATACTCACACAGGTCAGTTTATTAGATTAATTAAACTTGAGGTAACGCAGCGCTGTTTCACTCGCTCTAACAGTTCACTCTATCACACTAAACGGCATTTGAGTGTGTTGAATGTTGTTAGTTAGGTTGTTTGTTGGCTGTATGAGACTACGTAAGCTAGATCAAAATTAGAATAACATACAGATCATCATATTCTAACATTTCCTCATGTTGAAATAAATAACATTGATTAGTTTTATTTACATTTGCTCACCTGTCTAATAAAGTACATGCAACACTTTCAGCATCATTACTCCAGTCTTCAGTGTCACATGATGCTTCAGAAATCATTCTAATATGCTGATTTGCTGCTCAATAAACATTTCTTATTATTATCAATATTATACATATATTAGCTTACTATATAAATTATAAGATAGTGTTTTAAATTAAAGATGTCATTACAAACATATTTTTTTTTTTAAATCTGAAGCTTCTTGATTTTCTTAACATCTGGTCCCTTGTGTCTGTAAAGGCTGAAACCCTGTGTAAACACACATGTTCAGTGTGTGTTTCCACCTCGAAGTTGCCTAAAGGTTAAAAATACTTGCACATGTCTCTGAGGTTCAGTAACTAACCACATGACTTCTTTCATGCCAAGGTGCCATTTCTGTCAATCATCCAGGCCAATGACACAAGATTAATTCCATAGAGAATTCCTCCAATACAGGGATTCATGGAGGTCTGTCATATGCAGAACATGAAGGACGGTACTCTTTATGAATGCATTCTATATAAGCATTAAATACATTACATACCTCTTTATTCGAATCAACCAGGATGTCATAACTGCACAGTTTGAAAACAACCAAGCCTCTCAGTAACTCAAGAGTATCTTTGCTCTTGTAGGCTTCTTTGGTCTGTTCAAAGTCAATGGAGATGTTGTTACTGAAGGACACATGCTCCTCTTGTGTGTTTGTTTTGGTTGAATATAACGCTTGCACACTCCGTTGATAGCCATGATGAGTGGAGATCACAAAACACCTGTCACGAGTCGCGAGCGCAAAAGCTGGAAGAGTTTTGCGGAAAGACATCATCAGTACCGACTTCTGTAAACCACTCTGTCTTTGAGCACATTAAACGCTACCTGCGTAGGGTCCCGGCCCATATTCAAATCTAGGCTGACTGATTGGTACAAATCCCGTGACGTTCTTGTTTACTGATGTAACCCAGGCATTGAATGCCATATATGGAATGCTGTTGCATAAACGTTCCGTAAAAGAAACATCCCAGTTGTATAATTATGAGGTGTGAATACATGAATATATTAATTTAACTAACATAGAGGGTTAGGCTACACATATAGCTAATAGACCATGTGATTATCAATACACCACCAAGGACAAAAATTAATACACTGATGACTGTTTATTAAACCTTGCTTTTTGTAGTTTGTTTTGATCTTGCTGTTTTGACATTTGACATTTGTTGTGCATGTTCCATGAAGTTAACAGCGGGGGGAGCCGTTGCATTGTGGAAGAATTTCACTTTTACAAGACTGAGGATAAACGATTTAGCTAATCTGACCAAACTTCAGGAGACATCAAAATCATTCATAAAAAAAATAACGAGTTTTATTTATTTATTTATTTATGAGAGAGAGAGAGAGAGAGAGAGAGAGAGAGAGGAGAGAGAGAGAGAGAGAGAGGAGAGAGAGAGAGAGAGAGAGAGGAGAGAGAGAGAGAGAGAGAGAGAGAGAGAGATCTATTTTAACCATTCTCAATGTTTATTAATTTATTTAGATGAATTTTATTTATTTATTTACTATATGACATGGTCTAGCCTACACGTTTTTTTTTTTGTATTTTACTGCTATAATATGTTAATGTTTTGGCAATGCTAATAAAGCTTATTACAAAATTAGAGAGAGAGAGAGAGAGAGAGAGAGAGAGAGAGAGAGACTTTTGAATGAATTGTAAAACTCTTTATTTAAACATGTACTAAACCACTAAAATACAATATATTATACTTGTTATGCTACATACATGCTACAGTGTGCTGCTTATACAAAACAAATCTTAAAATCGTTTTTTAAAAATTTACCATTTTCAGACATCAGACATCACCAGTAGGCCTAGCCTGCTAGTCCCATCTTCTCATATTGACAATAAAGCATCATTCACACACCATTTAAACTCAAATTCAAGTCAATTAGTGATTCGATCATATTTGTGTTCCACTCTGATTCTTGATTCAACCAAAGCAAGAATTTGCAGTGCACTGCAAACATTTTTTTTTCCTCAACAGCCTACAGGTCTGAAAATTCGCCAAGGTGCACGTTGTTCTCTGTGTGTGAGAGAGGGATTTGTTTAAATAGTTTATTGGTTTGGTTGTTTACCATATGTAGCCTATATACATATTTAAATCATGTATAACCCACTGTTATATCCCTCACTAGGCTAATGAGGCGAGACGGACGGACATGCGCTCGTGCGCGGGCATGTTGACGGAGGTTAGTAATGTAATGGGGGCTGGAGGGATGCATGGTTAAGTCCTAAACATATACTAAAGTCACACCCACTCGACGAGGAGCTGCTCCTGGTGGTTTTGGTTAGAATTGGGAAACCGCTGCACGCCAAAGAGAGCAGGCGCACCGAATTCCCAAGAGCCAGAGCCAGAGATAGGATCACTAATTAGGAATTTTTCTTCTGAAAAGAGAACAACGGCCGTTTAAAGTCCCCGTGTCTTTTCCAAAATGGACGCACATATAGTTTTGCAGACTTTTTTTCTTTTCTTGACATGCTTTGAAGCAGCATATCCTCTCTGAAAATCTAGATTTTGGAAACAACGGCGGGAATCTCAGGGTGTCAGAAGTTTCCAGCAATGCAGCAGTTACATCCAGCAGTGTTTGGAGCGCTTAATAAAAGCAGAAGTTCTCCTCAGGAACTGGGGCTTGACGGAGGGAATAACTGTTTGGGTTTATAACTTCTGTGCGCCCTCTCCTCCTCCTTTTCTCTCCTCTGCCTCAGCCTTTGGAGTCTGAAAGAGAGTGGATAAACGATTTATGCGGATAAAGTAACTCACAAACGCTTGAAGTCGCAGGTTTTGAGACTTCGGAGATACAGAATATCCCGTCAGAACCTCTAGAGTTTGTAAAAGAAAGGAATGCTGAGCAGAAGAGGCGCATGTAGAGATGCTGTTTCTTCTACCATGGATCTAAAGGGCACTTTATCGGTTTCAGTGCTTTTGCTTCTATGCTTGTGTCCCGTTTTCAGCCAAGAACTCAATCCAAAGGGTAGGAACGTGTGCAAAGTTCCAGGGTAAGTTGGATGAATAACTTTTAGGGGGGAAGGAAATAAACGAAAGCATATTCTGCTAGATATAAACAAGTAGCCTATGTGAAAATCCAATTTTGTGCAGAAATTAAACATTATTTCCGTGAACTTCTAAGAAAACAGTAGGCTAATGAAAATGAAAAAGAAAAAGAATGCATACATTGTCCTAAATTAAGAGTTAAAATTAAAAATGATAAAGTCTTTTATATTAATATTTGCTTTAAAGTTAAAAATAGGGCCACGTTGTTTGTCATTTCTGATTGTGTTGTTTTTGTGGTTATAAAGCTAATGAATTATAGGCTAATATAAAAGTGCACAGAAAACTATAAAACTGTACTTGAGTTTTTATTATTATTTTTTATGACGTTTTATATAGCAAATTATTTGAATCTGATGTGTGTCAGTCACCCTGTTTCACATCTGGGTTACTGACACGCAGTGAGAGATAGAGGGCGACACCAATTACTCAAGCACTGAAGCATTGAAGTCGTGGCATAGTTTAGATACTGCATAAAAGCCTACGTAAAAGAAGAATAATTCAATTAATTGGTATTAAAATACTTCTAAAAGCCCATCAAAAATGCATATAAACTAAAACGGGGGAAAAACGTGCTTCATTTGATATCAAAGAACTGGTAATAATCTTTCGAGGCCTAATCAGTATTTTAGAGAGTTTGAAACTGCAAGACTTAGAGAATGATCTGTACAGTTCCACACAGTCGTTGCAGATTCTAAACTCTTCTCTTACCTAAAAGCAGATATCATCAAGGGTGTGACATAGTCACAACATACTATATCCATGACCTACATTTCATTCCAAGTAGAATATATGTAGAAGGCTAATCACATTGATCATTGTTGATGTCCATTGAATCTATCAAATCACAGACTCACACATTTACAAACACTGTAAATATCACAGGCAATCAGGGATCAAAACTAGTGATTCATTTGAATGGATAACTGCAATGCCTAAATCTAATGAGCAGGATGGTTGTTGGCCTATGTAATACTGATATCAGAAGAATTTCAACATTGAATTTCAAAGTGAGGGAATTTTTGCAAAGGGACTTTCACGTGCTCAAGAGAAACTATCGCATGCTCACGAGAAACTTTCGAGTGCATACGAGAAACTATATATGAAGATTATATTGGTTACCGATATTCTTCAAAATATCTTCTTTTGTGTTCAGCAAAAGAAGGTAATTCATACAGGTTTGGAACAACTTGAGGTTGAGTAAATTATGACAATGTTTTCATTTTTAAGTTTTAAATACTGCATTCTGTAACTTTTTTGGATAAAAAATTATCGAAAATAAATTTTGAGCAAGTACATAACCAGCTATGGGCTACTTGCACATAGCAACCTGACGTCATATCCAGAACGGGTAAATACCGCTCGCTCTCTTCCGGTTTGAAGGCGTACATACACAACGTAGACATTTTCCGCCTAATACTAGAAAACAGTACAGCATTATAACACGCATATTCTGTCAGCCCGGGGTTGTTTATTAGCCTAATGTAAGCTAGCAAACTAACGTAAGGCATAAAGTTTGAGATATATAGACTTACCTTCATATCCGTGGATATATGAAGAGGCATACATTTTAAAGCCATTCTCTCTAATTTGCTGGTAGGTGATTTGGAGGAGGTCTTACAAAGGCGATGTACGTCCATTATTGTAAGTTTCGGCAACTCTAGTAAACATCTCATCTCATAGTGTAGAATAGCGCCGGAAAAGACGAGGCCGCATTTCCGGTAAGGAAGTAGTTACGTGCAAGGAGCCCATTGGTCACAGTTATCTGCTTGCCTTAGCTCGATTCAAAACGATACGCTTGTAATAATGTTTTTAATTCCAATAACACTGGTGGATTTCCGCAGGAGTTACGTCGAATCTGTGCACACAAAGGAGTCTCGGCTAGTAGGCTATATTGCGTGTATGTTAGAGGTGGAGATTTATAGCCTTTTCTCACAGCACTTAATATAAATGTATCAATTTGATGGCGGATCCAGAAAGGTTCAAACGACAATCACCAGTGACAACTAGAGATTCACCCGTTGTAAAATGCGATATAATTTGGACTTCAGAGTGGCTACAGAAAAAAAGAGACTGCAACCTGGCCCATGCAAGGATAAATATCGGAAGGGCATTAAATGTAGTCACGCAATACTGATGTTGTTAACATTAACAATTTGAGAACAAAGTACAATTTGCACAGTTTGCCGTGATATGATAAGCGATCGTTAGATTTAATCAGCGCGATTAAATACAATGCTTTTTTTCCCCCTTAGTTGGTCAGAACAAAAGTGGATGTTACTTTCTTGTTCAGATGACATTTTCCGGTGAAAATTCTTATGTTGGTCATACTTCCAAAAAGTAGAATCTGTGATTGACTGACAATACCCAGACCGGCGCGGTGACTGACAGCCGCACATTCTCCTCAAAACATTGGATTGTCAAGGCACAACATTGTCAAGGCACAACCCACGTAAATTTGATAATTCAGCGAATAACTGCAATTGCAGATTTCAAACAGAGATGGCGAAAAAGAGGAAAACTACGGACTGCAGCTTTAAAGGGGCTCTAAGCGATGTCGGGTGACGTGACGTTTAAAGTATTGTCAAACAAAACGGAGGCTAGCTAGACCCTCCCTCCTCCTCATCCGTGCACTAACGCCCCAAATCCTTCTTGTCGGTTATTGGCTGGAACAGTTTGTTATGTTTCGTGGCGCGGGTTAGCCCAGTTTGTTTTTGTTGCCGTTTGTGGAGCCTGTGGTTTCTGCAGAGACCGCGTCTTTTTACAGTTTGTTCAGGGGACAGGCAGCTAGCGGATAGAGATGTTTGCTGTATGTGACAAAAAAATGTGTTGGCCTAGAATACGCGTCACATTGCTTTAGAGCACCTTTAAGTTTCTTTAAAAAAAATATAAAAAAAAAGACACATTACCTGACCCAAACCTTTTGAATGGTAGTGGATGCCAAATACAAAATTCACAAAAAATGAATTGGTCATGGTGAACCTGCAGATCTTCTCAAAATGCTTTCGCAAAATTATCGTTAGCCAACTATGGGTACAATTTCTTTCGTTATCAGCATATAGTTCAGCATATAGTTCTACTGAACATTCACAAACAGCATCGCAAAGATGTGTGGTTGGAACGACATGTGGATAGAAGCATAGTATATTGTTTGCATGACATGTGGACTTAATAAATCCTTATCTTGTCTAAAATTAGCAAGTTGACATTCAGTACAATCTATAGAATATATACAAATGTCATTGACGTCTTTAAGTTTGTCAAGAGATTTACAGCGCTGTTTTGCTGTAAATTGCACATGTACGCATACGTGCTCTACTATGTAAGAACGGGTCTGTGATTTAATCTGGAAATAAAGCAAAAAACTGAGAAAAATAAGAATTAGTCCTCAGATGGCATGTCCGCAATTTCTAACAAAAAAAAAATACTAGAATTAATTTGATCTCAAACGGATTCTTTAAAATAAGTTATTACTCCACCACCTGTGTGACATCATAAACCAACACACTCCTGGCTGATAACCAGGGTAACCTGTTTAGTGTTCAAATAATCTTTGAAAATTACTTCATGAGGTGCATTATTTTAATTCAAAACATGTTGCAAAAAGCTAAATTTAGATGTATAAATATAGTTTATCTCAAAATTATGTTGCATTTAAGATCAGCAGGCATTTTAGGGGAATTCTACTAGCAGTGTTAAACGATGAATGGTTTACGCGGTTGTTTAAAAGTGTGTTTACTTTGCGATTACTGGCTCCAGATGGCTATCACTGTACTTTAGATCAAAATGGAAACCACCAGATTCAATCTAATGTGTATTCTCACAAACAGAGATTCTCACCAACCACAGACGTTGACAGGAAGTTCACGTTCTTTTAACAAAATTGCTCAAAATTTCCACACAGGACTTTATTGTTGCTGAGTCAAGTTTGGCCCCCTAGCTGTTGACTGATGCTCAATTTCCATTTGTTTAAGCTTTCATCCGCGGCGCTAGCTTCGCGTTCTCGCTGTGGTGTGTATGTCGGGTTTGACACAGTGCAGAGAAGTCAGGGCTGTGGTGTAGATCATGTCTGGGTAAGACACGCACACATAGGCTAAACAAACTCTGACTGAATGCAGAGAGCGGCCCCCGCGCTTCAGAGGAAGCCAAAGTGTGGACAAGGCCTCGCAGAGGTCACATGTGGCGGAATATGAGGGGCGGCGTATGTCTTATATCTAACAAGCACTTAGTGAGTATTCAGTTTTAACGGGAAGCCACTTGAAGTAGAGATAGCAGGGATATTTGAAATGTTTACCATTCGCTACCAATCAAAAGTTTGGAGTTGGTAAGATTTTTTTTTATATTCTCTGTTCACCAAAGCTGGATTTATTTGATCAAAAATACTGAAAATATAGACCTGTTTTCAGTCTTCAGTGTCACATGATCCCTCGGAAATCATTCTAATATGTCGATTTGCTGCTCAAGAAACCCAATTTCTTATTACTATCAATGTTGAAAACAGTTGTGCTACTTAATATTGTTCTGGAAACCATCATGCATTTTTTCAGGATTCTTTGATAAAAAGTTATTCTATATAAAATAGAAACCTTTTGTAACATTTTAAATGTATTTACTGTCTCTTTTGGCCAATTTAATGCTTCGTTGCTGAATAAAAGTATTGATTTCTTTGAAAAACAAAAAATGTTACTGACCCCAAACTTTTGAATGGTAGTTTATTAGTCTACAAACATGTCGAAACCTTTAGACACATTGTGCTGTGGTGCTCATATGGGAGAGACAGGTTTGAATCAGGTCCTCATTGTGTCCCAAATCCATTCCTCCCTCTTCCTCCCATCATTTCTGTCAAAAGAAAGGCATGCAACAATAAGTTTCTGCAGCATGCCTGTTGTGTGATGCTTTGAATAAAAACATCCACAGCAGACACATGCAAAATTCCACCGGCATCATATGTGTTGGATTAAAAAAGTAATTCGCCCAAAAAAAAATCTGTCATTATTTACTCATGTCATTCCAAACCCGTATGACTTACTTTCTTCTGTGGAACACAAAGGAGATGTTATGACTCACACATTTATATTTTCATTAGTCTGACGCAATGGGATGGCTTCATGTGAGGAATTAACCGAATTTAAATCATTATTCACTGAAAATTAATATTTAAAACAGATGCATACAAAGAACTGCAAATAATATGTGAGCTACAAATTCATTTAAACAAATTTAAATTCAGTTCCACACAAAAAGCTACATTGTGGTTTCAGAAGAATGTTAAATAAGTTCAACTGAATATTCCAACAAGCAATTTTAAAACGTTGGAGTCCAGCCTGTTTATTAGACTGGCTTACTGGCCTAATGCATGACATTTGCATTACTAATCACATCAGGCTGTGGCCTTATTTTGATCCAGCCACTCATTGTTTCTCCACATCTGACGATGCAATGAAGTTATCGCTTCAAAACGGGATGTCTGTTTCGCATGACTCCTGTCGGTGAGAGGGCGGAGAATGGAATAAATGCTTACGCTTGTGTTTGTGCGAGTAGATGCGGGTTCGCTATGTGAAACATCTGCGCTTGTGAAGCTCAGAAGAAGCTACAGATGGCATCCAGACATTTGCAATATTCCACATGCTTAAACCTCACGGACAGTTGAAACTTTGGTCAGGGCATTTTCTAAAATATGCTGACTCGAACGTTTAACGGTCAGCTGTCCTTCGAGATGTCAGCTAAATGTTGTATAGATTGAATATTCAAGCCGATGCACTTTATCTGGATCATTTCAACATGATTTGTCATCTTATCATTAGGTCATCAGAGATTACGTGTTGCAGCGGATGGGCGCAGCAAGGTGAAGAGTGTTTAACACGTAAGTGTCATTTCCTGTATGTTAGATCACTTCCTGAGTGTCACGTTACTTGATTTATATCTTGACCATGTCCTTGTCCCCTCAGCTCTCTGTGAAGGCAACTTTACTTGTAATGAGAACGAGGTGTGTGTCCGACCGAACGAATGCCGCTGTCGCCATGGATATTTTGGGGCAAGTTGTGACACAAGTGAGTTGCTTTTTGTCTTTTTCAGATTAAAGTAACTGATTTTAATAATTAAAAACATTAATTATGCCCTTTAATTAGCCTAATGCACTAAGAAAATAAACTTTTAACAGATATATACCAAGTTCTGTCATGAAACTCTAGATTGCGCAGACTGATAAGGTCCACTGCTGACAATTACATTTTTAACTACACCGCTCAAGCTGATTGGTTCCTATTGCATCTGCATCCAATGAGCTTGCTGCTCAACATTTAAATAGTCAGTGTTTGCTGTAGCAGTTTGCAGCACGCTTTCAGAGTTTCTCTGAAAAGCCTCCACCTTCCCCAGCTCCACCTGTATAGATCTGCTACAATTTCATATATGCTATTTGTACAGCAGCAGCATGTCTTACATGCTCACAGCAGTGTGTCTGTGTATGTAATATCAGTAGAAAGTCTCTGTACTTGCTCTGCAGCAGCAATATTCAACAGCAGTAGCGGAGCAGATCTATTCCACCAAGACCAAAGTCTTTCTTTTCCAGATAAAGTGTGTAAAAAAATACTGATTTTTCATCTTGTCTGCAGGGGTGTATTTCAAGGAATAGTTCACCCAAAGATTTCTAGGTGTATATGACTTTCTTCTTTCAGCCAAACTCAATCGGAGTTATATTAAACAATATCCTGGCTCTTCACAGCTTTGTAATGGCATTGCAAAGAGCCAGAGTTAATGAAGCTCCAAGAGGGCATCCATCCATCCATCTATTCATCTATTCATATTCCATATGACTCCAGTGGTTTAATAAATGTGTTCTGAAGTTAAGCAATGTGTTTTTGTAAGAAAAATATTCATATTTAAAACTTTAAAAACTATAATCACTGGCTTCTGGCAATGGCTGAATGCACGTTCACACAAGAGTGACATGGTTTTCGCTAGAGGCGTCTAGTCTCACCTAAGCTTTTACTGTGCCTACGTCATACGTTGGGTCAAAGGTCACCCTTCCGCCGGAACTCGACTCTCTAATGAATGCGCGTACGGCAGTTTGCCGGAAGCCACTGATTATAGTTTATAAAGTTTTAAATATGGATATCGTGGGAAGAGCCAGGATATTATTTAATATAACTCTGATTGTGTTCGGCTGAAAGATGAAAGTCATAAACACCAGGCTTGAGGTAAATTATAGGATCATTTTAATTTTTGGGTGAACTATTCCTTTAAATTTGTGTCATGCTCTTAAATGTCCCCTTCTGATTAGCAAAAGCAAAAAGAAAATCCTCGTCAAATCCTTCAATATGTCCCACTCCAAATTCAGCATATGCTTCAATATAACAAAGAAAATGGTCTGAAAAATTAAAAGTGCTGCTAGTTAAAAAAAAAAAAAAAAATCAGCTGACTTAAAGACAACATGACATCATAATTGAACTTACTTTCTTTAAATATGTCCATTATTGTAAAGAATAAATCTCATAATCATTCATAATCATATAGTTCCTTCACCTCTCAAATAACTTTTCATTCCTAAAGGTATAACCAAGGCCAATCACTGTACCTATATATACACAATGCCTTTCAAACGTGTGAGATCAAGTTTTTTTTTCGTTTTTTTTAAAGAAATCAATTATTTATTCAGCAAGGATACATTAAACTGATCAAAAGTGAAAGTAAAGATTTATCATTCATTTAGATTTCAAATAAATGCTGCTCTTTTGCATTTTCTATTCATCAAAGAATTCTGAAAAAATGGATCACTATTTCCACAAAAATATTAATCAGCACAACCGTTTTTAACATAGATAATAATAATAATTTGAATAATATATATAATTATAATTTTAATTATGAATATAAAAATATATATAATTTATCAATAAAATGTAGATATATGTAGTGAATCTTAGCAGCAAAACAGCATATTAGAATGATTTCTGAAGGATCATGTGACACTGAAGTGAAGACTGGAGTAATGATGCTGAAAATTCAGCTTTTTCATCACATGAATAAATTACATTTTAAAATATATTAAAATAGAAATCAGTTTAGATTAAATGAATGCAGTCTCGGTGAGCATAAGAGACTACTTTCTAAAATATTGTACTGCCCCCAAACTTTTGAACGGTACTCTATATATAAATCACATTAATTAAGACATACAAAATAGACATTGTATGCACTAGTGAACTTTTACAATGACACCTGAGATCATTCCTTCAGCTTCCCAATTGCGTTTCCTTTCTTTTGACCCTGTAAACTACAACCTGTGCATCTTGTTGATTCCCCTAGAGTGTCCCGCTCAGTTCTGGGGTCCGGACTGCAAGGGCATGTGCACGTGCCACCCTAACGGTAAATGTGACGACGTGACCGGGAAGTGCACGTGCTACCCCAAACGCTGGGGTGAAAACTGCGAGAAGTCCTGCAACTGTCAGAAAGGGAAATGTGACCAGGAGACGGGCAAATGCACCTGCGATATCGGTTACTGGGGACCGCTGTGCAACAACAACTGCTACTGCAGCATCAACTCTGTGTGCGATCAGATGAAAGGGTGCATCTGCAACCCGGGCTGGTACGGCCGAAATTGCGGTGCTCAATGTCTGTGTAATAACTCGCCTTGTGAGCAGTTTACAGGCCGATGTCAGTGTAAGGAGAGGCTTTGGGGTCAGCGCTGTGAGCGGTACTGTCAGTGCATGCACGGGAAGTGTAACCCCGCAGATGGATCGTGTACCTGTAAACCCGGATACAGAGGAAAGCTGTGCCGGGAGCCGTGTCCAGCTGGGCTCTACGGACAGAACTGCAAAAACAGGTGAGGAACAGTTACAGGGGTTGGACCATGAAACTGAAACACCTCTCATTTTAGTTTGGGAGGTTTCATGGCTAAATTGGACCAGCCTGGTGGCCAATCTTCATTAATTGCACATTGAACCAATAAGAGCAGACTGTGAAGGTCCAATTAGCAGGTAAGAGCACAGTTTTGTGCCGTGTATCAGGATGACAATGCACCAATACACACAGCAAGACTGGTGAAAGATTGGTTTGATGAACATGAAAGTGAAGTTGAACATCTCCCATGGCCTGCACAGTCACCAGATCTAAATACTATTGAGCCCCTTTGGGGTGGTTTGGAGGAGCGAGTCAGGAAACATTTTCCTCCACCAGCATCACGTCGTGACCTGGCCACTATCCTGCAAGAAGAATGGCTTAAAATCCCTCTGACCACTGTGCAGGACTTGTATATGTCATTCCCAAGACGAATTGACGCTGTATTGGCCGCAAAAGGAGGCCCTACACCATACTAATAAATTATTGTGGTCTAAAACCAGGTGTTTCAGTTTCATTGTCCAACCCCTGTATATACACTACCAGCCAAAAGTTTGTTTTGAAAGAAGCCTCTTATGTTCACTAACACTGCATTTATTTGATCTAAAATACTGTAAAAACAACAACAGCAACATAATATTGTGAAATATTAAAAGAACAGTTTTCTATTTTAAAATGTCATTTTTTCATGTGATGGCAGAGCTGAATTTTCAGCACCATTACAGTTTTCAGAGTCACATGATCCTTCAGAAATCATCCTAATATGCTCATTTGCTGCTCGAGAAACATTTTTATCAGTGTTGAAAAGAGAAAACTATTTTTTGTAGAAACCATGATACACTATCATTCAAAAGTTTGGGGTAGGACTTTTTTTTTTTAAAGAAATTAATACTTTTTTTAAAAATTCCGCAAGCATACGTCAATTGATTAAAAACTGACAGTAGAGACAAAATGTAACAAAATATTTCTACTTCAAATAAATTGTTTTTTTTTTACTTTCTATTCATCAAATAACTTGGTTTCCCACAAAAATAATAGGCAGCAAAAACTGTTTTCAAAATTGATTATAATAAGAAATGATTGATTTCTGAAGGACACTGAAGACTGGCGTAATGATGCTGACTAAAATCTACTTAAAAGAGCAAGTAACTTTGCAACTATATGCCATACTTATTCTACTAACCTTATAGTCTACTACTCTAATGAGAGTTTGGTGACATGTAGTTGAAAGTTAGTGAGAGTTAGTAGAATGTCTAAAGTGGAGTATCGAAAAAATGTGTAGCCGAAAATCTTAATGGTTCCAAATTTTGAGCACTAGTGTGTAGTATATTCGTATTCAGAGCTTTATATCTTCTTGATTTTATTGCCATAACTTGTTCTCTTCTTTTTTTTTGACTCGAACTTTGACCGATCCCGGGCTTCCTTTTTTGCCGTTGATTCAGGTGTGGCCACTGTAAAGGCCAGCAGCCCTGTAAGGTGACGGACGGTCGTTGTGTAACGTGCGAGAGCGGCTGGAACGGGACAAGATGTGACCAGGCGTGTGTGGAGGGCTACTTCGGAGAGAACTGTAAGGATCAGTGTCCACCGTGCAAAGACGGTCACTTCTGCAACCGCATCGATGGGAAGTGCTCTCACTGCAATCCCGGCTGGATTGGAGATCGGTATGAATCTTTGGCTGATTTTGAGCTAAAATGTATAAAATAATTACTGTTAATGAAACAACAAAACAAAAATATATATTGTTTTGTATCTTGGTATTAGACAGCTGAGGGGGAATTCACTAATAAAGTATTATTTACACACACACATTATATGATTGAAATTCTAATAATAATAATTAATAGAAGCACATAAAATCTGAACAAAACATGTATACATCAAAACACTACTGTTTTAAAAGTTTGTTTGTAATGGTTTAAAGGAAAAGAAGTCTCTTATTCTCACCAATTCTGCATTTATTTGATCAAAAATACAATAAAACATTAATGTTGTGAAATATTATTACAATTTAAAATGACTGTTTTAAAGCTGGATTTTCAGCATCATTACTCCAGTCTTCAGTGTCACATGATCCTTCAGAAATCATTATAATATGCTGATTTTCTGCTTAACAAACTTTTTTTATTATTATCAATGTTGAGAACAGCCGTGCTGCTTAATTTTTTTGTGGAAACTTTTTCTGGATATTTCTACATAATAGAAAGTTTATAACCTCTCAAAAAAATCCTTCCTATGTTGCTCCTCGAAGACTCTTTCTATGAACACTTTGAATTGACCATTGATCCTCAGTCTGTGTGTATTTGTGTCTGTGTAGCTGTGAGGTGCGCTGTCCTAACGGCACATACGGAGACAACTGTGAAAAAGACTGCAGCCACTGTTTTAATGGAGACTGCCATTTTGCCACAGGAGAGTGTCTCTGTGACCCTGGCTTCAACGGGACATAGTAAGTCACGTCTCTGAGTCACGCACATATTTAGGACATCTTGATATCAAGGCCTGTTTTCAATAATGGATGAATCACAAAAACAACAGAGTCATTCTAAATGGTTTAAAGATGAGTAACTTTAAACAAATTGCAGAGTGCTTAACAGGCACCACCAAATTGTTAAATGAGAATTAGTTCTTTGTCAAACACAAATTCATATTCAACTCATAAATATTTTGTGAGGAAAAGCATTTCTTTGCCCTTGTAACAAAAAAAGAAGGCATTTTTGAAACTCTGTAGTCTATAATTACAGACTCCACTCATACTTTGTACAGAAGAAAATTGCAGGCTTATGGTGTCATATCTATTTATTTTATTGGCTTTTTTTTTTTTTTTTAATTGTTCCTGTGATCAAAGCTGAATTTTTAGCATCATTACTCCAGTCTTCAGTGTCACATGATCCTTTAGAAATTATTCTATGATTTGCTGCTCAAAAAATGTATTATTACTTATAAAACTTATATTATTATCATCAATGTTGATAACAGTCGAGTTGCTCAATATGTTGTGAAACATACACAGGGATTAAAGTTCTCCGTTGCTACAATGGATTTCCGTTAATTGCAGCGAGTCTATGACGGATTTGCGTCAATGGCAGGGTTCCCGTCTGTCCTTAATGTCTTAAATTCACTTTTCATAATTTTAAGGCCGTAAATAGGCTTTCATTTCTCAAATAGTGTAATAAATGTCTTAAATTTAGTTTGAATAGGTCTTAAATTAAGGAAAGACGAGGTGTATTCAGTATTCACCCTGCTGAGGGGGATGTGATCAAAGCCTGGAGTGGATCGAGCGCTCGTAATCGTAAGCGTTATGTAATCACTTCCCTCATGATCCACTCCGGGTTTTACATTCCCGCTCACGGAAAAACTAACATGTAAAAATAAAACATCTCCACTTAAAACGCTATTGGTCTCGACTATTTAAATAAAGTTAAAGGAATGACTTGGCCTGAAAAAAAAAATCCGTCCGAAATTTTTTTTTTCTTCACTTTAATCCCTGCATACATGAATAGATGAATAGAAAGTTCAAAAGATTAGAATTTATTTTAAATAGAAATCTTTTGTAAAATTACACATCTGACACTTTTGATCAATGTCCTTGCTGAATAAAAGTATTAATTACATTTAAATTTTTAAAAAAGCCTACTGACCCCAAACTAGTGAACGGTTAAACATTAAATAAATAAATTGATGGATTATTCAGCATTCAAAATCTTAAATTACATCCTTGTAATATTTGCATATTAAACTGCAATTGGTTTCTTTAGGAAATGCCAAATTAGTTTATTTCACTTAGTTGAATATGTATCTAAATATTGACCACAAACTGCACTTTAATCATATCATACCTTTATCTTCAATTGATGAAACTTCACTTTAAACACATAAAAATAAAATCTATTTTTATGCAATGCTTCCTTTTTCTCTGTAAGACATTTGAAATATTTTGTCGGTTTCAATTCAGTGACTTTCAATAAGAACTTTTGTGCTCGTTTCATTTAATATACTTGTTCATTCCTCTTTTCTGTTCTTGAATTTGCATTGCCAACATCTACATAATTGCCCTAATTCCCCAAACTGCCGCGTTCCATTTTCACTGGAAACTCCTGTTGCTTTGTACACAATGATTGTATTGACTTTCTTTCTCAGTGCTCTTTGCATTTCTTTTCATTTTAGCTGCAACCTGACCTGTGAGTTCGGTCAGTTCGGAGTGAACTGTGCCCAGACCTGTCCATGTCACGACAAGAACTGCAATCCAGTGTCAGGGGCCTGCAACCTATGTAAGAAACCCTTTCTGTCTCTCTCTGTGGAATCATTTCTCAAGCTATGTTATGTCATTTGCTATGGAGACACAAAAGAACCCCTGAGATGTTGAGATATAGTTATGGGGTCCAACATCAGTCATATTTTCCATTACGTAAAGGCAGAGAGAAATAGCTGCCCAGTTGATGCAGAGGTCAACTCAAGATTCAACCTTTTGACTCCCAGCGGATTTGTTTTTAAATCATGTCATGATCATTACTCACATTATGCAGTGTATTACAACCACCCTGGCAGATGTTTGATATTCCATAGCTAAACTGTTTTCATCAATGCTATATTTAAAGGGATTTACACTATTCTTCAATGTGTGGGGTCAGTAAACTTTTTTTTTTTTTAAGAAAATTATTACTTTTATTCAGCAAGGATGCATTTGATCAAAAAGGGACAGTAAATACATTTCTAATGTTACAAAATATTTCTATTTCAAATAAATGCTGTTCATTTTAACTTTCTATTCATTAAATAATACTGAAACATGCATTACAGTTTCCACAAAATATTAGGAAGCATCAAGTGTTTTAAAAAAGAAAATGTTTCTTGAGCAGTGAATCAGCATATTAGAATGATTTCTGAAGGATCGTGTGACACTAAAGAGTAATGATGCTGAAAATTCACATATCAATAAATTACATTTTTAATATAACAGAAAACAGTTATTCTAAATTGTAATTATATTTCTCAATATTACTGTTTACTGTATTTTTGGGTCAAATAAATGCAGCTTTGGTGAGGACGAGACATAAAAATGAATACCAACCAAATATTTTTTTCCATTACAAATATCTAAACATCCAAAATATATTTTGAAACAGACCCTCAGCTTTAAAAAAAAAAAAAAAAAAAAAAGGAGACCTATTATGCAAAATTCACTTTTGCATGGTGTTTGGACATAAATGTGTGATGGCAGTGCGTGTACACAACCACCCGTCAGTGATATAAATCCACTCATTCCTTTCACCACTCATCGATTTTTTTTTAAATCCCCATAAATCATAAGCAATGTCTCCCAACGACCTGTTTTCAGAATGCGGCTTAAGTGACGTCACTAAAGCCACAGGCCCTCACAGGTACTCTGTACAGAAGTACAGAAGTACACAATCTTGAGATTGTGTAAAGAAGATCCCTAATAGATCCGTCTACCGTATACCATTCCGTCAATGGTGGAGAAAGAGTTAACATTGTTAATGGTAAACAAGACAAAATGTTCCGTTTTCCAAAACATTTGAATAATCAAGACAAATTAAATTTTTCTAACATTCCCTGAGCATAAAATTCAGATGGCGAATTTTTTTTTTTACTGCACACATGATTTGTGAGCTTTATTTAAAGTTGTCAAAGCCTTTGTGTGAGATACAGACCTGGAATTGAAGTCATTGCTCATTATTGTTATCTCTTTCATAAAATTTTATGCAGCATAACCTTCAATATCACTGAAAGAGTAAAAGATCATTCATTTCTCTTTAAAAATCAATGAGAAGCTTGTTGTGCAGGCAAAAGAAACACAGAGTTGCTATTTGTAACATGCCTGCGTAGTCTTCACTATGTAGGTCACTGCCGTAGACAGCAGCAGTTTAACATGGCGGCCTTGATGGTGTTTCCAGAGCGGTGTCTTATTTTTACGGCTGTGTTTTTTGGCTCTTGTCCTGCCTGCTCGCAGACTTACTGAGAGCCGGGGTTGTTTCACACAGCTGAGAGAAATACTACAGGAAGAGAGACAGAGTGATGAGGAAAGGTGTGGGTCAGGAGAGTTTTCACAGGGACTTGAGTGAAGGCAGAAATGATGTCATCGTGCCCGACCTTAGTGAGGCCTTCCTCAAACACAGCTGTGCTTTCAGGACGTGTGTTGATGTCCCCACACCACACATACCCAGACTGAGCTCGACACCTCTGTGAGCATACAGCACAAATCAAAGAGTCAAATAGTCATCAGTTATATTATGCTTTAACTGTTTTCAGTTGGTTTTTCAGTAGCAAATGTTTGCACAAGAAATATTATGAAAGGAGCATTTGGGTTCAGCTGAAAATACACTGGGTAGTTCTAGGAACTAGCCACCAGGGTGGTTCCCCGAGAACGAATGGTTCCCAACATTTTCCTGTAAGTAAGCCCAACCCAAGTAGGGTTGTCCAACCGTTCCGTATAATACGGAATCGTCCCGTATTTGACAGATAAAAGTCTTGTTCCGTATTGAACTGATACGGAACGCACTTTGTTCCGTATTTTTGAGAATCAATTCAGTGCAAATCCATGAGAGACGCATAGCTTCTAATATATATAGACAGACTATGAATGAATGAAGACCTGCTATAATGGCAAATCCGGGGACTTGGCGCCCCCTTGGCAGGCTCTGACGTGTAATGACGTAGAGTTGGCTCATTGGTCGCACGTCAGAGGCGCCCACGCCATTGGATGTGCAGTTGCCGCACCGCAGCCTATGAGCGAGCCAGACTCTCAATGTGCTATGTGCAGCTGCAGATGCGTTTTACAGGCTTCAGTAAATCGAGGGAAAGGAGTTTCCGAAGACATTTGTAGGCTATAATAAGAAAAACTACTAAATTAAAAATATTATTGTTTTGCACTGGAAATTCGCACAAGGCTACAGAAAACTGTTGTGTTTATTTTTCTTCAAATGCAGTCTAAGCCGATGAGTTTTGAATGTTATATGTTGTATTTGTTTAAGTTAAAAATAAAACGTATCATAAACTAAACAAATCCATGGTTCATTGTTGGCAAAATGATCATGATAGCCTTATATCTATGTGGTTCAGTCTTGTATATTGATTAAGCCTACTTTGCTATTCTATAAATATATAGGCCTAATAAGTTCATTATAATATGCTATAATGTATGAATTTCAGGGGTTATTTTTCAATATGTCACTACCACTTTCGCGTGCGTTCGGCCAATCAGTGTACATTTGCGTCACTGTTAGTTCCTATAGTGCTGGTTTAGACCCTACTTTGAAATAGAAGCTAAATTAGTTCCTCCAAAAGGAGTTCCTAGAACTAAAATAGTTCCTGAAGTGCGAACACGCCAACAAACGGGTACTTCCTAGCCTGGGAAAACCCAGACGAACTTCAAGCAAATTTAGATTTGCTCTGCAAGTCAGTCTGGCCAAGAGCCCATTCAAGCCCATTCCAATCTTTCCAAATCAAGGCACCAATCACAAACGTTGAGGCGGGCTTTACACGATGACGATCGATCTAATTGGTTATAGGTCTATCCAATTGCGCCCAAAGGCATTTGAGCGAAGTCCGTTGGCGACGCCCCTTTGGAAATAGGCTGTGAATGAACCTTCCTCAGACCCACGACTGAGACGGGTCTGGTGTTAACCAGGCTAGGTACTTCCACCAATAGTGCTAGGAACTATGAAAAGGTTCCTCTGGTGCCAAAGCCCCTATAAACTGTGCACTAAAAGAAGCGATTTACCAATCACAACACACTGGTCCAGTCTACCAATCAGAGCATATTGTTCCTTTTCTTTCAGAAGGAGGGGCTTCATAGAGACAGGAACTAAACCGTGTTACTGACAGACTGGGAAGAGAGGAGCTACAACAATGTCAAATATGCATTAAATGTGAAAACTCATTCTAGTAGACCCCAAAAACAAAATCAAGACTTTGAAAAAGGGTATATAATGGCCTCATTCATACACAGTTTATTATAAACATTTGTTCATGGCCTGCTGGTTGTGTTTATCTGGGTTTAAGTTGTTGCTTATGTTGTGTAAATATTAATAATGACATAACATATGCATCTTGAACTAATAATTGGCCTTGGATGATGCAGACGAAAAATATGGTGCATCCAACAGCAGAAATTCTTCATTGTCAGCAGTGCCAAGTTAAGCATCCCGTCACTGTCTTTGTTTATGAACGGAAGAGCCAAACGCTACACATTATGCTCCAGTGATAATGCCTGTTGGCAACAGATTCAAAGAAGCCACTGGCAGACTTCCTGCATCGCACAGGACACAACTGCTAGCTCTTAAAGTCCTGAACTGGTGTGGGGATTTTAAGTACCAGTACATTTTGTTTAATTTAGGTACAATCTTCTTCTTTAGCATGGAAAAACGCAAGATAATGTAAAAGCTGTTTTATGGGAAATGCCATTTGCAATGATGCAACAAATTATTCTTAGTATGTATTTTAAAATATGTGAAATATTACACAGCTCTCAGGAAGTCTTTATTCTGATTGGTCAATTACAGGATTTTGCCAGGTACTTATGAAGGTCAATTCAAACTTAATTTCACTGATTAAATAAACAAAAACTGTTGCTTTTTGAGTCACTGGAATTGGTTAATTTCTGTACAATGTTCTTTGGCAGGCAACATTTTATGAACAAATGTTTAATGTGTAATAATGTAACATGAATTTACAATTATTACATTTGCATATACTGTATTACGTCTGGTCAAATTTGGCATTCTGCAGTGTGTTTATAAAGTTCATTAATTTTATAGTGTGTAATCTCAACCTGCCAAGAGGTCATTTTGTGATAAAGATCAACTGACTGTGCATTATTCCGGTTCGGATTCGAAGATGAAATACTGCTTTTAGGAATTCTATTTTTGAATTGCTTCTTAAACTTTGAGAATTTAAGAAGAAGGTCTTTCGTATTCTGTTTTTCTGCTCACCTCAGTTGTACTCTGGTCTCCTACTGCAGCCATGTTTTCACTGAACACCCTCCATCTGTCCTGAAAAAGGCTGTGTTAAATTAAACAATTGAATGAATGCACGCTTATGTTAGTGCCATTTTTTCTAAATTGCAAATTTTACACTCTCCGTCTGTCTCTCTCAGATCCTAATCAGCGGATGGGAGTAATAGCTGCGGAACGCTGGTAACATTCCTGCTGGTGGTTCTTCTGTCTCTGCTGTGCTGCTGCTTCCTCTGTAGCAACAAAGACAACCGCAAGTGAGTGCAAACCAATACTAGTTTCTCAATCCAGTTCTTAGTCAGTCCCAGTCTTCTGAATTAAAAGTTAAAACACTTTCTCCATTACAGTTTATTGTGCTGAGACAAGCACAAGTAAGTTTTTTGTAGATTTATATTTTAAAGGGGTTCTTCCATGACGATTTGCTTGGAAAATGGCCTTATGGCTTCCCAAGTCTTCCCTCGGTCAACTATATTTTAATGTTAAAGTGTAATGATTAATTGGTGAATGGAGGCATCACTGTATCAGCGCTTTGTGGCCTTGGGTCTGTGAAGCTAACTTGCATGTTTTCATTTACAAGTTTAACCCTGGGTGCAATTGCAGTGCATTTTCTACACAAAAATGAGACAATTTTTATATGGATCCCGGTATTCAGCCCTCCTTCCTCAAAAGCCTACATATTTGATAGTTCGCAACGCTGTTAATTAGAATTCTAATTAATTTAAAAGAGTGCTTCATTATGGGTTTTAGTGTTTTTATCATTGGCTCTTAAAGGGGGACAATGTGTTCACGGCTTGGCTGGTTGGGTCGACATTAAAATCGACTGTACGCCTGACGTATGGCCCCAATTTGCTCTGTTCTTGTGGTTCATTGGATAAGTGTGAACGCTGTCATCCTTACACATTTTAAGCTCTTCAAGAGTTGCTCAGCTGGTCAAAATACCATCATATGTAGCTACGCACATACAACAAGCACATTAATCCCAGCATTGTTTTGGATGTTCAATAAGTTCCGTCGCAAAATATACGCAATACAATTTTTTGGGTCTGGACTAAACGAGCCAAGTGAACTGAACTAAAGTGTAAACACACTCAAAGTTTGGTTAGTAAATGTAAGTACTAACAAAAACAAAAGCTATTGAGTGTGTCAGATATACCCTTACCCCAAATTAAATAATCCAAAAAAAAAAAAATTCTGAATTTCAGGGTATCACATTTATTAATTATTTGATAATTATTTGACGTTAGAACCCGGAAGTTCTAGAAGAATTCGCAGCTGGTTCCTTCGCAATTTCCTATAAGGTTTTATATTTTTTAATATATGACGTAAGATAACTTGACGATGGTTTTGTTCTATAACGTATACCGCACACACTCACACCCCAAGCTGTCTTATCTAGTTACTTATTAAAAATGTATGATTTCAAAAATGGACATAATTCCTTCAAAATTTGCATTTTCACTATGGGTGTTTGTAAACATCAAAGAATAGTCAAGTTATGTTTACCACAGGTTTTATTTAACACATAAATTAAAAAACCCCATAGGAAAATCTCGAAGGAATCAGCGGCGAATTAGTGTTCCGTATTCCCTGCCACTCTACAATATGCCAAGTTGCTGCTCAAGAAACCTTTTTTTATGAATAGAAAGTTCAAAAGAACTGCATTCGTCATATGCATCTTTGCTGAATAAAACTATTTAAAAAAAATATATATACATGTTATATAAATGCCAAATAATTTCATCATAATTAAACAAGACTATAATAGGCATGAGTTTATCTGTCAAATCTTAATTAACCAACAACACTTGAGCGGTACTCCACATAAACTGTAAGCGTAACCAGATTTAGCGCTGTAGTACGGACTCTGGCGTGTGACGTGCCCATGTATATCTCAAACTCACTCCTGGCAAAGAACATCTTTTAACAAAGCCTGTCATCAGAATTGTTCACAGTTCGCTGAAGTGAAAGCCTCCTCTGTTCTCTGCAGTCAGTCGGGAAAACTCAAGACTCTCGTGTTCTAGAAATCACAGTCGGCTGTTTTCTTAAACTTTCCACCTTTTCTAAATGGCTGGAAAACTACAGAACGTAAGACCAACTGAGCCTTGATTTCCTCAGTTTGCCAGTGAGGTAGATGAATCCCTACATTTCTCCTTCATTCAGCTTAATCCATAATCTCTATGGTTTGATGGTGTATACAGTATGCAGCTTAATGCTAGTAGGGGTTAACTCTACCTAACACACACCAACAATATAGAATCCATTTCTGGGCAGTGTAATGTTGGTCTAACGTCACCCTTCCTCTTCCAGCCCTGACCAGGAAAACTCCACCAACAGCAAGAAGGCCAAAATAATCCTCTGTGGTGGATTCAGCCGAATCAGCACCAAACTCCCCAGAATCCCTCTGAGGAGACAGAAACTACCCAAAGTTGTTGGTATGTCCTCATTTTCCACAATCTAAAATTACATATGTGCCATGAGTAAACTGAACCACACAACAGATATGCACTTAATATGATAGTGCCTGATGTTAAGTCTTGGTTTAACAAAAAACATGTTTAGCGAGTATTTTAGTGACATCCTTTTTCGTGATAGGGCATGTTTTAATGCAAATTCCCTCTAGCACAAACAGTGTCAAACATTTTTAATATTGGCAACCTAAACGTTCATTTGAACGTTTGTTTTTGTGAACGCTCCTTAAAGGGGTAGTTGAAAAATGAAAAATGTGTCATTTAAAACATCTCTCATCCGAACCCATCTGACTTCTGAAGAAATTCTGAAGAATGTTGGGAAAAAACAACATTGGACTCATTGACTTCTATTGTAGGGACATAAAAACACTAGGACATTTGCAAAATATCTTCTTTTATGTTCCATGACATGATATGTAACACATGGATGTTGACAATTAAATTGTATAATAATTAATCATCCTCACATCATTCCAAACCTGCATGACTTACTTTCTTCTGCGTTACATAAAAGTAAATATTTTGAAGAACTTGGGAACCAAACAACATTGAACACTATTGTGTTTCCCTTTACTGTAAATCATTCGTTGGTTGACTTAACTATTTGGCACTTTCAAATCATTGCTGTGATGAGTTGTTTGCGTTTGTCATATCAAAATCTGCCTCAACCAATGGCGGAGTTTGGGGCGGGGATCTCTGTTTCCCAGGACCAAGTGGGGTAGTGGTTGGGAACCTGTTTGAAAGCAATAATACTTTTTTTAATTCTGTTTGGTGCCTCTATTGGCTAAAACTCCCAGTCAGGATGAAAAGCGCTCTGCGTTGACCCAAACAAAGTCTTTAGGGTTTCATCTGAATGGAATGCTCTGGGTGCATGTCTTATTTCCCTTGGCTCCATGTGAAGCTTCAAGTCCTTATTAATCTGTACCCAAACAGACATTAGTTTTCTTTTTCCCTGCATTTCTCCCCTCATTTCCCTATTTCTTATTAAAACAGACGGCTGGGAGCTGAATGTTCCCCCAATCAAAGACTCCTCTGTTTTTGCCAGGATGGAACCCCTGTGTGGAGTTCTTGTGGTTGAGGAACTGTATGGGCTGCTGCTACCAGGAGCCGCTTTTAGACAGAATGTTAAAGTGGCCATGCAAACATATTATACTTTAAGGCAGTTTGTTTGGAATATTCATTTTGGACTTGGATTCAGAGACCAAACCGCAAAGGCACGGCATATTAAGTTAGCACTGCCGAACACTAAATTAAGTGAATTGGACTTTTTAAATATAGAAAAACGTGGGTTCGTTTTGCAGCTGTTTTTCTTTATCGTGCACAAAAACAAGAGGTCAAATGGTAACACTACAATAATTCTCATCTGTTAACATTAGTTAATGCATTAAAGGGATAGTTCACCCAAAAATGAAAATTCTGTCAGTAATTACTCACCCTCATGTTGTTCCAACCCCGTAAGACCTTCATTCATATTCGGAACACAAATTAAAATATTTTTGATTAAATCTGAGAGCTGGATCACTCCTCCATAGGCTTCTAAGGGCTTGCCAGCCCCGAAAAGTTATTAAAGACAACACAAAAGCACTACGCTGTTAAACTACGTGAACTGACTTGAGGCCCAAGAGAAAGAAATGAATAGTTGAAATATTTTTTAAAAATTTTTTTCGCATAAAAAGTGAATGTGTCCGCTTTGTATAAACTTTGGGTAAGAATTAGAAACCAAGTGATCCAGCTCTCAGATTTAAATCAAAAATATCTTAATTTGTATTCCGAAGATGAACGAAGGTCTTATGGGGTTGGAACAACATGAGGGTGAGTAATTACTGGAAGAATTTTCATTTTTGGGTGAACTATCCCTTTAACTAACATGAACTAACAATGAGCAATATATTTTTTTCAGCATTTATTAACCTTTGTTATGGTTAGTTAATAAAAATGTTCATGTTAATTCACAGTGCATAAAGGTTGAGTTCACCCAAAAAATGTAATTCTGTCATTACATGTAGGGTAGGAAATATGGGCTAGCAATAGAGGTCTGCTACCGACCCGAGCCCGACGGGTCCCGAAAAATGTTCGGGTTTCGGGTCGGGTTCGGGTTAATGTTTAATGAACAGCCTCGGGTTCGGGTCGGGTTCGGGTTTAACTAAGAAAAACTAAAAAGGCTATATATAGTTTGCGTGCGGCGTGCCGTGTGCTTTGCCTGCTTGCTGTGTTGTGGTGACCGGCACGCGAGAGGGAGAAAGTAGCCTACATGCGCAGATGTGCAATATGTGCATACACGCAGACACACAGGCTCTCTCTCTTCAAATATAATATATATAATATATATATTATATATATATATTAATATATATAATTTAGGCTACTTGTTTTATTTTATCATATCATTTATATCACAAAACTGTTTTGCGCATGTACCGCTCTCGCGCGCTATTTCAGTCACAATACAGACAGACAGCAGATGACAACAAGCAAACCATGAGTCTGATAAAGCAAAAAAAAAAAAAATTGAGGGAAAACTTATGACAGTTCCAAATGATGCAGGAAAAGCTGGACTAACTTTCAATCAGAGGAGGACGCCGCTGAAACCATCAACTGTCGATGCCGTTCTCTTCCTTCATAACTCATACTGAGGAATGTTTGTGTAAATAGTTTTGCAACAGTGCGTGAACTTTTTTGTGACTGTTACACCTGTTCGACCACAGCAAAGTTACATAATTGGTAAGTTTTTTCTCTTACTGCTGTGCTGCTGATAGAGCCGCTGCGCCTACATGTATTTGTTTAATATGTCAAGCAATCAGTATAGCATATTGCAAAAATGGTATTTGCTGTGAGAAACAGAATGGACCTCGGGTTCGGGTCGGGTTCGGGCTTAATATGTAAATGTAATTGTCGGGTCGGGTCGGGTCGGGTCGGGTTAAATGATCGCGGGTACGGGCCGGGTTCGGGCTTCAGTTTAAAGCCCGTTCATACCTCTAGCTAGCAATAGCACACTAGCTTTGAAAGCATGAGATCCCACCCTCCCTTTAGAGCGTCTCCACGCTTCCTTAAAACGCATTAACCTCCGCAGTGTCTGCACAGGGTCACGAGACATGGCGTAAAACACAGCATAAGCTCGTTGTTTTGGTCCAGGAGGAACTTGGGACTGCAGTGTGGCGCTCTGTGACTGTCTACAACTCTGCACAGCCTTACGGAATGCGCTGATGACGTGTGATGTCTGTGCGTGCAGGGTTTGTGGAGATATGGAAATACATATGTTGACAGTCAGGTAGGGCATTGAATGCAATGATTGGACGAACATTTTTTGGTCCTGTGACTTCCACAGAAGATATACACGTTTTAATATTTAGACCACTTCTATTATTGATTGCTATAAGGATGTTAAGAGTGTTTCAACCAGTATAACAAAAAGTGTTTGAAACAAAAATTGCCTACCCTACCTTTAATTACACACCCTCACGTCGTTCCAACCCCGTAAGACTTTCGTTCATCTTCAGAAGACAAATGAAGATCTTTTTAATGAAATCTGAGAGCTTTCTGTCCCTCCAGCCTATGCATTACACAACTACCACTTGCAAGGCCCAGAAAAGTTTTACATGATAAAACGATATTAATATCATTTAAAGGTTTTTAGATACTAGAATGTGTCTAAATGTGTAAAATGTTCATATTTAATGTGATGAAGACACCTGTGTGAAATTAAGGAGGACTGACTTCTTCCTGCACCTCCACTAAAAATCATCAAAACACCAGTTGACTTAAAGTCATGGGTCAACTCCAAATCACAAGCAAAAATCCAGGTCCCAATCATGGAAACAAAAGCTGAATTCTTCTTTTACAAAGAATATGGATGGCACAGCTTTAATTAAAACAAACAATACCCTAGTGTATGGGTAACAGGCGGTCACGGGTGAGCAGCATTTAGTTATTTAGTGACAGAGCCTGAGAGAAAGCCCAGAGCCATACTGTCCTCGAGAGACATGTGCTTCCACACTAATTTACCACATTACATAAGTTAAAGAGTCACTGCCATCAGACCCGGGTGAAGAAAAATCCTTTCTAAAACAATAATGTCACTGTTGGTTAGGGTTGAGTATGGCCTGCAGATTGATTCAATAAAACCCCTCAAGCTGTAAAACCCTGATTAGACAACAAAGAACAAGCAAGTAGAAAAATCCAATAAGAAGATGGCACTTTAGCAGATATGACCAGCGTTCGGCTCTCAAACATAAACTGGCCCTTTCATCCACGGACTTTATGAGAAAATTGACTGAGAATGCGTCTCTTTCATCTGACAAATCAAAGAGTGTTAAATGACTCTGGAGACGTCCAAAATCAACACAAAACAATGTTGCTTTTCACACTCACTCTTGATTAGTTAAGAAAACGGGTTTTGTGAAAGCACACGAGTGGGAGAACTGAAAGCAAACGCAGATGAGCGTCTACCCCGTTCCCTTCCCCACCCCCTCGAACTTCTCACTACATGGGAGGAGCTGGATGAAAATATCCTTCTCTTTCCCTCTTTTTTCCTCTTCCTCCTTTTCATGTTGCGGTTCTGCTATACTCATTGGCCGACTGCAGCAGTGAGGTCTGCTATTTTTTCCCCTTCCTTTTCTTCCCCCACTTTTTTTTTGTTTTGAAACTTTACCCTCACAGGAGAGCAAATGGGGCCTGGGGGTCTTTAGACAGGAAGTGACTAAATTTACCTCAGTGTATTTCAGAGACCATTTTACTCCAACTAAAGCTGGTAATGACAGATTTAAGACAAAAGGGACAAAAAAAGAATGAAAATGTTTATTCCCTCATCTCCTCTGGACCCCATTCAGTTTCTCACTATAATTTAGATCTAGGAAAAACACATTTCTACACCAGTGAAGATAATCTGTCTTGAAACGAACAGTCATATCCAGATGAATCTCACAATACCTGTCAAAAACACGTCATGTTTCACCCCTAAACCAAAAGAATGAGACAAGAAATTTTTTACTCAAAATTACTCATATTTTACTCAAAAGTAAACATACACACACACATACATACACATACATACACGCATAGAATTTAATGCAATACTGATTTAAATAAACATAATTGTGTAAAAATTAAACTGTGCACCCCTGACTATAGTATTATGGTACACTGTACGCTGTAGAGGTTAATCTATCTGATCAATAAATCACCATTAGCTTGGTTTCCACCCACCTATTTTTATGTGCATTTTGAGATATTGCAAAAATAAATAAGACATGTCCATAAATTATGATGGAAACACATTTACTGAATAAATCCCTTGATGCGCAATAAAAAAAAAAAAAACTCACGTGACTTTGCCCCAACAGTGGATGTGATTGGATAACTGGATTAACCAGCGGATCACTTTCATCACACAGCATCTTAAATGTTTGGTTGGTCATACATACGCAAGATAACATGACAGCGTTTATAGCATTTCGTCCGCATGATCTGAGACACAAGTCATTTATGATGTCTGAAAAAATAGTCACAGTGGCTTTCAATTTTGTTCGATATTTTGAACCAATTCCAAGAAAGTGACAATTTTGTTCTCTTAAACACAAGAAATGGAAATGCTGCTTTATTCTCAAATGTTTTATGCAGTTTTCCAATTTTGCGCATAAACATTTGCACCTTTGGAGGGAAACATAGCTATTGGCAATAATGGGAATTAAAAAATAAATAAAAGTTAAATATCTTGATACATTACATATTGTGTGTGTGTGTGTGGGGGGGGGGGGTTAAATTTAAATTAATTTAAATTTAATTAATTTAATTTATTTTAACGAAACACGTTAAGAACAAGCATTGAACAATGTTCCTTGCAAGCTCTTGATCTAAATGTCTCCAAATCTATAAACATGTTTCTGGAGAGGCGTCAGAGAGACAGGCCACCTGTTGCCCTACACCAGAGTACTCTCTGCAGCTGTGGGGACTAATGCAGCTGGGATGTTCCAGTAATGTACTTTTGTTCAAGGCCCAGATAGCAGAGGGTGGGCCGCCAGACCGGTCTAAGTGTCTCTGACAAGACAGCAGTTGTCCGATGTCAGTGAATGGCTTAGTAACAGCACTATGTCTGTTTGCATGCATCTCCATCATACATGTCATGCCATTTCATGGTGCGAGTCCCACAGGGGAGTCGTGAATCTGCATGATGAGAACGCTGGTGACATGAACAGCAGTGAACAGAGAGAAGATATTCCTTTGACATTGCGGGAAACTTCTTCCAGCATACAGCTGCTTGGAAAAAGGATAAAGTATTGCATGTAAATTGTTTCATTGAAGGCAAAACTCCAAAAATGCAGTTTTATATCTCTGTGGTTTTTACTGCTATGTGCTGTTGAAATGTTTATTTTTGCAAATTTACTTTTTCCACACTGGGAGAATGTTAGAATAAACCCTTTGCTAGCCGATTGCAAAAGCTGGAATGTTTCTGAGTGAAGTGCATGCTAAAACTCAACATGAAAGTTCACTTTTTCCAGTTTTCGAGTGTTGTTCACTTTAAGAGTGAGTGTTGAAACTAAACTGCTTCGTGTTGCAACAGTCGGCCACTGGTTTTGTTGCTGCTAGTTCTTTGACGTCGGCTCGGTGTGTCACGGCCTTAAAGGGTTAAGCCTAGTTCACACTACATGATTTTAAGCCCGATTTAAGCCCGATTTGCAAATCGTTGAGTCGCCGACAAGTCAGGGTGTTATCGCGTGCAAATCGCGGGCGATTAGCGGAAGATTAACGCTCGCCAATCTGTTAGTGTGAAAGAGCCAACAACGCATCAAAGACGCTCACAGACACCTCGCAGACGCGTCGCCGAGGCCCAGAAAAATATCTAGCGTGCTAGATATCCAGAGCTGTCGCGCGACTCAATCTCAGTGATGTCATGAGCTAGAGCCAATCAGAGCAAGGCAAGAAAGCAATGGACTCAACAGCAAATTTTAGGAGCAAAGTTTAATCGAACTGTGGCAGGAGCATGAATGCCTTTATGATGTTGGACATGAGATGTGAGAAAGAGAAAAGGTGGATGGAAATTACAAACGCCCCAAACACCCAGGTAAAGCAAAATGTTATAGGTTGAAATGTACATTAAATCTTACTGTAATTCTGTTTATTGTCATTTCCGGTTCGTTTTATCGCGTGATTTTTCGTGACAAAACGTGGTTTGTAGACGAGATAGAATCGTTGGGTGACAGAGTTGTTGTCAAATCCTGTAGTGCGTCAGCTCCAGTTGCGGATCAATCACGATGTGTCGTTTGGTGTGAACGGCTCAACAACTTGAACACTCCTGATTTCACAGAGAGCAAGTCATGTAGTGTGAACTGCACAGTTCAGCCCTACGTTTTAAAATCATGTAGTGTGAACTAGGCTTTAGTTCACCCAAAAATAAAAATTTCATTAAAAACTCACCCACGTGTAGTTCCAAACCTGTAAGACTTTCGTTCATCTTCAAAACACAAATGAAGATCTTTTTAATGAAGAATGAATTCTTAATGAAATCTTTCAATCCCTCCATTGACAGTCTACACAACTACCACTTTCAAGCCTCAGAAAGGTAGTAAAGACATCATTAAAGTAATCCTTGTGACTCCAGTAGTTTAAACTCAATTTTATGAAGTGATGCCAATTTGATAACAAATTACCATGTTATTTTTAAAGTATTAATCTCCAACAAACGCATTTACGAGAGCACCATGACCCATGCATTTTGTATTGTCGCGGAGCGCTTGTTGGATTGATGTGATGCATTTCATAGTGAAACTAGACATAATAAGAGAAAATGTTTGTATCCATCAGGAGTTGATTAGATTGTGGAAAGTGGCCGTTACATACCAGATTTGTGGAGGGGAGGGGCTAAAAAATAAATAATTGGGCTTGGTGATGTCACCTGAAAAGGAAAGTTGTTTCAGAGACACAGCAAGTTATTCAATTATTGAAAAATCATTTAAAAAAAAAAATCATGCTTGTGTATATAAAGTGCATATAAAAAAAACAGCCTATAAAAAGTAAATGAAGTTGATTTTGAATGCATGTTTACTTGAAAGAGATCTCCTGATCTTGCCTAGAAGGTCTTGCACGGCCAAATAGCCAAAAGAGCAGTGTGAGAGAGGCATAAACAGGCGAAGAGAATGTGGTTAGCATCAACTCTAGTTCCTCCTGGCTGAGAGGAGATGTGAGCAGCAAGCCACAGGAATCCCGAGCTGACCATCTTTTCTAAGTCAGCATGAATGCATCATCACATAAAAGTGGGCGGAAGGAAGCGGCCTCTTGAAAACCACCGTGACCCTTATTAGGACCACAGTCACATGCAGGAGAACTGGGCAAAAAGTTACTAAACTTTTGCAATTAGTCAGACAGCATTTTCAGTTCCATACATGCTGTTGAAAAGAATCCAACACAAGCATGTGTTAAAAAGATAAACATTAAAAAGTACACATAATTTAAACCTACATACTATTTGTACTGAATTTTAGAAAATACGGTTTTAAATAATGTATTGTTTATCGATGCAAAAAACACTTCACAAGAATGGAAATAAGCGTTTTTGAAAACGTTTTTTTTTTTTTTTTTGAGCTGGGCAACTATTAATTGCATCCAAAATAAAAGTTTGTGTGTGTACTGTGTATAATTATTTTGTATACATATGCATGTATATATTTAAGAAATATTTGCATGTATAAACACTGTACTGTATGTATATATATTTTTTTATATACATAATTTATATTGTATATAAATAAAACATTTTCCTTAAATATATAATGTACATGCATTGTGTGTATTTATATATTAAAAATAATACACAGTACACACACATATATAATGTAAACACAAACTTTTTATTTTGGATGCGATTAATTGTTACCCAGGACTAGTTTTTTTGAAAAGTACAATATCTGAAGGTGTTAAATATTAATAATTTGGGGGAAATGTGCTTTCATTTCAAGAAAATAAGGTCACAAAAGTTAGAACCAGTTAAAACCACAAACCAGGTTGACCAGTAAGATCATGTTGGATTATTTGCTGCTAAACAACATGGCTATGTTGGTCCACCAGCACCAAATTAGCTCTAAATAGCAATACTAACCCTAACCCAAAATACCAGTGTAAATTCTTAGGTCTTCAGTAGCTCGCAGATCATTCCACTAGCATGCTTTGAAGTGTAGTGTTTCACTCATGTGCTGTCAATGCTGGCTTTCATGCAGATTATCCACACTTCACTATTTGCCCTTGTCGGTCACTAATGCAGACTGTAGAGCCTAACATCATCACGTATGTAGTCAAAGAGCCTTTGTGTGTTGTGGAACCCAGGGAGCCTTCTTCCACTGATTTGACCTGACCTCTATGTTTGTTTTCTTCTTGTCCAAACCCTTAGTCACCCACCACGATCCTGAGAACACATTCAACAGCATTATCGAGCCACCCTCCGTAGTGGACCAGCCTTCTCCATCATGGTCTTCCCAGGAGTCCTTTTCTTCCTTCGAGACGAGCGAAGACGGGCCAGTTTACTGCGTACCCCACGAAGGTGAGCGGGAACTAGCGCAGATAAGCCATCTGTTTGTGCAACATGGAAAACAGATGAGGGAGTTAAGAAATCTCCTGACAATTTTATTAAATGACCCCATTTTGTGGTAAACGCTTGGCCTCTGGGTGCATATATCACACGCGTTGAGTTAATACAAACAGCAAACGCTATAAACGGCCATGTCAGCATATGCAAAGCTTTCAGGATGTGACTCAGGACTTTCTGCATAAACCGTGGTGTGGGAGATTGCTGGAAAACTGATATAAAAGCATTTTAGGGAAAAAAACCTAGGCATTGTTCCATGGTGAAATGCCATATTGGCGTTTCTAACTGGTCATAGACATATATATAATGTTTAGGTGTGCTCATTTTATTCTAAATGTTTTTATATATATATATATATATATATATATATATATATATATATATAGTTATTTTAGTACTTTAACATTTTATTTCAGTTTTCTGCCAAGACTATTTAAAAGTATTTTATTTTTTTTAGTTAACTGTTTTGTTGGCATTTATAGCACAGCTTATTATTATATATATATATATATATATTATATATATATATTATATATATAATATATATATATATATTATATATATATATGTGCTATAATGCCAACAAAACAGTGTTGTTAACTAAAAAAAAATAAAATAGTTTTAAATAGTCTTGGCAAAAAACTGAAATAAAATGTGTTAAAGTACTAAAATGACTAAATCTAAAACTGAAATGAAAAAAAGAATGCTAAACCGAAATATTGAAATAATAATATAATGAAAAAAAATCAAAAGTAGGTAACAAAATTGTATAATAAAAAATAAAAATAATTCAAAAATAAATAAATACCATAATAGTATATAAATAATACTAAACTAACAGCAACGAAAGTGACAAATACCCCCAAAATTCAAAATATGAGGGCAAATATTGCCTACAAAAAATGTCTTATATATTCATTTTACAGCCGAAAGACTGCCAATTTAATTAAATGAACGGATCATTTTATGTTGGACTGAAATTCAAAACAAAACTACAATTTTAGTTTTAGAATCCAATTGTATATAGAATTTAATATTTTGCAGACAGATCAAATAATGACAAATGTCACACAGAGATTTAAAATTTGTAGCGGAGTAACTTCAGTTCATTAATCACACAGGAACCGGCCAGTCAGTTTTTCCTTGTATTTTACATGACTACAGTCTTAGAGATATATTTCTCTACCACTTACCCCTTACTTTACCTTTTTCAGAGACTACCAACGAGAGCTGTGAGAAGAAAAGTTCTGGTCCTGCTCAAGAAGTATCATCAACACCCAATGATGAGGACGCAGGAGAGTACACGTCCCTCAAAGACACAAGAGAAACAACAAAACAGTACATTAGCGACGGAAGCGAGCAGCCTCTCCTGAAATCTTCAGACAGCGAGGGCTCCACCAGTGGTTCCGAGTCAACCATTGGAGCCGTTTACGCCCATGTCGCACGCCTCTCCAAACACCCCAAAGAGAAGACGAAACCTCGTCCTCCAGACCCGTCCACCAAACCGAAGGTGTCCTGGATCCACGGAACATCTGGAACCAACCCAACAGAGCAAAGCCAGACTCCATCACCACAAAAAGAGAAGAAGAACAACAACTCAGAAGGTTCTGGAAAGGCTGATGAGAAGCAGCGGTTTAAGGAGAAGTCGAGCAAGAACATAGAAAAGCATCAGGACGGGAAGAAGACAGATGGACCCGGATCCCCAAGCAAAAGCAAATCTCACAAAGCTTCAGATACCATAGAGCACCTCAACGGAACATTCCAGAATGCCCTGAAGAAGATTGGAAACTTCCACTCGGACAAGAAAACAAACGACACCAACAAAGAGCCGCCCAAGAGCCCAAAGATCATGCATCCGCACATGAACTCTGAGGCCGCCACGCTACTGCGGCTCAGCTGAAGGAGAAGACCCAAAGCCTCAATCGGAACGAGGGGCTCGCGGTGGGCGTCAAGCCCAACGGTGTTTCAACGCCTCAAGCCAACCGAGAGAAACCCACCCCTCCTCAAAAGACCAAGCGCTCTGCAACTGGGACCAACAAGCCCCTTCTGCCCACCTCCGGCAACCTCCAGAAGATGGTGGCTCCTATTTCAGACTCTTCTCCTGAACCTAAAAGCCCAGAAAAACAAGGGCTTAATGGGACCAGAGTTGAAGGAGATGCCACACCAAAGAAAACACCCATCAAAAAACCACCGAGGAAGAAAGGAAAGGAGGGAGCAATGGAGACCGAAGGCAAAACCACTCCAAAGACGGCCATCATGCCACCTCAGACTGTCAAATAGATCCGCTTCGAGCACAATGGTGCGTCTGTTTTTTGAGAACATAAACGTACAATTTTTCGTAACTTCATTATACATGATATAGGAATTGGATGGATTGTTCTTTAAATGGACGAGCTGCTTATAGGTTTTCATATTTGGAAGGATTGTGGTCCTCGTTAACTCTTTGAAGTCCTGGAATCGGAAACGACGTCGTGGCTTGTGTACAGTATTAAAAAGGAAGAGTAAATTGATTTAAATGTAATAAGCTTTTTTTTGTATGCTCTCAGTTTTACATATGCATTACTCAACGTCCATTGTTTTGAATTTGCCAATGCTATCGTAATTGTCTGATCAGCAGGTTTGTGTCTGAAATGTGTATTTAGCACTGTATTCATTGGTGTAAAGAATGAACCAAAGGTACTTCAAAGGTACTGGAAGAATGATGCCATTATTCATTTTCACTCAGGCCATACAGTATATTCAATACCTTGATAATGATGTCATGAAGGAAATTGTCTGCTTGGTTTCTAGGACATAAGCATTCATCAGTTCTTAGTACCTAGGATCATGCTTTTAAGCTAAAAACGTCCGTAATAGTCGTAGTCCTTGCTAATCCACAGTGATATCTATCCATGCTGCTGAATCTAAACACAAATGTTTCCCTTCTTCCGTAAAGTACCCACAATCGGTAATGCATTTTTTTCATGACAGATAATGAATTTTTTTTGTCTTTTAGTCCTTGTATGCTGTTCAGACCTTCTATATCCTATTATAGTCCTAAAAGTTCACAAAATAAATGCTAATATACAACTTTTCTCCTCTGGGATCTTGTACGATGGGGAGTCTTTCCCGAAATTCCGGTTAAAATAGGAAACCAATAACATGAAACGCATTAAAAATAAGCACTTAAATTATTGTTTTTCCAGTAAAAATCAGTAATGCTTTTTATGCCCTGCTAATATCACATGCTTTTCTCTTGATGACTGAAAGTTTATGCAGCACAATAATAACTACAGCATTAATATAGTGTGCATTGCCATTTTATGAAAATGTTAATTTATAAATAATTATTTGTCCTGCCAAAGAAACAAATCATAAGGCCTGAAAGATGCCAGTATAACCTACAAGTCAGATCAAAGGGTATTACCTTAATTATTAAAGTTTGTCTTGAATATGCGTCGCAGGAAATTCATTGCATCAACATTTTTTTATAATGGCTGCTCGTCATGACTATGTTTATTTTTTAAGTTTACAATCAGAAACATCCCATAGCACTTGCAAATATTTTTAAGGTGACACCAACAATGCAAAAAGAGTTCATGAAAGGTTATATTTGAACAAATACAGGTTAAAAGTTCGATCTGGGCCTGCAGCATTTTTGAGTTTGTAAGCAGGTTCACAAAAAGCAGATTTTCGATTGTGGTGTACAGTAACTGCTATTCCCTTGTATGGTACCTTATATTTTTCTACATGCTAAGATATTTTGTAATAATATTTTTACCTTCATTTGTAAGCTGTGCTTATACAACTTATATCTTTGCTTTTTATATTTGTGTGTGTGTGTCAAATGAACTGGTTTTCAAATTTGATTACATTTTATTTCTTTTTTTTATGCAAATATCAGGTACATTTGATTGTAATGTTTAAATATCTTTCCTTTTACTCGCAAAAGAACTTTTTCACATTTCTCTGTGGATGTTATTGTTTGTTATGAACGATAAACTGCATGATGCAGAGGTCAGTGAGAGATATCTATGCATGTTACCCCATGTTCTGTTTGTACCGGCTTTTTTACGTGGGACCTATGACAAAAAACAAGTGTTTTTGCACGATTCCAGAACATTTCCAACTGCAGTATATTATTTTATGGGCGTTTGAATTACAGATTTCTTAGTTTACTATTCTGACTTTGGCGTAAAAGCAAGCTTTGACTGAAGCTCAGCTTAAACACGGAGCATTATCAGTAACATGCATTATGTTCATTCATTTTGTCCTGATTTTTTGCCTTTTTATGTTGTTAAGTGGTTGTTCAGTTACCGTATTTGAAATAAAAGCAAACCTGTAGCTCATGAATTGAAAGGGTACATGTATCAAATGGCTCTTTCTTCATCAGATCTTTCGATATAGCGACTTACATATATATTAACCCTTAAAACATTTAATGATTTAGAAAAAAAACATTTGCCAATTAGATTCAATACATTTTAAAAAAAAAGTTTTCCACCAAATGAACACAATATATTATAATTAAGACATTAAATTGTATGTATATGCACAAATATAAGAATGGAATATATACCAACATATACATTCACAAAATATTTTAAAGCATGTCAAAAATGCAGGGACTTCCTAAATATCTGAATCAGTGTTTTGAACTAAATCACTGAATCTGACAGTTCATTACCACTGATTTGGTCAAATTAATGGGTTAATCAATGATTCAAACATAGCATTACCAGTAATATTTTCATTTTCAAGCGGGTGCTAAACTGGCCTACTGCTTCTGAAACTTGGACAAATCATGTAAAAAATAAAAAGTACGGTACATACAAACATCTTGATATTCAATTTCGACCTACATTTTATGTGGCCAACAAAACAACAATGAATAATGTTCAATATATTGCCCATAAAATAAAATCATTATTTAGAGATAATGAAGATCTAATGCACTACAAGTGTGAGGATGATTCATTTTGTCTATAAATGACACTCTCCTCTCTATTTTCCCATTCATACAGTAAGTGATATTTTACGGTTTCCGCTGACTCCTGGCTGCCTCTGTGCTCGGAGCAGGGGATCATGGGGAGGTATTTTCGTCGCGGTAGCAGTTGCAATGGTGGTCATATGCTCATCAAACTCTAAAGGGCCCAGAGGACTGAACTGGCGAGCTCCTCTACTGGCACAACAGCTGCTTTCATACAGGAACAGTTGGACGTTTGTGCGCGGGGGCCCTGGAGTTAAAGCATCATGCGCTGCGTATTTGCACTCCATTTTCTCAATCTTTTTTTAAAAAAAGAGAGAAGAGAGGAGTGCTTGAAGAAAGCAGCCAAGATTTCGTGGGCAAAAAGCAACACAGACGAGGAATATCATGTGATCTGTAATTCAAACCAGAGATGTCAAAGCATCCAGACACGCATACACGCGCGCACATTTCCCAAGTCATGTCACTGCTCACAAAGTAAGCGAGTATTAGGTGAAACTCTGCTTAAAATAAACTGATGACCATCAAGCATTTTCTCCAAGAAAGTAATGTAATACTACATTCAAAGTGAGAAATAATACATTTCAAAAATAAGAATAAATAACTTCTCACTGCTGTACAATAGCTTACATGAATAACCCGTAGCAGATCTATACAGCTGGGGAAGGTGGAGGGTTTCTGAAAGCACACTGCAATGCTAAGGCAAATGCTACCCAGGTATTTGAAGGTTGAGCAGCGAGCTTATTGGCTACTGATACGGCAGGAACCAATCAGCTTTGCCCTATAGATAAAATGACCTATTAGCCAGCACCATAGTGTTTTATGCCAGAATTTTGTATTTTGCGTAAATAAAAATATCATTATGCATCCGTATGTTTTACTTCAGAGAAGGTTCTCTCATTATTAATGGTTTTACATTAACACCCGTACCACAAAAAAGACAGATTATATCCCAGTCAAAAAATTAGTACTAATATTAATAGTATCACTGGTAGCATCGTTGCTAACTTACTGTCCGTTGGTTAAAATGGCGAATATATCTTTTGGTGCAGATGAGAACAAATTCGAGCTGCTCGCGGTGAAGTCTGAGCTGGAAGCTGTAGAGAAGCAGATCCGTGACCTTTTAGAGAGACAAGCTGAGCTGAGAGACTGGTGTTTAGCTCTTGAAACATCACGCGCCGATGTACACAAATCAGTGATTAACGTTAGGAACCCGTTGACCCTGACCTCGTTTACTCCGTGCGTTTCTCAGCATTGGTCGCGAGCGCCCAGATCACGATCAGCCATGGTTGAATTCACTCCGGCTCCGAGTCCGGCATACCACCACGAAGCCTGGGTGGTTCTGCGGAAGACGCGAGCCAGAACCAGAGCGAGAATCTCTCCACCCCTCCCGGGTTTCGAGATCTCCACCCAGAACCGCTTCTCCTCTCTTCGCGAAACGGAACGCGATGCTGTGATCATCGGCGATTCCACCGTCCGACACGTCCAAGCTACGCTAGATAAAAATAAGGTGCGCACTCACTGCTTTCCTGGTGCTCGTGTTTTTTAAATCGCTGCGCGGGTACCTGAGATCTTGAACGGTGACGAGCGCGTCGGAGCTGTTGTGCTGCACGCGGGAATGAACGACATCAGACTGCGGCAGACGGAGGTTCTGAAGAAAGACTTCAGGAGCCTGATCGAGACGGTACGCAGCACATCGTTTGAAACACCGATCATTGTGCCTGAACCGCTTCCCACGTACCGACAAGGGCATGAAAAGTTCAGTAGATTATTCGCCCTAATGAATGGTTAATGTCATGGTGCAATGAGCAGAAACTGCTCTTTGTAAATAATTGGAATCTTTTTTGGGAACGACCGAGGCTCTTCCGCGCTGATGGCTTACACCCAAGCAGAATCGGAGCAGATCTTCTGTCGGATAATATCTCTAAGATGTTAAACACCGTTTGACTAGTAACCAAAAGTCCAAATCAAAGTCTCTGCTGCACCAATTTAATTGATAGTAATACTAGTGTAGAACAATGCATAGAAACTGTGTCTATTCCTCGTTAACTGAGATCCGATAATAAATCTTTCAAAAAAAGTTGTTACTAAAACAGAAAATTTCGCAATTAGTGAACAAAAACAAAAACAATTTCTAAAGCTAGGTCTTTTAAACATTAGATCACTCACACCTAAGGCAGTTATTGTAAATGAAACAGTTACAGATAATAACATCGATGTATTTTGCCTTACTGAAACCTGGCTTAAACCACAGTGATAATGTCACTGACCATTACATGGTAACTTGCATATTACGTACTGCTATAATATGTCATGCTGCGCCACGGTATCAACCAGGCAGAACAATCCTTCCATCCACCATAGAGCTTATCTGATCTGTCTCAGCTGCTACCTGAACCCAAACAAACAGATAAACTAGACGAATTAACTAGCACTATGCGCACCATTCTCTCTAGAACATTGGATATTGTTGCACCCATTAGATTATAAAAGGTCAGAGATATAAGTAATGCAAAATGGTACAACAATACTATGCATGTTCTAAAGAGAGAAATCCGTAATTTAGAGCGTAAATGGAAACAAACTAATTTAGAGGTCTTCAGAATCGCGTGGAAAGACAGTATGTCACGTTATAAAAAGGCTCTAAAATCAGCCAGGGCTGAGCATCTCAGCAAATTAATAGAAAACAACCAAAACAATCCAAGGTTTTTATTTAACACCGTGGCTAGACTAACAAATAAACAGACGTCATCTGAACAAAATACCTCGTTACAGTTTAGTAGTAATGATTTCATGAACTTCTTCACTGAGAAAATTGAAAGCATCAGAACCACAATTGTAAACGTTCAATCTTTGCTCGCGCCTTATAATTCAGCCTCAATTATCACCCCGCAAGAACAATTACAATGCTTTACAACTATAGAACAAAAAGACTTAAATAAACTTATCACTTCATCTAAAACAACAACATGTTTACTAGATCCTATACCAACTAAACTACTGAAAGAAGTGTTACCTATAGTGGAAGAGCCTCTTCTCAATATTATTAACTCGTCTTTATCTTTAGGTCATGTTGCAAGAATGTTCAAGCTGGCAGTAATAAAACCTCTTATTAAGAAACCATATACAAACAAAATACAAAAAAAAAGTTGTGTCCGCTCAACTGGGCTCTTGCAAGAAAATGACATCTATGAAAAGTTTCAGTCTGGATTCAGGCAACATCATAGCACTGAAACTGCGCTAGTTAAAATTACAAATGATTTACTTTTAGCATCTGACCTGGGCTGTATCTCAGTACTAGTTTTACTTGATCTTAGTGCTGCGTTCGATACTATAGATCACACAATACTCTTAGATCGACTACAAAATTATACTGGTGTTCAAGGACAAGCATTAAGCTGGTTCAGGTCATACTTATCTGACCGCTACCATTTTGTCTATTTAAATGGAGAAAAATTTATCATAACTTCTGTAAACTATGTAGTGCCGCAGGGATCTGTATTAGGCCCTCTATTATTCTCAATATATATGATGCCACTTGGAGATATTATAAGGAAACATTGAATTAGTTTCCATTGTTATGCTGATGTGATGATACTCAAATATATATTTCATCACGGCTAGATGAATACGCTAAATTATCCAAATTGACAGATTGTGTTAAAGATATAAAAGATTGGATGACGCGTAATTTTCTTTGATTAAATCCAGACAAGACAGAGGCACTACTTATTGGTTCGAAAAACCATCCGCAAAACCTCTTACAGCACAACTTTAACATAGTAGGATGCCCTGTTACTTTATCCTCTACAGTAAAATACCTGGGTGTTATATTAGACTGCAACCGGTCTTTTAAAAAACATATTTCATATGTTACAAAAACAGCCATTTTCCACCTTAGAAACATTGCTAAGCTACGTAATATGCTATCAGTTTCTGATGCAGAAAAAGTTAGTTCATGCATTCATGAGACTAGATTACTGTAATGCTTTATTAGCTGGTTGTCCTGCATCCTCAATAAACAAGCTACAGTTAGTCCAAAATGCAGCCGCTAGAGTTCTTACTAGATCAAGAAAATATGATCATATAACACCGATTTTATCATCACTACATTGGTTACCCATAAAGTTCTGTATTAATTACAAGGTATTGCTACTGACTTATAAAGCCCTAAATGGTTTAGCTCCAGTCTATTTAACGGATCTTCTATCGCCCTATAATGCACCGCACTCTTTAAGATCACTAAATTCAAGGCTTTTGGTTATACCTAGGATATCCAGATCCACCAAAGGAGGCAGAGCATTTTCACATTTAGCTCCAAAGCTCTGGAATAGCCTTCCTGATATTGTTTGTTGCTCAGACTCGCTCTCACAGTTTAAAACTTGACTAAAGACGCATCTCTTCAACCAGGCATTCATATAATTTTTTTATCTTACAGTTACTGTAAATCCAGCCTCTAGTTCATAAACGCCAGAGGAGAACTGGCCCCCGACTGAGCCTGGGTTCTCCCAAGGTTTTTTTTTCTCAATTGGGTCAGCTGATGGTGTTTTAGAACACCAGTAGGTCACTTGATGGAGTTTTTCGGTTCCTTGCCACTGTTGCCTTTGGCTTGCTCAGTTGGGGATATTCAAATTAATTAACCAATCATTAATACCATTGACAGCCCTACCTAACGTGGATGTTTTTTTTTCCCCACTAAGAAACATACATTGTTATGTTATTTTGTTTGATACTGTGAAGCTGCTTTGATACAATCTATATTGTGAAAAGGCTATATAAATATACTTGATTTGATCTAAATTTTTTTATTCATAATTTTAACTATTCTCAGTAGTGATTATGATTAGATTCTCAAAAAAAAAACACTGAAATGCATTTTTATATTTAAAATCAGCACTGAATTAAAAAGAAGCCTTAAAATACTGCCATCATATATTAATATTTAACCATTTCAGTAATATACCATTCTTTTTTCTACATTACAGTAATGAGAACACACACATAATTTTCCCTGTAAAATCAATAATAGTATGAGCCTCAACGCACTGAAACAGAACTCCAGTCCTGGAAAAGTCATTTACATCTCTTCTAGGAAACAAAGTGTGTTCCTGAAAGTATTCACAAAACAAGCATTTCAGAAACTACTGTAGCTACTGCTTACAAATAACTCCAAAGCTACGGTATTGTGACCATTAATCTGTAACCAGAGAGACAAATGAGATTTTGGAGAAGGCGACATGACAAATCAAGTGTGGGGCTAAACATACCTCTCGAAAAGTGGCAGCAGGTCCTTAGAAACACCAGGACCTTCAGAGCCACTGAACATCAGCCAATGGACCCACAGCTGCACGCCTGTTCAGAACTCAGCCGTTGCCATGGCAACAGGGACAGATTGCATCCACATCTGGTAGTGATTTCAGCTCTTGTGAAAAAAAAGGGGGGGGGGGGGGATTTATGAGTTAGGTGGAAAAAGACAAATATTTTCTGCAATGCAAAGCAGAAAAAAGCAGAGGGTTGAGTTACACATGAAAGTAGGCTGAGAAATGCGTTTTGTTTGTTTGTTTTTTTCCCCAAACAGAATGGAAGCAATCTTTCATACTTCTGTAAGTTTTGCGAGATCAATGGAGCCGTGCTGGTGCTCTGGAAAGCTGCTCTGCTGGTTTAAGCAGCTTTCCGCAGGAAGCAGACCATTCGACGGGCGACAGACTCCAGAGTAAATGATTTTATAATAAGGGCTGACAACAACTTTGACATAAATCATACACTTATATTCTAGCAAGCTTTCTTTGTGTCATGGATTCTCAAAACAGGTTGCTCATGTTTGTTGTTGCTTCTAAACATTTCTAAATGTCTGTTACAAAAAAAGTAGAGTGATAGTATTAGCCTAGATGGTACTGCAAAGCTTTGATTACCATATTCATATACAGTACCATCACATGTACACATTACTCAAGGGTAATTCAAACAAGAACATGGTTTTATGCTTATATAAGCCGCTTTTCCAAAAGATTCAAAGAACGTTAAGGAACGGTTCCAGTTATATTTCCACTAAAGCTTGGTTTGGCACGGGACGATTAGGCTAACCGTTCTCAGCCATGAATTCATAATAGTGCCGAACCAGACTCAAGTATTTTGTATTATATTCTAAAGAGCGGTGTTATCAGCCCCACAGTGGAAACTGAAAACATACCCGTACGGGCTGGCACCTCAGCCGTGCTTACAAACATCTCAATGTCAATGCATTAGATAACAGGAGAATTACTCGGCGGAAACACAACCACGCACACATTGAAGAGAATACTCAAATCAATCAGAAACCATAGAAACAACCAGGAACAGAGGAGGACTGAACTAGTTAACCTAAAAGACTGACCATCTAACTAAAACAGAAAACAAGACATGAAAGCTGAGCAAAAGCAAACTCTAAACATGAACATACAAACTCAAAACGTGACTAGCACCCTCATGTCGTTCCAAACCCGTAAGATATTTATTTTGTATCTTCGGAACACAAATGAAGATCTTTTTGATGAAGTCTGTCCCTCCATTGACAGTTAGGCATGTACCACTTTGAGGCTTCAAAAAGTTCATAAAAGAGATCTTAAAACTAGTCTATATGAATTGAGCGGTTTAGTCCAAAGTTTCTGAAAAGACTCGATCGGTTTATATGATGAACAGATTGAATTTAAAGGATAATTCCGGTATTTAGCACTTTCTTTGAGTCTATTTTCTATTTTGTTTTGGATGAACTAGAGTGGTGGACACAGAAATGTTGACGATGGGTCCTGTCTCGACTTTGACTATTTTAGGATCGCCTCTGAGCGCTTCAGAGTGGCTGTCTATGGGCATGCACAAACATGTCCTTAAAACAACCCTTAATGATCGTTTTCAAAACTGTGCAACTCACCGAGTGGTTAGTGGTGTTCGTTGATGTTTCAAAACAAATATATCGGCGCAATGTATGATTTCAATCCGTGTTATTTGCTATAGTGGAACTTTTTTCAGATACCTCACAACCGCACAGAAACTTCCGCTCGATATTTGAGTCTGAAGCATTAGCACACTCCCGACACTTGATGGCGACAACCACTTTGCCGTACAAGGATGCTGTACGGAACACGGTTTCTAGCGCATAGACCTTCTGAGAGATGGAGCAAAAAGACTTCAACCAAATGTAAACAGACCCCTTTTCGAGTCCTCCAACAGACATCAATGAGATTTAACAAAATGCCAAATAAAACACGACAGAAACTGTATTTCGCTACGCTACTTGTTTTGGAACATCAACGAACACCACTAACCACTCGGTGAGTTGTACAGTTTTGAAAACGAACGTTAAGGGTTGTTTTAAGGACATGTTTGTGCATGCCCATAGACAGCCACTCTGAAGCGCTCAGAGGCGATTCTAAAATAGTCAAAAAGTCGAGACAGGACCCATCGTCACAATTTCTGTGTCCACCACTCTAGGTCATCCAAAACAAACTAGAAAATAAACTCAAAGTGCTAAATACCGGAATTCTCCTTTAAGCTTTTATTCACATATAAACATTAATCAGAAAACATAACCAGAAAAGTCAACCGAACCTGCTTGACATGTGAAAACAAACCTCTTGTTGAAGCTCAAACGTGCTGCGTAACACGAGACTGAACCTCATTTGTTCTCACACGTCAAGTGAACATGCTTGAGCTTCTGTTTACCAGATCTGATGTGTGAGTTGAATGCTTATATGTGAATAAAAGCCTGTTTATCATATAAAGCGATTGAGTCTCTTCAGAAAATTTGGACTAAACCGCTCGATTCACATGGATTAGTTTTACCATCTCTTTCTGAACTTTTTGAAGCGTCAAAGTGGTAGTTGCCCAGAGAGATAGATAAATGGATGAATGCTCAGAATAGTGAAGGTTTAATGTTTTGTATTCAATGCAATGACATTCAGTTTTATTTCTGCCCAAATACATTTTTGTGGTCACTGTACGTCTCTGATCTCTATGAAAGACTCTAGCATCAGCTTTTGCCATTGTGTTTTTGTCAGTTTTGCTTTATGAGAGGTCCATGAATCCCAGCATACGTGTCCGTGCCATGTGTGGGTTATTACTGGAAAGACGCTTGGCGCGTGTCGCTGCTTCTAACCGCTGGATGCTGAGCTCAGCTCTTCACCAGTGAGCTGCAGCGCTGAGATCATGTGTGTGTATAATATATTATTACAGGCTAAATCTGCTGGGCTCACACTGTGATATAAGTCTGACTGATGTGAGGTGATAACAGGCCAGTTCATCATGCAGTTAATGAGACATAGGGCTAAAAAATAAATGATTAACTGCACTCGATTTATTCACTGCTCACCAGTTATTCATTGTGCTCAAACACGTTCCTAAAAAACACCAACAAAAATCAGACAAGTGTCTGATTTATTCTATGCTGTTGTGGAGAGGTGTGCTATCACTTTTCTATATAAGCAACCACATACCTAAAGAACAGGTGAAGCTGGGTAAAAAAAAAAATAGGAGAGACCCTTGTCATATATCTAGATTCAGAATATCACAGGCCCTACACCTGCATTATAGGGATTGTTCAAAACAATCCATATTATAGGGATTATAGGGATTATAGGGATTCATCCAAAAAGGAAAATTCTGTCATCATTTACTCCTCAATTTGTTCTAAACCTGTATGAGTTTCTTTTTTCTGCTGAACACAAAAGAAGACATTTTGAAGAATATCGGTAACCAGAAAGTTGATGGACACCATTGACTTATAGTCAACGGGGAACACATTCTTCAAAATATCTTTTTTTTTTGTTTCACAACATTTATTTCCATCAAGAGGTAAATACATTTTTGGTCAAGATCTTGTATTGACAATGCAAGAGTCGAGAATTTAAGGTCTGGACTCAGAAGTGCTGATTTTGTGGGTGGGTTTGTGTGTGTGTGTGTGTGTGTGTGTGTGTGTGTGGTGTGTGTGTTGGTGGTGTGTGTGTGTGTGTGTTGTGTGTGTTGTGGTGTGTTGTGTGTGTGTGTGTGTGTGTGTGTGTGTGTGTGTGTGTGTGTGTGTGTTGTGTGTGTCTCTAACTAAATCTTTTTAGTTAAGCATAATTAGTTGTTTGTTTTTTCTTAATTTTAAATGTAGATGTTTCTCTTTTGACACCTAAAATCATAAGAATACTTTACATAAGTGTCTGAGTTACTTTACTTTATGGCCTCTGGTCCTAATGAGAACTAAGTCAAAACATAATAGTGTACAATTTCAGAAAATATTGAAAATATTACCCAACTACTTTTACATGTTTAGAGGGTTGCTAGATATTGTTTACCTGCCAGCCAGCCTACAAGTCAAAGTAGACAATCATAATAAATTTCAACTTTTTTTAAAGCATTGGCTCTCTCATCTTCATGCTTGGCCGTTTTGACAAAGGGAAAGCCCCTCTGAAGAAGTTAAAGTCTCCCATTAGTAAGACCGACACACAGGGTCAGCAGACTGTTGTCTACACTTCTTTTTTCCTCTTTGTCAGCATATTTGTGTGACAAATTTATTTGAGGATCTACCTTTAACGCAAAACTTTTCTGCTTTTTCCCCCTTTTCTCTCTCTCCCTCCACACATCCCTCCCCCTTTCCCTCTCTCCCCCTTCTTCTCTCACTTCCTTCTGTCACTCTCCCCCTCTTTTCCCTCTCTGTTTCTCTGAGAGGAGGAAGTATGGTTTATTCAGGGCTCAGGTTTCAGAGCTCTGTTTGTGTGTGTGTGTGTGTGTGTGTGTGTGTGTGTGTGTGTGTGGTGTGTGTGTGTGTGTGTGTGTGTGTGTGTGTGTGTGTGTGTGTGTGTGTGTGTGTGTGTGTTTTACTGGCTCTCAAGAAGAGAAGGAGAGAGCTGCTTCTGTAAGCGTCATTGCAATGATGAAGATAGACCAAAAATGGAAAACAGTCCATCTGCTCATTTCCTCTTTTGTAACGCCAGTGCCTAGCAAAGACGTAACTCGTTTGTGAAAGAACAAATTGATCTGCTTGTTGTGGAGAGATGTGCTTTTACTTTAAGCAATTAGACTTAAAATGTGGAAAACAAATCTTGCACGGAAAGAGTCCTATCTATAGACATCACAATATCACTTGAGGGTGCAGAGCCGGTCAGTAATCAACCCCTTAGTAACCGCCCAAAAACACCATAACAACCACATAGCAATACGCACAGCCAAAGTCAAGATGTCATTTTCTAAAAGCGCTTCACCATACAGTAAACTGACAGTACCTTGTTAGTCAAGGAATACAAATGTATACACAAATATATAAAACCACAAATGTGTAAAGAACAGTATTTTTTTATTACAATTCATCAGATAATTGTGACTTTTTAATCTTACAATTCTGACTTATTTTTCTCACAATTGCGTGATATAAAGTAGCAATTGCTAAATATGAACTTGCGAGTCTAATTTTTTTCTCACAATGGTGAGTTTATATCCCACAAATTCTGATTTATTTTCTCAGAAATGTGAAATAAAGTTAGTTAAGTCCAATTCTAAGATAAAAAAGACTGACTCTTTATCTCACAATTCTGACTTTATAACTCTGTTGAATAAAAAGTTTATATCACAATTCTAAGAAAGAATTGCGAATCATATACAATATAATTAAGAAAGCATCATATACATACTGAGCATATCATAGTGCATATCACTAATTTTTACTAAAGTGACAAAGTCCAACAGCGACACCCATAAGTAAAGTTACAGAGTCCGCTTCTTTCTCTTGCCTCCCCTGAGCTCTTTGAGTTTTAACAGACCCTATAAAGCATGTGGTGGGTTTTGCGATAATTGATTGGTAAGTGCGATACATCTCACATCTTGTTTTGATGCGTGTTCGCGAATCGGTCTGAATAAACAAAATGATGGTGTTTAATGGGAAGACTAATTAAAAGGTAAGTAAACAACTCACCCACTTAGATATCCCTGCTTTATGTCATGCCAAAATCAAACTTAAGGTGCTATATGTAGCTTTTCTTCTAAAATGAATCCTTTTTTTACTGCCCGTGTGTAAATGGGTTGTAATCACACATTACAATGATCCACTTGTCGGGTTTTGCTATTACCTCTGAAGGCCAGCATTTCTATGTGAAGGTTCCTGGTTGGATTTACGGCGAAATCCATCGGATGTGACGTGCATGCGCACTCCCGAGCCTCTCTCCTTCTTACGGTCTATGCGACCGACGGCACTGCAGCGAACTACATGAGTCTGATAACACCAAATGACCTGCCTCCAGCACAACACACACTCCAACACAAACTCCACATAAATATAAAAAAAAAAAAAAAGGTCGGATCACGGATCAACATCGGCAGAGCGTTTGAATTATGGAGAGACCTCTGCTTTGTTTTAGGTATAGGTATATATTTACTAGGGGTAGCCTAGAAATCTAGACGCACCCTAGCGGCAGCAAAAATAATTTTGCAGCAAAGTGTGGTCTAGCAACTCTCCATAGACTTTTGAGCTGGAAAAAACAAAAACTGGTCAGGCCAATCACATGTATAGAGTTGGCGGGCAGGCTTAACATAATGACGACAGAGTTGCGACAGTTCACTGCTACATGAAAACAAAGAATGGCTGCTGCTGGCGAACAGCTGTCTTTCGATTTGGCTTTGGCTGCGACTTTGCATGATTTGAAGTTAAGCTTTTCTTTGAAACAAGAACAAAGAACGGCACTTGAGTCATTTAAAAAACAAACAAGATGTGTTCGGAGTTTTGCCGACTGGATACGGTAAAAGTATGATATATCGTCACCTTCTTCTTTGCTCTGGTTGGTTGTGGCGCTATCCAATTGCGTGTAGAGAGAATTTGAAAGACAACCGTTTATCCCACCCCTCGGATTGAGGTATGCCAATTGTGAGTTCCCAGACCTAACATCTGATGTAGGTCTGGCTTGCCAGGCTATAGTAGGGGTGTAACGGTTCACATAATTCACGGTTCGGTTCAAAACGATACAGTGGTGTCACGGTTCGGTACGTTTTCGGAACAGCAAAAAGAAAGAAATGCCATAGATATTTCCTTTTTATTAAAAGGAAAAATATGTTTTAATAAGTTTGAGTTTTCCTATACATCTTGAAACTTTCAGGTTTTTAAATGGGGGTAATCTTTGAAGGATGAACAAATAATGTTTTGGTCATCAAATTAAAAATAACATTTAAATATATATTAATATATATAATATTTAGATAATATTTGAGTTTTGAAGTGCTGGAAAAAGATGTGTGAAGTACTTGAAAGCATTTCACTATTCCAGCCAAACTTCCATGGTTACAGTTAGTGTTAATATATTAAATCCATGGTGAATGTTGCTGATCTGTGGACTTAAAGCCTATAACTATCATTCATGGCACAATGTTTCTCCTGGTTTCCACGTCAGCGCTGTTTGATCTAATAGAGATTTTAGATCAAACAGCAAAAAACACATTTTTAAATCTGAATGCTTCTCACTAGATCTCGCAGCGATTTTATTAGTATTACTTCAGTGGAGAATTCAAATATTTTCTTTGCTGGATCTCTTAGCGTTGCCGCTGTGTAGTAACTTGATAACTGTGTCGTAACTGTCTCGCTTGATCAAGATCCGCTCGCGCTGCACAGATGTTGCTGGTCCGAACTGATAAACGGTCCGTGAAGCACAATATGAGTAGCGCCGTTTTGTTCCGCTTTCATTACGTTTGCCATTTGATGTTGCGCAACGTTGTGGTGGTCGTGCCTTATGGTCGTGCAGGAAAAATGGTCCAATGAACCGTTTGGTTTGTATGCGTACCGAACCAGAAGCCTCGTACCGAAACGGTTCATTATGAATACATGTACCGTTACACCACTAATATTTAGGTATAAAAACAGACCCGGAGTTGGCTTTCATCCCTATTGTGATACTTTCTCCGGTGTGTTGAAAGTCTCGGTGTGACCGGTCTTGAGTTCGAGCATGCGCACAAGCGCTCTTGTAAAAATTGGTTGCAATCTGAAACATCAAACTCCACAAAGCCATTCTTTGGTTTCAGATTCTAAAATCTGAAACAGTTTTTAGAGACCGCTAAAAACTCCACATAGCCCCTTTAAAATGGCCTGAAAACATGATGACTGGGTTTTTTAGTGAGAGATTAGAATCAGCTTGATGAAATGAAAGGTACATCTCAGAGTCTGTAACAGTGTTTACCGAGCTTGATGACTGATGATCCAAAAATAAGTTGAATATTAAAAATAGCATCTGAACATTAGTTGACAAATAAAATGTATTGTTTATATTGTTATTATTTTGGAATATACGTAAAAATTGCTTAAAAACATGAGATTTTATTTATTGGTTTTAAAGGTGCTCTAAGCGATGTCGGGTAACATCACTTGTTGACATTTAAAATATTGTCAAACAAAACGGAGGCTAGCTAGACCCTCCCTCCTCATCCGCGCACTAACCCCCCAAACCCCACCCCCAAATCCTTCTTATTGGTTATTGGCTGGAACAGTTTGTTATGTTTGGTGGTGCGGGTTAGCGCAGTTTGGTTTTGTTGCCGTTTGTGGAGCCTGGGGTGGCTGCAGAGACCGCGTCTTTTTACAGTGTGTTCAGGGGACAGGCAGCTAGCGGATAGTGAAGAGATGTTTGCTGTATGTGACCAAAAATGTTTTGGCCTAAAAAAAACGCGTGACATCGCCTAGAGCACCTTTAATAAATAGCATTAATATAACATTAATTACTTTGTTAATGTAAAAATACAAAATAGAATTGCATTTGTAAAAGTAACATCTAGCCAGGAAAATGTGACATTAAGTGTAACTGGGACATAAATAGAAACTTTATTGATTTAAACTGATGTCTCCTCATTTCAGAACACCACTGCACGTCACTTGGTATATAGAAATGTATACACAATTATGAAAATGTATAAAGAAAAGTGTTTGTACTTTTGTTGTAAACAAGTCATTTTTATTTAAGGAAAAAAAAAAAAAAATAGCCCCTTTTAGATCAAACATTCCCGAAGCAGTTTCTCCTAGTGGTGGACCTGTAATCTCTCTGCGCTTTCAGTATCTCATATAGCCACAGTCTGGATTCATTAAAAAAAGTGTCAGTATCTTTAAAGCTGTGTCTACATCCTGTTCCTCTTTCACACCCCCTCTTCTCTCCCTCTCGGCTTCAGCCATTTCACGAAGCATGTGGTTTTCATTAGGAGAGTTGGATTAGAGCACAAGGGCAGATCTACAATGGTGGCAATCCACACTCCTCTCCTTCTCTGCCTTCCCTCCATTATCTCATATTCGATCAGCTTTGGCCATCCACTGCGCGTACGACCGTCCAGCCTGATGATGTCACCGCAGCCGCTGCTGCGAATCTACCCTCAAAATCTAAATATATAAACCTGACCTGAACTTCCCATAATCCTCTACTCTGGAGGTTAGAACTTCTAATCATAGATCTGACTACAAGAGAAGCCTAAAATCATGGTTTAACTGAGTCTGCGTTGCCAGAAATAAGTAATCGCCATCATTTTTTGGTGATGAAAGTTGAAACAAAATGTTTGAGTGTGTGTGTCTATGCCCTGAGGATCCAGACTTCCAGGATCAAACAGTGCTTGTTTTGGAAACAGGGGGAAGCACTACCTAAATGCTGAGTTTGGAGAAAAACAACGGAGAGGGAGGGGGAAAAAAAGAGGAGAGGATGAGAGCCCAAAGGATCCGGTGGAGGAAATGGCTCCTGCTCATTATGTGTGCTGCTGGAGAACAGCATGCTGGGAAACGGACGGCAGTAATGCATGTGTGTGTCTAGCAGATCGTACGTGTGTGTTGACGTGTGTACAGGGATAGTGGCGTTCTAATTTAGGAGAGAGCGAGCGGAAGAGCTCATAAAAAGTGTTTTTGATGTTTAGCCAGAGGCGTGTGACTGATACTCACGTGCGTATGAGTCTCAAGACAAAACTGATGACAAATGAACTTTATGAACACTATGAATATATGGTTTAAAAACAGGATTTTGCATGATTTAACCCTATAAAGCCTAATGTATCATATTTGGCCTCTAAATTTTCAATAATTCAACTCCCATTGCAAATCAAGTTTATTGGCTAAATGTACAGACTTGAATGAATAAATCAAACAAAAGTAATTGAAATAGCTCGACACAACAAATGTTTCAAGTGGTTTCCCCAAATTCAACTGAAATGCAACTTTTAATGACTTCTGCAGTCTCAAAACACTGAATGACTCCCTAGAGTGACTGCAAAAGACCTACAGCAAGACTTGGTGGCAACAGGCACTGAGGTTTCAGCTTGCACAGTAAGGTGCGTATTAAAAGCATGTGGTTTCCATGCAAGAACTCCAAGAAGTACACATACTGACCCAAAAGCACAAGAAAAGTCAGCTCCAATTTAATCGAAATCATATATAAATAAGCCACAGAGGTTTTGGGATTCTGTTCTGTGGAGCGATAAACAAAAATGGAACTTTTCGGCCCTATGGATCAGTATGTCTGGAGGAAGAATGAAGCATATGCTGAAAAGAACACACTGCCTACAGTTAAGCATGTTGGGGGCTCGGTGATGCTCTGGGGCTGACTTACATCCTCTGGCACTGGAAACCTGCAGCGTGTGGAAGGCAAGATTCACTGTAGCATCAGGAAATCCTCGGAGGAAACGTCATGCCGTGAGGAGGCTGAAGCTTGGGCGTCATTGGACCTTCCAACAGGACAATGTTCCCAAGCATACCTCAAATTCCACTAAGCCTTGGTTGCAGAAGTCCTTGAAGAGTTTACAGTGGCCATCAGTCACCTGACTTGAACCCCATAGAAAACCTCTGGTGGGATTTGAAGGCGGCAGTTGCAGCACGCAAACCCAAGAACATTACTGAACTGGTTGCCATTGCTCATGAGGAATGGGCTGAGATTCCTCAGAAACGCTGCCAGAAGCTGGTGTCTGGATAAACATCTCGTTTGCAGCAGGTCATAACAGCAAAAGGGTGTTCTACGAAGTACTAAAAATGCTTGCCATGAAGGGGTTGAAAAAGACTGCAGAAGTCCTTAAAAGTCATTTTCAGTTGAATTTTGGGAAACCACTTGTTTTGGCCATATAAATATCAGCAACTGCACTCGAAGGTGTTTTTCCCCTCGAGTGGAAGCTCCATTTTAACACTATATGAGCCATAAAAGCCTGAAGTATAAAATATGATATGATAATAAAATTATGCAAACTTTTTTTTTTATTAAAGTATTTTGTCTAAAGGTTCAGCTCGTTCATCGTGGATGTACGTCATTGCTTTCGTTGCATGAGTGCCCACTACTGGGCTGGCAGAACCCTCGCAATGCGTGTAAATGGAACACCCTAAGCCCTTGATCACTAGGAATCTGATTTATTATTTATATATTTTTTCCTTATAACTTTGTTCACGCACCATTCTATAGGCATGTATGCATGCTTGGGCTGTTAAAAAAATTAAATATGAAAATATTAATATTAAATATATTAAATATTTGCCACCTAGCATATGTGAAAGCTGCCATTGACAAAAAAAACAGGGTTCCCCTTGGTCTATTTATTTACCAAAAACTATCAACTATATAAAATTGCATTATGGTAAGATCAACATTTTATTTCTAACATTAGATATTTCAGTAAGTTGATACCCAGCAGTTATGTTTTCTCTAGAAAACAGCAATTTCTCTAAAAAAATAAAAATGCTGTCGTAACAATGAAATGCACCCTTCGAAGAATGCAGCTTCTGAATTGGGACGCAGCTGTTGTCTAAAACTGGACCTAAACGCACCTATTCTTCTGCAAACAAAATTGGAAAGGCTTGTTTGAGCTGTGCCCTCTACTGTGCAAGCATAAAAATATAAATGTTATTTATTTTTATTTTTTTACAAGCCTTCTGATACTGTGAAGTTGCTTTGATACAACCTATATTGTGAAAAGCACTATATAAATATACTTGACCTGACTTGACAAGCCAAGAGATCTCAATATGAGCGCAAACATTTCTCATAAATTATCGGAGTTGTGCTCACATTAATTGTATAGCTCTATACTCCAACTTTATGTCAGCAATCATCCAACTTGATTGCAAACACAAAATCTGAGAAAATCGTGATAATTGAATAAAACATGTCTAAAAAGTCCATTAAGCTTCCCAAGTTTCAAGCAACACAACAGTCATGCTGAAACGCAAGTCTCAGACCAATCGCTTAGTCACATCTTCGCAGAATTACATTGCGCTTAATGTCTCGCCTGCAGATATTTTGATTTTCTGGTCCAGGGAGGAAATCTGGGTCTTTTTAGAGGGAGACGAGTGTGTCATCTGACACATCAGTGTCTGACCACAGCTACAGAGACAGACAGACAGTCCGGGCCCCAGCTCTGCCTGTGGATGATAGACCATGATGGTTTCACTGCTGCATTCCTATGGAGAATGGTTTATTTTCATTGGAAACATAATTGTCTGTGGCAAGAGTTTTGGAAGCGCTTTTACCCAAAACAAAAGTCCATCCTTTACCATGGTCGCCCTCTATAGGTGACCTAAAATCAACACACCCCTCCCTTTAATGAATCGTATTATGCAAGTGCAGGGAAACAGAATGTTCTCGTGCAGAAGTCTGTATATAGTTTGCTACTGTACATATATACAGAGAAAAATGCGTTTATACCAGATGTGGGCAGAGTTGACATTACAGGTTACACTGCCTTGACCCTGGGTTATTCTGTGATGAACATCCACATCTCATATATAAAAAACACAATAAAGATTTAGTATGATGATAGTGCTGATTGAGATTTGATTATTTCTTTCATGTTTGGGTATTACAAATAATTTTAAAATGTTAAAATATCAAAGTAATTCATATTTAACAGAAAAAGTAACAAGAGAACAAAAAACAAATACCAATTTGTATCTCTCAGCACTTTTTTTGCTGATATATTGTATTACATAATTATTTAATATCCAAATGTTCAATGTATGAGGTGTTACTCAAAAGATTCTGTCTCTTGAACCATAATCAGTAAGAGCTATTAAATCTCAGAAGTTGTGAATCATGCCAAATATTCAGAAATGTCATGTTTTTATAGCTTCCATAATGTTACAATGTTTACATATTTTTATCCAAAGCAACTCATAGGTAATGTATTAACAGTGTACAAAGTATTACTATACATTTTGAATATCAAGTATAAAATACTTAAAATGTCACATATATACATTACATATTATAAAAGATATTTAGATTTAAAAAATATATATTTTTGATCTATCTATAAATTATTTACTGTGTGTGTGTGTGTGTGTGTGTGTGTGTGTGTGTGTGTGTGTGTGTGTGTGTGTGTGTGTGTGTGTGTGTGTGTACAAATATTTACTATTTAAATGTAATATTCACGGTTTTACACCATCAATATGATCTCTAACAAGTTAGCTAAAATGACCTTTAATTGAAGAAGAAGAAGAAATTCATTATAATTATGTCTTTGTTGTTGCTCTAAAACCACATACCTTTGGTGTAATGATTAAAAATCATATTACAACACAGCCACATATAGCCATGTAGATTTTTCCCCTTGGTGTGTTACAAGAATAATTTCTCATTAACTCTGTTTCTCTAAAGAATGTGTAACCTCAAAAAGATCAAAGTTATTAATAATAATGAAGAATTTAACGACTAACTTTTAACACTGCTTCATCAGAGTTGTTGAAACAGCAGCAGGTGTTGTGTACTTCTGACTTCTCTGGTTACTGATCAGCAGACGGTGGGAGAATCCGACACACACACAGCTGTCCTGTGGCCTTAACTCCTTCATATTGAAAAAAAAAAATACTAATACAACAGATTTGACAATACATTTGACTATCAAACACACAACAGCTTTACGTTCTTTTGGTAAGAATTAGTTGATTTTAAATAAATCAATTTCCCCATACTAAGATTTTATTCCCCTGAACCAAAATCCAACAGATCGACCAATCAGGCTCTGCCACATGGTGGGGGACACCTATCAGAGAACCCATATCTGCTCTTACTGACCCTCGTTTCACCAAAAGACAGCAATCTTTTTGGATACAGTGAGGTCTCCCATCCCAAGCGCAGTATGTGGCTTACACTGGCCCTTCTGACTCTGTGTGCCACAGCGAGAAGTGCTGAAAACAGTTCAGAAAGCAGTACCGTGGACGAAAAGCTTCTTATAGCCAGAGGAAAACTTATGGTGAGTGTTCAACAGCTGAAATGGAAGGAGTTTTGCTCTAAAAAGTCACTTTCATGGTCCAATGATGTGCCACAGACTGTGTCAATCTATGTTAGCATAGACGCTAATGATGTTAAAATACATTTCATTATTATAATTCTGGGCAATGGAAACACAAACACTACTTTTCAAAAGTTTGGGCTCTGTGAGATTTTTAATGTGTTTGAAAGAAGTCTATTCTGCTCACCAAGGCTGCATGTTTGATAAAAAAATACAGTAAAACCTACAATATTGTGAAATATTATTACAATTTAAAAGAACTGTTTTCTACTTGAATATATTTTAAAAATGTAATTTATTCCTGTAATGCAAAGCTGATTTTTCAGCATCATTGCTCCAGTCTTTGGTGTCACATGATCCTTCAGAAATCATTATAATATGCTGATTTGCTGCTCAAAAAACATTTCTTATTATTATCAATGCTGAAAACAGCTGCACTGTTTAATACTTTTGAGGAAACTGTGCTGCTTTTTCCTTGACTTTTTTTGCTGAATAGAAAGTTCAAGAAACAATTTATTTGAAATAGAAATCTTTTGTAACATTATTAATGTCTTTACAGTCGCTTTGATCAATTTAATGCATTCTTGCTGAACAGAAGTATTAGTTTTTTTTTCCTTCAAGAAAAAGAATCTTAACTTTGTTTGTAGATTGTTTAATTACATACTCTAATTGAAATAACTCTCGGTAGTATATAATATCTCAGTAAATTAAATGCTGTACAAGCTATAATGTCATAAAGAACAGTTGATGACAAAGAATGAGTAATAGCACTTGTTTTCACCTTTTAGCCATTTTACTGTAAATCTCTCTTCAATCCTTTCCCAGGCTCCCAGTGTAGTGGGATGATCCATAAAGAAGATGCCAGAGCTCTACAATTTCCTGATGGAGCGATGGGCACTGTAGTATCCTGACATTATACCTCTCATTTTATTGTAATTCCTGCTTTAAGTTTAGTACGTGACTACGTGTAGGTGATTATTGTCTTTTTATAGTGTCTAAAATTTCTTCAAAATGGCTTAGGTAAGACAGCATTTGTCAGGGACGTGAATGTTAATGAAATCTTTACAGGCCCTCGTTCTGCCATATGTTTAAACGCTTCATGGCCTCATAGGTCACATGCCTGCCTGGTGCCGTTAACCTTAACCTGCTGTTTAAAGTCATAACCTGGAGTATGATTCAGGAGAGGAAAAAAACCCACGGCTGATCTTGTACAACGATAAGGATGAGGAAGTGAAGGTAAAGACAACATTATTTTATGTGCAAGTGTACGTTTTTGACATTTTTTCCACTGAACACATGCAGGAGATGTCTGATACAGTATATGCTGTATATGTTGTTACTTAGGGGCTGTTTACACAACACCGTTTTCAAATCTGTAAAACTTATGCGTTTTGGCTTTTCATTTATATGACAACAGAGTTTTGGGTGCCTGAAAACGGGTTTTAAAGAGGAAGTTTTAGAAAACGGTCTCTGTGTAAACCACAAGAATGCGAATCTCTGAAGACGATGAGGTCACATGCGTATTATGTGTTCAGTCTATAGTGTTTCATCGCCATCTAATGGCCTGGCCGCAGAATACCGAGTTTTTAGTCGTTAATGAGGACATTTTGACAATGGTACGTATGTGGAAAACTCAAAGGAAAAACTTCGCCTTTTTAAGCATATTGTTGTTGTGTAAACGTACCCTTAGGCCTCATCCACATGCGTTTTAGTTTAGAAACGGAGAATTAAAACGAATACGATCTCCGTCCACACCAGCGTTTTAGCTGCGTATCATAATTGATCTCAGTCCACATTAAACGACTGAAAACGCGGATCACGTGACCATTCACCTACACTGGGCATGCGCATGCCGGTGTAAACACAACTTCATTGATAAAATTATCCCACCATGCGCTGGTTCTTCCCGGCTTAACCCAAAACCGGCGCTGTACGGTCGATACCGGCGCTGCACACGGCACGGGAATTGTTACAGATCGCTGGAATAATAGCTTGCCTCTGGTGCATGTTGGCAGTTAACGTTACAGCATCAGGTAAGGATATGCCATGACGACACCCAATCAGAGAGCCGAGCGTGAGCCTCTGCGTCATCGTTTCTAAAGTCCTCCGTTTTGACCCGTCTTCACTAAAACGCCCTCCGGAGATTCAAAACGGGTCTACAGCGTTTCTAAACTTCTCCGTTTTAGGTCTTAGTTTTAAATGGTAAATGGTAAATGGACTGCATTTATATAGCGCTTTCACAGACCCAATGGCCACCAAAGCGCTTTACAATTTGCCTCACATTCACCCATTCACTCTCTCATTCATACACCGACGGGCGACGGCAGCCATGCAAGGCGCCATCCAGCTCGTCGGGAGCAGCTGGGGTTAGGTGTCTTGCTCATGGACACCTCGACACTTGGTCAGGTGGAACCGGGGATTGAACCACCAACCTTTCGGTTTGTAGACAACCTACATGAACCACTGAGCCAGTCTGGACGGGAGGTGCAAACGTAGCAAAACGTAGTAGTGTGGATGGGGCCTTAGTTTACATGGAGATGACATGAATGTAATTTTCAGAAACTAGCAATTTAATACCTGTTTTCAAAAGTTTGGGTTGAAACATTTGAAACCAGGCAACTAAAACGCCGCCGTGTAAATGAAAGGTGTTACGTTTTTAGTTTAAAATGGTGTAGTGTAAATGGACCCTAAACATCGTTTTCAAATACCTCCGTTTTCACATCACACTACAACGCGAAAGTGGCGTTTTCAAATATCCACTTGGGAGAGCGTTTTAAAAAAAGTTGTCTTCGTTGACAAAAACACCGTCTCAATGTGGACAGAAGGCCAAAACAGAGAGGAAAAAGATGCGTTTTCAAACTAAAAATTGAGGGTTAAAAACTCTAGTGTAGACGCCAGGCCTAACCGTAGCAAAAGTTATGCAAAAAAAACAATTTTTATTCATGTAAACGTAGCCTGAGACACGCTTAGGACCGCACATGAGCATTTGAGCAGCCTGAAAAATGCAGGGTTTTTTTTTTATGATTTTAACATTTAAAAACAAAATTCATGAGACAGTTGTTGTCAGATTTCAAATATGAAATTTAATCATAAGCTTGCTGAACAGCTTCGGAGAATTTGATGTTTTCCCACTCAACGAGATAGGAGCTGTACTTGCATGACTGAAATAACCTTAGCTGCCCATGAGGCATTTCAAAGATGGCCGCCGAGTGAAATGATTTGACAGGTAATGTTATCTTTCACTCCTCTGACAGCAATTTTTGCCTACCTCAGGTTGTTCCAGTGCAGAAGATGAAGGCAGACGAGATCAGCAGCTTGCTGGATTCTCTGGGTTTCTATAAGAGGTCACAGAAAGGCGAGGAAGTCCCTGAGGAGTTCAAACATTTCCCTTTAAACGCGCCTCGGGACGAACTGTGACACCCGCTGGTCAGCACTGGAACTGCAGCCTGCCGTAAATGACGTCCAGGGTCGCAAAGTTCAGTAACAGAAACGGACACTGGACCGACACACACATGGCTGGAGGCAGTTTGGTGCACCACTGTCCAAATCATAGAGATCTTACAATAAACCTTTTACATATTTGGCTTGTGTGTCATTGTTTGGTTCTTTTTTCATTAAAATGTATGAGCCTACTTGATTTTCACAAAGGGACACAATTAGTCTAAGAACAAACCCACTGAAATATGGCCATTAAAGAAAATAGGTGGCAAGTCGTTGAAGCTGTCAGAATAAATGAGAAGCCTAATTATTGAATTGTGGGAGTTTTTTAAACAAAGTCTCTTTTCAGACTGAGCTGTTAAAGAATAAGCTAAACTCATTAATAATAATTGTATTATTCAAATTGTGGGACTGTATACACATTCACAATATTAACCAGAGTTCCTTCCAAAATAAAACCACAACAAATTACAAAACATAACAAAAAAAGTTCATTTAGTTTTCTGCTGACAGGGGTGGCTAAGACTAGGAAACTTTTTTCATTAAATGTATTCCCCTGACAAATTTACTTCTTGTTTTGAGAATTACATAAACCTCATTATATTGGTTAGAATCATGTTTCAAAACAAGACACTGCAATTTGCCAAGAAGATATTAAAATATTATGTGAAAACAAGTCTTAAAATTTATGTTGATCTACAGGTGTTTAGATATTTTCCCTGGAAAACAAGTGAAATACTATGAAAATTATAATATTTTTTATTTAATTTCCTTTTGATCTGTGTAGTATCATTAACTGTGGTTACCATGGTGAGGGTGACATCTTAATCTGCTGTCAGACTCCATCTGTTTCCTCGGATTTAATCTGGTTAGCTCTTGGTTAGACTCCAATTAATCTCAAACCACACACACCGAAGTGGAGAAGCGTGCAGGACCGGGTGGATGAGTGTTTGGTGTTGTCTCCACCATCATGCCTGTGTTTTACACACCGATCCCTCAGAACCTGCGAGTGGGTCTGGCTAATGTCAGCGGGTCAGTGTTTATAAATAACAGGACACGAGACAGTGGAGACTTCAGGGACCCGTATCAGGATAATGAAGGTGAGAAAGCACTGTACAGCCTGTCTAGATTAGAGAGGATACGCATTTATTACACTGTTGCTCTTTGTCACATTGCACAAGTGGATATCAAGAGATATAAAATAAGAACAGGAACTTTCTGTTTAAAAAGTTTGTCATAATTAAGTTTTCTTTAATGTTTTTGAAAGAAGTCTCTTAACCAAGGCAGCAAAGATACAGTAAAACCATTTCTGAAGGATCATGTGACAGTGATTGATGCTGAAAATTCCGCATATATATATATATATATAAAATATTTCAATCCTTTTTTCAAGATTCACACGTTTCAATTAGGTTAATAATAAAATTCCATCAAATTGAATTGAATAATCCTTGCATATTATTCATATTATGAATTATTATTTTAAATTATTTGAAAAACAGAGGAAATGCCCTAAAGCATTTTATATAAATCGAACAAGGGAATGGACTATTTAGATTTGTATTCATAAATTACAAAGAAAAGAAAAAGAAAATATGTTTAAATTTAAGTTAATGATTTATACTAAATGTTTCATTAAGATATAATTTTTTAAAGATTTTTACTCATTTGAAATCTTGAAAAAAGGATTGGAATATTTTGGAAAAAGTACAAAACCTTTGGTCACAAGAGGAAAATTATAAATAATTTGCATTATCTTGTCCTCATTTTTTTTACCAAGGCTTTTGTTATTTTTCCAAGGGTTTCACTTATTTAAGACAAGATGATTTGTAATCCAACATTTACCTTTAAATTAAATAATAATTCAATATATTTTCAACATAACTATATGATTTTAATTGTTAAAGATGGGACAAACCAAAATCACTTTTTTAACAGGGTAGTGAGGGGCGTTCGATCTAATGTTAAGATTATATATCATGACAAATATATAGAATAATCTCACTATAAAAAATAATTGAATTCATGCTAATTATAAAAAAGTAATACAATGTTTATAATCTCAATTGAAGTGTTAAACCTCCACTTAAAAGTTACCCCAGGTGGTAAAGAAAATGATAATGAACGATTTAAAAAGCAATTATATTTGATTAAACATAATACCTTGTAACTGATCTTGGCACACTTGTTGATCTCCTGCTTCTGGTTTTCTGTAGTGTTTGCTGAGGTCTGGTCTCATCTCCCACTGCAGATGCTGCTGTACTTCAACATGTTCTTCTTCCCCTTCTGGTGGATCTCTGAGCTGATGATGCTGCATTTAAAGGTGGGCTCAAGTATGTGCTGATCGTGCCCTATATTTAAATCCTTATCTCTGTTATATTTAACAATATCATACTTCACTTTTAATAGTCTATTTACTGTATGAAGACATTCTATTTATAACCAGAACTACTGTCACATTCACGACCTAACTCAAAATCAGCATTCAATCTTTGCCCCTCAGCTAAAATGAAATGATACTTTTAAATATGAAAGTACAAGCACCAGCAGGTAGCAGCAGCAGATCACTGTCTTAAAGGTCCCCTGACATGAAATGTTCACTTTCTGAGGTTTTTTAACATTAATGTTAGTTCCCCTAGCCTGTATTTGGTCCCCAAAATTCTAGAATTTTCAATCGGTGTAAACCGAGCTTTGGCTATCTTTCTCTGCCTGTGAGAAAATGAGAGCTCAAACGCGCTGATCTTGAATCTCCTCCTTATGACGTCATAAGGAGTAAAGGTTACCTCCCCTTTCTCTGCTTTGCCCGCCCAGAGAATTTGGCTCGCCCATGAGAAAATGAGCTAGGAAGTACGAATGCGCGAGAGATATAATGGCTTGCAAACGAGCGAAGCATGGCAGTTGATCAGTGTTCGGATGTACAAATGAACACAAAAGTATTTTTTAGTTCCTTCATCCGAGCCTCTGAAGAAACAATGGGTTCATTTTATTTTCCCATTACATTTCACCGACGACTGTTTCTTCAACTTGGGCCAATACAGAGCTGGCCAGTTCAGACAGGTAATCTTTCTCTCAAAATCGTTCAATACTGTTTATGCATCAGTAAGTCAAGCCAGTGACTAAAATATCAACTTCACATCGTTTCTTTTAGTAGGATGAAAATAATCTTAAATTTTGAACAAATTATATACAGAAATCGATCAAAGAACAATCTTTCCACACAGCGCAAGTTTATCTGGACAACTTGTTATGTTACACTGCACCACGAAGCTCTTACTGTATGTACATCATCGTGTTTGCATTGGTGAAAGCATTAGAGAGAGTGCAGAAACTGCGTTGCAATGATAAGATCTTCAGTCTCGCGATCAACAGACTGTCATCTGCTCAATGCTCATCACGGCAACATTTTATGTGATGGAAATAGATCTAAATACTTTAAAAACTTCTCACGATTCGTTAATCTCGATAGCTGTATTAGTAAAAACGTATAATAGCTGTAGTAAAAGTATTCGAGAGAGTTTCACATGTAATACTATTTCATATGCAAGCATGTCAGCCAATCACAGCAGTGACCGGTTACACTGACTCCCAAATATAGGTCTCTGCAGGACAGTAATAGGAGTTACCATAAACAAAGGGGCGTTTTCGACCGCGTTACCTGATTTACCCACCTCACAGTGTGGGTAGGTTTTAGGGGCGGGATCGGGTGAAGGGCATAATTTACATTGGATCTGGATATATACACCCACAGTTTGAAAACTCCCAAAAAAACATACTAACATTATAAGGGCAACCCAGGAAACATTATACAATAATAAAATAACCCCATGTCAGGGGACCTTTAACATGTGAATCAATTATTCAGTCGAATATCGTTCAAAACGTCTGATTTATTCAGGGACAAAGCAAGGCTGCGTTCGAAATCGCATACTCTTTTGAGTAGCCTAGGTTATTTTAAATAAATAATTATTTCACAACAGTTCAAAAAGTGCGCTCTATATGTGTCACATTCACATTCACCTCCTTCATCTGTCTTCACTACACTTCCCAGCATTCCCAGTCATTATCACCTGCACCTGCACCTCATGATCACCGTCACCTGTGTCCCATCACCAGCATGGACTATATAACACTCACTCTCCCTGCAGTCACTGTCTGATCTCGTCGTTACATGACACACAGACTCTCCTATGCTCAACCAGAGGCTTACCTGCTACTTACCTGCTACTTACCTGAGTTCTATTGGACTATCTTCATCACCGTATGCCGTCTTCAGTTCCCAGCCATCCTACTGCAACCCTTTCCAGTGACTATCCATCTGCATCTGAAAGAGAGACTCTTATTATCCAGTGGCTAAGTTCTCATCCAATTATCATCTGTTTGAATACTCACCATAACTCCGTCTGCTTCTGCTGTTCTGTAAATAAACACTGATTCACTTACCACCTGTCTGACTCCTGTATCATCCGTGACAGAAGATCAGACCGCCCTAAGATGGACGATGGGGTTAGAATTATCGTCCTGGCTCAGGAGAGCCAAAGTTTGTATTCTTTTGTTGCAGGCTTTGTCCGCCTTGCAGTCGTCAGTAATGAGGATGACGAGCGGTTGAGTACTTTATTCCGGCTCGGGGCCACCTTTCACCACCGGATCGACCTTCCAGACACCACCGGACTCAGCTGGAGGGAGACCGTGATCCGGTGTCTGGAGAGTGTCGGTTCCCGAGCTGGAACACAACCTACCAGCACCAAGCCCACTTCGCCGCTGGTCCCGTCCAGCCCAGTCAAGCCTTCGCCGCTGGTCCCGTCCAGCCCAGTCAAGCCTTCGCCGCTGGTCCCGTCCAGCCCAGTCAAGCCTTCGCCGCTGGTCCCGTCCAGCCCAGTTGAACCTTCGCCGCTGGTCCCGTCCAGCACAGAGCCTGAGCCCGTCGCCTGCCCGCCAGAGCCTGAGCCCGTCGCCTGCCCCGCCAGAGACCGTCCAGCCAGAGACCGTCCAGCCAGAGACCGTCCAGACCGTCCAGCCAGAGACCGTCCAGCCAGAGACCGTCCAGCCAGAGACCGTCCAGCCAGAGACCGTCCAGCCAGAGACCGTCCAGCCAGAGACCGTCCAGCCCAGCCAGAGACCGTCCAGCCAGAGACCGTCCAGCTCCAGCCAGAGACCGTCCAGCCAGAGACCGTCCAGCCAGAGACCGTCCAGCCAGAGACCGTCCAGCCAGAGACCGTCCAGCAGCCGCCAGCCAGAGACCGTCCAGCCAGAGACCGTCCAGCCAGAGACCGTCCAGCCAGAGACCGTCCAGCCAGAGACCGTCCAGCCAGAGACCGTCCAGCCAGAAACTGTATTCCCACCCTGCCTCCCTCTCCCACCTCCGCTGTTGATGTCTTCATGCTCTACTGTTTCGCCTCTACTGAGCCCTGTCGACCCTGCTGCCCATCCACAGCTACCCCCCAGTATTGCTGTGGAGCCGCCTCCGGGTCTCCAAGCCTCAGCATCGCCCTGGTCAGTGGATCCCCTGTCCTTGCCTCAATCCCCTGAACCTCTGACTCCACCTTGGCCCTCCGACCCTACAGCTTCTCTTCGGCTCATTGTGCCTCATCTCCGCCGGGTCTTGTCAGCCCTATAGCTCCACCAGGCTCACTCCTCCTTCCTTCCTCGCATTGGTCAGCCGTCACCCTGGTTCCACCTCGGGACTCCGTGCTGCCGGCTGTGCCTCTGCCCTGCATCCCTTCTGCTCCACCGGGCTCCATCTTCCCTCCTGCTCCTCAGTCGTCCTCCCTCGCACTGGTTACGCCACGGGCTTCCAGAGCCCCTTCTCCGTTTCGGTCCCATGAGCCTGCAGATCCGCCTTGGCCCTCCAGACCTGTGGTGTCACCTCGGCTCTGGGTCCCTCCGGCTCAGTTGGGGATCTCTGGAACTCCTACAGGTTCTTCACCGCCATGGCCACCCGAAGGGGTCTCTCCGCCATGGCCATCCGAAGGGGTCTCACCGCCATGGCCACCCGAAGGGGTCTCTCCGCCCTGGCCACGCCCACGTCCTGCTCGCCCTGGCCACGTCCTCTCTCATCTGCTCCGCCTTGGCTCCTCTGCAGCGCGAGGTCGCGCTTACCGGAGGGGGGGTGTAATATCACATTCACATTCACATTCACCTCCTTCATCTGTCTTCACTACACTTCCCAGCATTCCCAGTCATTATCACCTGCACCTGCACCTCATGATCACCGTCACCTGTGTCCCATCACCAGCATGGACTATAAAACACTCACTCTCCCTGCAGTCACTGTCTGATCTCGTCGTTACATGACACACAGACTCTCCTATGCTCAACCAGGGACTTACCTGCTACTTACCTGAGTTCTATTGGACTATCTTCATCACCGTATGCCGTCTTCAGTTCCCAGCCATCCTACTGCAACCCTTTCCAGTGACTATCCATCTGCATCTGAAAGAGAGACTCTTATTATCCAGTGGCTAAGTTCTCATCCAATTATCATCTGTTTGAATACTCACCATAACTCCGTCTGCTTCTGCTGTTCTGTAAATAAACACTGATTCACTTACCACCTGTCTGACTCCTGTATCATCCGTGACAATATGAGTGTGTGTGGTATGAATGTAATCTAGACTACATTCGCCATGTTAACAATAACATGTGACCTACCAGCGTCAGTTACGTCACTTCACTGTTATTCATAAATCCTCTCCTGTGGCCTCATGGGATAGTACAGTGTCCATCATGCAGACTATGCAAACTTCAGAATATCGACGGAAATAGTCATCCGGGTAGGCTATTTAAGAGAGCTGTGAATTACTTATTTTGTCACATACTGTTTTTCACCTACTATATGGGGAAGTAGGCTATGCTGTAAGGGATCACTTATGGATCATTTCCATGATAGCTGGCAGGCCATTAGCAGCAATGCCAGATAAAAATGTATTTAAACATAATTAAGGCTCCTGTATCCATGGTGATGTCTGCTTTTGTGAACAGCACATTGAAGTTCAAGTGCTACTGTTATATATTTTACCTTTAATAGCTTGGCTAAATAATCACAGCAATTCAAGGAGATTTTGCTGCTTATCATTTCTAATGTCAAGGCATGGAATACATTGAAAACACTGCAAACCTATAGCCTACTCGTAATAATATTTGAATTGGCAATTTTTTAGGTCAAACTAGGGCTGTGTGTATTTTAAGGTCATATTTAGTAATGATGAATATAATTTCTTTCTCTGTTTCCGTAGTTCTGTTATCTGCCAGCATATTACCAGTGTCTGCTGGTGACAGGGATGGTGCTGATTAGCATATTGGAGGTATTGCGGGTGTATCTCGGTTACGTTGGGAATCTCAAAGAGAAGGTAATGCACAAGAAATGTTATAAGTCATTCATCTGAACACTGCTCATGCCTAACAGATTCTCTATGTGTGAGAGAGAATAATCAGAGAAAGTGAGAAAATCGTGAGATTAATACTCGCACTTTGCTACTGATAAGTATTTAGGTGAAAAAAAAAAAAAATAAAAGTATGCTATAGCCATGAGGTAAGATTTAAAAAAAAAAAAATGTTTACAGTTGCAATTCATTTGTACAAAGTTTGTTAATGCTCTTAACTAAAGTTGTTTGATTTTATTCATTAATATCATTAAATGTATAATTAAATATCATTAAAAAATGTAAGTTAACCAAGAGTTAACTATTGAGGTTAACTAATATTTACCTTTAGATGTTTCAAAACATCAAAGTATTTTATTAAGTTTTAAAATAAAAATAACATGACAAATGAAATAAATAAACATGAAAGAGATCACTGCTTGTAAAACAGATGAATTAAATAATTGAAATATAAATATAAAAAATAAAAAAAAATAAAAAAAAATAAACATGAAAGTAGTGACCAAAGCTGATAGACCAAATTAATTCAATAAAAATACAAAATGTATTAATTAATAAATAACCAAGTAGTGACCTGTGGTCAAATAAATTAATTAAATAGAAATTCAATATAAATAAATAATTAAAAATGAAAGTATAGTGACCAAAACTAATTAATTAAACAAAATAAAAATGCAATATAAATAAATAAATAACTCACCATTTGTAAAAGTAGCGACCAGAGCTGATAAATCAAATGAATAAAATGGAAATAAATTCATTAATTAATTAAACGGTGTCCATGACTAAACAAATACATAAATAAATAAAAGTTGTAATCTAAAAGAAATGTTAACGGTTATATTTAAATGTTACCTACGTTTCATTCTTCATTCTTCTCTTTAGGTTCCAGAGTTAGCAGGATTTTGGCTGATCTCCTTCCTCTTCCAGTTGCCTATCCTCCTCTTCTTCATCACTGATCAGGACATCATCATTCTTCCTCTGGAGCGGGCCGTTCACTCTCTCTATCTGGCCTTCCTCCTGGGCGAGCTGTTGGCCTCGTTCCTCGCCCTGCGCGTCATGACTCGTAAACTGGCCCAGCAGTTTCACATGAGGCAGTTCGGGCCCGTCCAGGGTCTCCACACGGCAGAAGCCCTGCCTATGTTTGGACTGCCGCACGGGGGCAGGAGTGTGCTTCCTGTGAGGGACATACACTGAGAGATGATGGAAAACTGCTGCTTAAAGATCTGGGCAGGACACCCAATTGTTGGTATGATCTTCCACCAATGTGACCTTCAGCAATAAGTGCACTTCTTGTGGTAAATCTACAAAACCATGACTAGTAACCAGGGGCTGGGGCTAGTTGTCACACAGGAAGTTGGCACTAACACATTAGCTCAGTAACCATGAGGTTTGGGGTTTAAACACTGTCAACAAGTCAAAAAGTGCAATTGCACATGTTTGTCTGTAGTTCAGAACTGCTATAAATTGAATCAACAACATTATGAAGTCAGATTTTTTTACTTGAAAACTGAACTGTCTTCATAACAAATTTTTCCAAAAATTTGAAAATGCAATGCAATAACAGTGAAACTTTTCTGTTGTTGCAGTAACACCTTTAAAGCACATTGTTATACATTATTGACTTTTAAAAATAAACCCTCTCTACGAAATATTCACTGGAATAAAATTTATATCTATGAAGCATACTATAATTTTAAATGAATATTTTTATTTCAAATAAATGCTGTTCCATTCATCAAATAATCATGAAAAAAAATGTATCACAATTTCGACAAAAACATCATTTAGCATATATTAAGCAGTTGAACTGTTTTCAACATTGATAATAAATGTTTATTGCAGCAAATCAGCATATCAGAATGATTTCTGAAGGATCACGTGACACTGAAGACTGGAGTAATGATAATTGTTTAAATTGTCATAATATTTAACAATATTACTGTTTTTTTTTTTGTTGTTGTTTTTTTTTCATCAAATAAGTGCCTTGGTGAGCATAAGAGACTTATTTAAAAAAAAAAAAAAATCGTACAGATCCCAAACTTTTGACTGGCAGTGTATATAGTATATGTTTAATGCATAATCAATACATAAGAAATGTGATGTATAATCCAGACACATGGTGGCGCTCTGAGACTGTTTCCCTCACTAGTGCTGCAGAACACAGAATGACTCATCAGCCCAAACTCCCATGAGGAACACACACATTTTAGACTTACTCACACTCCCATTTCTGTGACATGAAGCTGGCTGTGTGTTTCAATCAACATATTTGTAAAAAATTAAATAATAACACTTAAATATATCCAACTATTATTGCAAAGTCAGCTAACAAATCTGTATAAAATGGATTCCATGCATTGGAATTGGGATTACCTTCATTAGGGTATTCATAAAATAGATTGCAATATTATTACGACTTGACTTGAATTTATGACTACACCTTTAAAAATGATAATGCATTAGTTGCAAAATGTATATGAGAATAAATTGATATTAAAATGTGCTTTAAATTAATGCACTATAGTTTTTTTGAGGTTGCAACCACAAAATGTTAGATTTTATAATTCAAGAACATTTTATAATATAATGCATTACATATAGACACTTATCATATTTGGCCTAGATGTTATCCAAATGTATTATTCATTAATACAGATCAATAGCAAATTATGTGTTTATTTTAACAATTTCTGCCAGATGGGAGGTTCAACACACACACACACACACACACACACACACACACACACACACACACACACACACACACACACACACACACACACACACACACACACACACACACACACACACACACACACACACACACACACACACAGACAGGAGATTTGAGAGGCTTTTCATGAGCAAGAAGATAAAAGTAACTTGTGCACCGTATTGACTTGTGTCTTATATTTGAGCAGTAATTTGGCAGTTCCTATAGAGACAGAGAGTCTCTGTCAATGTGCAGAACGCTGAAACACAATTAATTATTACTATAACAGATGGGAGACCTGTCAGCATTTGCTGGAACAACATTATAATGCTAACGGAAACATTGGCGAGATTAGACGTTCGCCGCTGATTTCATTTCTAATGATTTCTGTCAGCACTTGTGTTTATTCACCGTAATGGATGATGTTTCAGTTTCTTACAGATATTTTTCCCCATAAATATCTCTCTTTCCTGTGAAACACAGACAGTCTGGCAGGCGCTTGCTCCAGGTGTTGTTTTTCATTTGCATTAAACAGAGTCTGAATCTGCAACTCAGTCAATTAAGAAGATAGAGTCTTGCAGTCAGCTTACAGTGGTTTTTGAGAACTGCTCTCACAGCATAATTGTATTTTCCTTCATCCTTGTTTACATTTTTAAAATGCTGCAGTGGGGATGTTTTTATATCACAAACCAAGTCAAATTAAGAGGGTTTTATTCTGCAGAGGTGCAAGAGTTCTCTTATCATCTCATAAATAAACGTTTATTTCCTTTTGAGCTCACTGGTTCAGGTGTTACCACATCAGTGAGTCTCCATTAAAAGCTTTTAATCGTTCTTTATTCATAGTTGGCTGTTGTTGACTTCTATTACTATATATGAAAGGAATAATTAATGTTGACTTCTATTACAATATATGAAAGGAATAATTTATGGGGGGGGGGGGGGGGGGGGGGGTTGAATTATTAGAAAATAACCAAGGCTGATCATTATTTTCTCATTTTTCAATGGCTCGTTGTCACTGATTCTGCTTACTACAGTTACCACACCTCAAGACACTGTTTAGATGTTGCATTTCAAGACATTTGTCAGGTTTTTGTCCTTAAAGGTACAATATGTAGGATTTTTGCTACAAAAACCACTAGGCCAATGTTACATTTGTTGTTTAGTTGATTACTTACAATATCCCAAATGTTTCCAACTATTTGCAAATCGTGAGAAAATTGTGATTTTAACCAAGGAAAAAGGGGCGTGTGAGCAGGGGTGAGGAGTCGCCAGTCAATGGCGTCATATCCGTATTACCCTCGGTTTCCGCTATAGTAACCATAGTAACCATGGCGACAGACGTGGACAACTGGGTTATGCCGGTTATGCCTAGCGGGACGCTCACGCTGTTGTTAGTTTTGTTTAAACATTATGGACCATGGCAAGCAGACTTTTCAAGAGACAAAAAGTATTAATTCAGCACTTGCACTTGCAGTAGAATGAAATGTCCTAATTCTTTTATATCCGCGGGGACTCGCGTTGCGTGTGGCACTGGTATACCTCTAGCAATCGCGCCCTGCTTCATACCACAATCATGTTAAAAACATCAATGTATTCACTCCATCAGCTTGACGACAAGATCCAGTAGTTTTTGGTTAGACATTTTTAGATAATCAAAATTATACACTGCAAATCATTTCCTCTTATTTTTCAGGATTTACTGGAATAAATCCGTAAAAGAGGACCAAAGCTGCATGGAGAAAAGAGATGTGTAAAATAACTGGGAAAACTGCAGAAAAGACCTATCAAATACTGATACTGGCAGCTGTGGTTGCCAGCAGCATACCGTAAAAATACGGTGTGTAACTGTTTTTGAAATTAACAGCTAAATACCGTTTTGTCAGCTACAGCTAGATGCTGTTAATTTACATATAGCTGTAGCTGACAAAACGGTATTTAGCTGTTCATTTTAAAAACGGTAACACACCATATTTTACGGTATGATGCTGGCAACCTGCAGCTGCCAGCAGTTTACCATTTTTTTACAGGATTATTTTTTTCAGTGTAGCTACGGCGTTAGTTCGACGCAGAAGTATAAATTGGGCTTAAAGGGTAAAAACGCAAATCTGCTCATGGTGGCTCTTGTCGCGTACGCATTTACGTCACAGGCATGCGCCAGTACAAGAAATTAACAAACAACATGTCGGATTATTTCCATTCGTCGGACCTTCAAGTTGCCCAGCTCTGATAAACGTACAAGAGTCTTTTCAGCAGTTGTACAAAATATTCTCAGATATTGGTGTTGTTGTGTGGCAGTGCTTCACATTGCCACCTAGCCACCTGGAGTGCATACTTCATCGAATTTCACACACTTTTGTGTCACCATATGCATGCGGATTTCCCCCCACATAACGCTCATCTAAACGCAGAATATAAAGCAATGCCACTTTTATGTTTTCTCTTCAGATCGTTTCCGTGTAAACAGCCTTACACAGATACACACGGGAGAGTATGAAAGCAGTCATCTATCAGTGTGTATCATATATTCCCTGTACTCATAATAACGGTAGAGCAGAAATGCTGGTATCATCAAACAAAACAAAAAAATCTGTATTGACTTAGTACCAAAGTACCAGTTCTTTCGACAACCCTACTCACAACTATGGTGGAGTGATGCGCTGATAGCTAAGATACAGGCAGTTTGGACAAATCACTGTGGAATTATATGTGGAACTGTTCATTTGATTCACAAAAGTGAACTAATCAAGATACAAACATCCTGAATTGTATGTCAATAAAAACACAAAGAAACCAAGAAATCTCCTGTTGTTTCTTTTCTCGTGTCTTTCGTTTTATCTAGTCTTTTCTCAAATCCAATCATTTGTGTAGTGCTCTTCACAATACACATTGTTCCAAAGCAGCTTTACAAACAATAGCGGCTCACAAACGCTCTATAAGCAGCCACAGGCGACAGAGTCAGGGAAAACTCCCCGAGAAGATGTTGAATGAGATGAGGAAGAAACCTCAGGAGGACACTCTGCGGGAGAAAACCTCCTCCCATACATACTTCAATTCTTATCTCTTCTGTTCTCTAATCTCTTCTGGTCTCTTCTCTCCTGCAGTAGAGGTCATTATCTATATACAGTACTGTATGTACATGACTCTTAAAGGGACAGTTCACCTAAAGATGAAAATGCTCTCTCCGTTTACCTATACTCATGTTGTTCCAAACCTGTATTACTACCTTTATTCTGCCCAACACACGCACACACACAGAAACCGGTTCAAAACAATCATTAGTTTTGCAGAAATTACATACTTCAACTACAAAATGGGATCAACATCTCTTTAAATTACATTGTGGTCGAATTGTCTTGCACTACTGGAAATTTGCTTATACCTCAGAAAGCACATTAGCAAGCATCCATATACCACAACAAGGCCTTTGAGAGGTAATTCAGTTATGTTCAGTACAGTTTTCATACTATAAATATATATTCTGTGCAGAAGTGTGGTATTAATAGTATAGAGCAGTGGATTCGCTTTTCGTGAGTCCTTTTGTATTATTCTGAAGCGTTTGAGGCTGGTAGATACACCGCCTCATGAGGTATAGTTTCTGTATCAGCCTGCAGGGAAAAGATAAAGAGGAAAATCTCCTTTGCATTTTTTAAGGAGATCCATCTCAACTCCTATTCACAGGAGATGACCTGCCAAAAATGCTACTATTTAGAGATTAATCTCTTACATTTAATCTAAAGATTAACATTTACAGCCGGATCACAAAAGTCAGTATAGCCATCCTTTAGCATTCCTGGGAGTGCATGTGGCGGGATGCAATGGCTGATATTCTGCTAATGTTGAATGAGAAACTCAACAGGGAATTCTGATGATTTTATTTAGCCGCTCTTCCGGGAATGCTGCACATTTTCCCCGTCCACGGCTGCATGACATGTGTAAAATAAAAGCAATAATGGGAAAGTGATGGATGCCATTGGGTGGATGGCTTGTTGACACTTCCCAGATAGAATGTCCTTTGAGAATCACATTCGGACTGTTCTGCACATTTTTATTTACAGATGTAGAAATATCTTTTCTGAATCTGTTTCTAGAGCAGCACATATCATAAGAGGGAACCAGACAGTAATATTGTTCGATTTGTAACATTAACACATAAAGTGTTCTTAAAGTCTATCTTAGGGTGTTCAGATACTGCCATATTCTCATACCATTTGTGTATGTACACGACATGGACTATTCTGTCCTCTGCATGCGGGAGCATTGGGGATGAATATACAGATATAGCTAAACACTGTATAACGTGATGATATAACATCTGGTATTAAGCATAATGCCACTCTTGAATTCTCAACAAGTGAATACGTATTCACAGGGTAACTTAACACATACGCAAAATAACCTCTGTAATAGGACTTAAGAATGTCTTAGCAGTACCACTCTTAGTGACTTTCAGTTCCAGTTTTCTGACTCTGCCATCTGAGCCAGAGATAGCTTTAGTGACCAGAGCCATTGGCAATTCGTTCCTTTTTACCTGATCATATTTCATGAGGACCAGGTCTTCTTCTTTGATGTTAGGCTGGTTGTCTTGCCATTTCTTGCGCGATAGAAGGGATGCAAGGTATTCTCGCCTCCACCTTTCCCAGAATATGCTGGCGAGATACTGCACTCTTTTCCACTGTTTCCGATATAGATTGGCGCCTTCAAAGGATCCTGGAGGTGACACCTTTTGGGTGAGGATCATTTCTGGAGTGAGGACTCGGGGTCAGTTGAAATGGATACGAGAGGTCTTGCATTGATAACAGCACAAACTTCGGCCATTAGAGTTGACAGCATTTCGTGAGTCAGATGTGAGCTGATTTGCGGAAGCATGGATGTCTGGTTTCTGGATGATTTGTTCAGCTATTTCTACTGCAAAGACTGTCGCACACAGTTTAAGTCTGGGAAACGTATGTCCAGTCTGTGGGGCTAGCTTGGCTTTTCCCAAAATGAATCCAACTTGACACATTCCATAGTGATCCGTTACCTTCAAGTATGCGACAGCGGATATGTTCTGAAAGGATGCGTCTGAGAAGATGTGAATCTCTTTTTTTACTGATTGGGAAATGGACATTAGAGTGTAAGTACAGGGAATTTTGAGCTGCTCTAAGTCCTGCAACGAGTCTTTCCAGAGGTTCCATTCCGTTTCCTTTTCAGCTGCGAGGGGTGAATCCCAGTCCGACTTCCCATTCGAAAGTTTACAAAGTAGCAGTTTCCCTTGGATTGTGATTGGCGCCACCATGCCGAGAAGGTCAAACAAGCTGTTTACAGTCGCCAGGTAGAATATCCGCCTCCTCTGCGGATGACGTGGAATGTAAATGTATCCTTCTGAAGGTCCTATGATCCTCTCTGACGATGAAACTGTGGAACATTTGCTCAAAGTCCGCAGTGATGGCTATTGGCTCGTGCCTAAATCGTAGTAGGACTCCTAGCATACTGTTGTTTAAATCTGGGCCTGTTAGCAGCACATTGTTCAAAGACACGCCATGGAACTGGGCACTGGAGTCGAACACTACCCGAATTTGACTAGGCTTGCTTGGATGATACACACCAAAGGAGGGCAAGTACCAGCACTCCTCCCCTGGGTTCACAGGAGGAGCTGGCTCGGCATGATTGTTATCAAAGACCTTCTGCATAAACTCTGCGAAGTGCTCTCTTATCTCAGGTTTCTTAGGTTGAGAGTTCAAACGGCTCAGGGCTTGTGCTCTTGGTTGTTTGGAACCCGTTGTCTAAGTGCACTAAAGGGAAGGGGTGCTACACAGCTGTATATGTCATCCATGAACATTTCTTTGTCCATTAATTGATGTTTTATTAACAAGGTTCGAGACGAACACGTTCTAATGATCAACAATCAAGTCATTCCAACCAGCTGTCAGCAATCAGTAATCAACAGGTCCACTCAATCAGCACGAGTAAAGCCTATAAATATACGCAGTCGACTCACCCATAGTTCTCGACAGTTTTCAGCATCCCTCCACCACCCCATCTCCTCAAACTTGCTTGATTATCTTCCTAAACAGAAATACAGGGGAGTACTCTGGGTTCGGGCCCAATTTCCGAGCTCGGAGCCCTCCCCCGGACAGCACACCAAATACGCATAACCATTTGCTCTCTGATCATTCGTAAGTGTGAACTCGTGAACTGAATGAACTGCCTATCCTCAATTGAAGCGGCTATTTTTTCATCATCCTCCTTTCTTTCAAAGACTAAGGTGGCCAAAGGGCTTGGAGCAAATTGGGGAAGGAGAGAGGCTTTAAAGGAGTCATAATGTGGTATTAACTTTGATACCCACGCTCTACTATAGTCATTTCATGCCCTTCTAAAAAAGAAAAATTGGAAAAAAATAAACACAGAGCTCGTGTGACCCTTATTTCTGAATGCATTATTGTCTCGCGAGATCTGATGCGAGGTTTTAGCTGTAGTGGACGGTCATTTTAATCATAGACATAATGTCTATGATTTTAATAATGCAAATGAGGGGCGCGTTGATTGGTGGCAGGAAGGAGGGGGCTTGACACCGCAGGTAACTTCAGCATATCATTCCAAAATGACATCATGACGCAAGTTGTGAATGAACCCGACCTGGCCGCGACCTACGGGATTCAACCGTATATGTTTGAGCCAGACTCTGAACCAGAGCTGGAAACGGAAGATGAACAACAGTCAACGGAAGGACGTCTACATCAACATGTCTCTGAATGGTAAAGACAATTTGTTTTGACTGAGACATACATTAACATCAGTAACGAGCTAAAACGTTTGTTGCTATTTTCTCCCACATAAGTTTAGCTTTAATTTAATGTAGATTACATTAACGGAGATGTAGTCTACTTTATTTTCAGTTTACAGTGGTTATAGAGATTAACGTTTGCTATAATGTGTAGTGTAAAACAAAGTGGAAAGATGTGGCTAGCATAGAGCCCATTCCCCGTGTTTACATCACATACATTAACCGCATTAGTAGTTAGCTGCGGTTTGTTGCACAAAATATAGTAATAAAAACACAGTCTTACCGGCAAGTCCCTGATTGTTGGAATGGCACCTTTTTCCAAACGTAGCTTCGATGCCAACTTCGCCTGATATTGGCCCAAATTTGTAAAAGATTCTTTTGTGAAATGTTTAGCGCAGACACCTAACGTTGAGCAAGTTGAGATGATTGTTGGAACAGCGTCATTAAAAATAAATTTCATCCACTGGTCCCTTGTAGTTTGGTCAGTTTTGGGTAAAGAAAAAACATTAGAATGTGGATTATGACAGTCAACCACAGAGCAACTCGCGTGTGCACTACGTTTCTGCATCTTTCTTGACTGAATATGATGGGGAGAGGGGCAGGGCGGGCCTCCTCTGCGGTGTCCATATGTGGTATATCCGGCCCCGTCTTGACGTCAAGTCGGGGGAGAAATTGAAATCTCGTATTTTGAGTGCGCGTGCACGTTGGCTAGTTTAAGAACCCTGGGGTAAACAAACGCTTCACTTTTGAATGTTGGCATCCCGGCCAATGTATAATCGTTAGTCAATCATAACATACATTGATTCTCATGGAAAAGTGAAAATTGCACATTATGACTCCTTTAACACTTGGCTGTGCACATTTCTCCTTGAGGTAGAGTTTATTGGGACATGGACTAAAGTAAGATGGATGCCCGTCTTTTAGAATGTTCGTGCGGTAAACACTAACAGTTGAATGCTTGTGAGCAGCACCAAGACACACCTCACCAACCACAACCCAGCCAAGGTCCAGTCTTTGAGCATAGGGAGCATTGTGTGGGCCGTTGTGTTGCTCTCTTACCTTGTGGACTTGGAGGAGAAGGAGAAGTATTTGAGCATTTGGATCTAGAGGAGGGATGAGATGAGCAATAGATTTGAGATGTGAGTGTTTTCCTGCTTCAGGAGTGGGTCTCTCTGACCTGTCTTCGGGCATGTAGTTCCACTCAATGAGCATAGGGAGTGGGACTGAAAGACTGCCATCTAAAGGATGTGCGATGAAGTCCATAGCCCACCTCTCATTTTGTGACTCCGGCGCATGTGCGCATGCAGAGTGTAGGGAAATTCTGTACTTTTGAGATTGAAGAAGTAAAAAAAAACTCAGCTCTGGCAAGTGAACGATTACTTTATAATATTAAAAATATTAAAACTATGATTATACTAAAATTGCACTGATGTGGCATAGTGAGGTCATGTGATGATAATGCAGCAAACTATTAAATGCCGTTATGCTAGTATTGCATTCCTGAGATAGCGCACCACACAATGCAATGTTTCCATAGCCATTGTTACTTGAATGTAATGTAGAACCGTGGCCCTCCACAGTGAGCGGAGCTCATCTCTGGCATGAGAATTGAGTTTCATTTAGCTAGCTGCATCCACACATCCACTCTTCCCAGACATCAATTGAGAAAATCACATTTTCAATTTGTCTGGCCATTTGTGTCAGAGGCAATTCTGAAATAACCGAGCCCTACAGGTGGTATAAGCGGCTGTTCAGGACGTTGATAAATTTGGCTTAGTGGAGGTTTGTGTTTAATCTCAGGGTTCTGTGACAGCCATGAGCGCTGGGCCTGTTAAGAACTTGCACCATGGTTAATGACTTCAGCCTCAGAGTTGACGAGCTGCTGAATAAAACACTACATTTGACGTTCACTACAGGATGAGAAATGTTCCGGAGCATTCAGGTGTCACTCAGTAGAGCACCATGCTGACAGTGAGAGACAGAAGACGCAATGTATGAATTATTTAAAGTACATAAAGTGGCCCCAAAAAGTATTGATAGTTGGATCACACTTAAAAATGCTTAAAATGCGATTGGATTAGATTTTTTTTACTGTGTGTGTGTGTGTGTGTGTGTGTGTGTGTGTGTGTGTGTGTGTGTGTGTGTGTGTGTGTGTGTGTGTGTGTGTGGTGTGTGTGTGTGTGTGTGTGTGTGTGTGTGTGTGTGTGTGTTTTGTGTGTGTGTGTGTGTGTGTGTGTGTGTGTGTGTGTGTGTGTGTGTGTGTATACACTACCAGTCAAAAGTTTTGGATCGATACGATTTTTTTATGTTTTAAAAGAAGTCTCTTCTGCTCACCAAAGCTGCATTTATTTTATTAAAGGGCACCTATTATGGCATTTAAAATGTTCCTATTAATGTTAATTCTTGTTAAGTTCTTCATAATAATAATATATCTTCTAATATTTCTTGTTAATAATTGTTAAATAAAGTTTAAATGTTTGTTTTATTGTCGTAGTCTAGCTACAGAGCAGACACAATAAAATGTTCTACATATCAGTTACTGTATAAAATTATAATACAAATCAGACACACACAAAAAAAGGCCCAGGTCTCTGTACAAGGTGTTGTTTGTGTATCAGTTTTAAATATATTTCTCCCTGTGGCTAAATTTATAGACGTTATTTTGTCATGAAGTACTTGCCGTTCCACTTTTCAGACGTCATGTTTTTCCAGAGTGTTTAATATTCTCCTTGACATATTCAGGTTCCTGAATTTTTTTTCCCCAAACAAAATCTATTCATGTTTAATGTCTACATTTTTCATTTCATTTCATTGCTTTTAATTTTTCAGAGAAAATAGGCCATACTTGAAACAATTTGACTAATACATGGTTTTGGTAAAAGAGGTGAAGACAGGCTAATGCAGGCTCTTATTATTCAAAAACCAACCCATTTGCATGAGCAAAATATGACATTAATGGTTTCTGCAAGACAGAGCCACAGGTCATTCATTATTCACCCTAAATGCCATATAACAAATGTTAAACAATGCCAAAATTGACTGCCATTACATTTTGAGGCTACTTCTAAATTAGCTAAATATTGCACAGGCAAACAGGCTTTTGTTTCAATGTCTTACACTCTACCAAAAAAAATACAACATAACACTTATCTCCACCAACACAGACACACACACACTACAAAACGCACAAGATTTGGTGCACACAAAAGAGCAGGGCTCTGCCTGACAGTGAGATTTTGTATTGTAAGTATGGATCATGGATCATGTGCAGCTTGGATGCTGCAGATCCAAATAACCGTGTAAAGGAATAGTTCTCTTAAAAATGAAAATTCTGTCATCATTTACTTACCTTCAAGTTGTTTAAAACCTGTATGAGTTTCTTTCTCCTGCCGAATACAAAATAAAATATTATGAAGAATATCTGTAACCATACAGTTGATGGACCCCATTGACTTCTAGTAGGGAAAAAAAATACTATGGAAGTCAATGGGGTCCATTAACTGAAGGTAAGTAAATTATGACAAAATTTTCATTTTTAAGTGAACTATTCCTGTGTCTTAGTTTTGAGTGCTGAAAAAAAAAAAAACATCTAAAGGCATGTACAGAATGGCCAGTCACTTCTCCATGTGTATAAACATTTTCAGTCCTCCAGACATACAGTGTCAAGTTTGACTTTTCAGAGAAACAAACACACACATTCGCATGAAAGCTTCAACATTTGTAAGATGGTAAACAAACTGCTTGGATCTCGAGTCACTGACTTGTGAAAACAAGTTTACAGAAATCACTACAAACTAGATGCTTTACGTGTTTAACAACCCAGAGAACTAAAAAAAAAACATCAGGAGGAGAAAGAAGCCGCTTAGCCAGTCGTAATGATTTCATAAGGGAGGCTTAGGGTTATCATACTGATAAATCATAGTTAATGATTTAACTTACAAACAGAAACTATGTTTTCTTTCATAGTTATGAATGGATTTGGATGGATTATTATGGCCTCTCTTTGTTTGCCGTCACTGCTTAATCCAACAGGTCCTAAAGTATGTTCATGGCAGTTGGGGTGTAAACCTTTGGGATTACTCTCAAGATTAAGGAAAGAAACTGCAGACCAATGAAGTCCTGTCTTAAAGTGTCTGTCAGTTGTTAGCATCCTTATCTGATGGTGTTGGACATTTGTTTGTGCTAATCCACCAAGACCCAATCAAAATGTAGCAAACATTTGTCCATTCTTGCAGTCAGAGTGGGGCTCTGTTCACTACAGGAGTCTGTGTGCTCACTATGGCATTGCTAAGGTAAAGAGATCCTCTACAAGTTTCTATGATATTTGGGTGTAGATATGGTTCAGCAAGGGCCTACTCCAAATAAATAGATACATAAAAAAGGAGAAAAATCAAAATAAAACAAAACAAATGTCACTAAATACAAGTCTGTAAATCAGAAATTGTCCAACATCGAGACCAGCGGCTGCAGTTTCGGAGGAAGTTGGAAGGCCCTCCTCTCATGCTGTCAGGGTTATGTTTGTTTTTGATCAATTTCCCTGTTTTGTTTTTTTTTGTCTGAGTTTTACCTTGTTCAGTTTCCCACCTTTGTTCAGTTTCCATGGTGACCGTCATTATTAGTTCATTGGTTTCAGCTGTGTGTCATTTATTAGCTCATTTCAGTTTGTTATTTAAGCCTCACCCTTGCCTTCACTCTTGGTCCAGTCTCTGTTAAAACAAACAGTATATTTATAATGTTATTTATAATGTTATTTGTTAAAACAAAAACACTGGATGGATTTTTATCATTATATGATGGTTGTGTACAGGCACTGCCAACACACATTTTAGTACAATCAACTTGTAAAAGTGCATGTACCATTATATGACCCCTTTAAAATGCTTTACAAGGCATGGATAGTCCTCACTTTAGATGAGCTCACAAAAATAGTTAACTGACAACTACTAAATGCTTTATAACTACCTGAATTTACTCCATTTACGATTTACTCTTATGAACCACTGACAACTCTTAAATAACTGGTTGGTATGCTATACTTCATTTAGAAATGATTAATTAATCATTAACAAAGTATGAAAATACAATTATTAAACACATTATAGATATGCTCATAAATCAAGAAAAAAAAGATTTATAGCTGTATTCATAAACTGCTTATTAATGTCTATTAATGCTTTATAAATGATTAATTAACTGTTTACTCATGCTTAACTAATGATGAATAGCGTGCAGTTATTATAAAGTGTTACCAAAAGGAATAATGTGAAATATTACTATAATTTAAAATAACTCTTTTAATTTGAATAGATATTTTTAAAATGCAATTTATTCCTGTGATGCAAAGCTGTATTTTCAGCATCATTACTCCAGTCTTCAGTCACATGATCCTTCAGAACTCATTCTAATATGCTGAAAACATTTTTTTTTTTTTGTGGAAACCATGATGGTTCAGGAAAAGAGCAAAAGAACAGCATTTATTTGAAACATAAATCTTTTGTAACATTATAAATGTTTTTTCTGTCACTTTTGATCAATTTAGTGATCAATAAATAAAAGTAAAGTATTCATTTATATAAGTTTTAAACAGTAGCACAAGTAATTAAATAAATAAATAAATAACGCAACTTTGATCACTTAGAAAAAGTAATTGCACACAAGCCATGTGATTTCAGGTATCATGTCTGCAGCACAAACAAATGCAAGTGAGAGTGTGAGCAACAGTAATAGAGACTCTCACCACAGCCTAACCCAACTGTGCATCATGTGTCAACAGCACATATATATTGTCACCCAATAGCTGTTTCCTGGAGCTAACCAAATGCTCAGTAACGTATAACCTGTCCAGAAATCAGCTCAAGAATTCCCCGGTTTAGCCACTCAGTCTCACAACACATGTTATTATCCTGACACATAAAGGCAGTGATGTAATCGAGGCCAGAGGTGATCTAATGTCACTGTGGAATCAGATGTAATTAAACCTTCCGAGTTCCCTACAGCACCTGTCCGCTCGTGACCCACGGGTCACACTGCACCCTTTCCGAGACACACTGAGGAGTTTGTTTTCTAAGTAGATCTCCATGTGCGAGCACTCAAGGAACTGTGACAAAAGTTCAGAGGTCAGCAGCTCAGGGAAATAGGGTAAAAAATCACTGAAAGGTTACATTCATAACATCAAGATGGAGAGAGACTCTCTCCCTCTCTTTTCTCTCTAAGCCAGGCCATCATGTCTAATTGTATTTTATGGAGAGAAAAAAGTTTGTTTTCTCTTTTTAATCACATTTGCATTACTCTTTTATTGCATGTTAGAGGAAAATGCAATAGAACAGAACACGAAACACAATTTGCAACCCATTTTACTAAACCTTATGTAGCCTCGCTCGCTGTGTTCTGTCTTCCGGTTTGTATTTCCACAGCATGAAGCTAAGATCTCATGGATTTCTTTTCTCTTTTCTGACATCTATGACATCCGACCGCTTCAAACACTATGCTCATGATAACTTTCGATAACTCTACAATAAGTAAACCCCTTCTCCAGCTAATTACTCTTTGACAGCGATACCATAGAAATATACAGAGCTACCGCAAAAACTGAAGTTTAAAGACAAAATTCTAAAGATGGCTGATAAAGACCAGCTGTGCGTAAGTTACAACTTAGCTAAATAGACACTAAGTTACGACTTATGCATTTCTAAATAATTTTGTGTTGCACCATTAAACTTACCGGTAGTTGAAGAGTAATAAATTAAATATTTACGGCAGTCTTCGATCAGGCTGACAGACCTGACAGACTTCAATTCTGTTAATGCTGATATTTACACTTGCTTACATTTTAAGAGAGAGAACATTATGTGAAAAGATGACTTTGTTAGTGGCTCTTTAACACGAACCCATCCTAAACATTACTGCCGATCCATGTTGTGCATGTCAAATATCAGTCATAATCAATAAACGTAATTTCTTGTTTTTTGCATCAATATTTATTTTTTGATCCTTATTAATTTCATTTCAAATACAGTTTTTGAATGTAATTTACATATAAAAACCTACATGAACCACTGAGCCACTGCCGCCCCAGATAATGGTGCAACCGGATAAAGTACAGAGTTAGTTACGAACTCTAGAACTAAACCTCTAGTGTGGACTTTACGTTTCAGCTTAAGAAAGAACTTAGGAACGGCTGGTGCAACCCTACGCTGGTGCATAAGGTCTATAATGTGATGTTTTTCTGAGTAAAACGATACTGAAAAAATTTGTTTATGGGCCTTAAAGGACTTTATCCATAAAAATTGACAGGATAATGAAGTGGATGTTTCCGACCATAACGGAGTCTTGCAAACGGACTTGTTTGCAATAACCATCTCAACAGATCTCAATCTTTACAATTATTTTTAAAATACGACAGATTTCACATGTGGTTCTGCAAATGATTCTTCATGAACATTTCATTTGAAAGAAAATAGTAATTCATGATATGTATGTTTTTTAATTTTAATTCTTATGTATGTGTATTGTGTATTGTTAATTGTTTTGTGATTGTATGGCGAGAGACCAAAGACAAATTTTCAGCCAAGAACAATAAAGTACTACTAACTAACTAACTAACTAACTAACTAACTAACTAACTAACTAACTAACTAACTAACTAACTAACTAACTAACTAACTAACTAACTAACTAACTAACTAACTAACTAAATATGTTGTTTGGGTGTAATGACACTAAAATAAATGAAAATAAATATTGAAAATAAATGAATATTAAATGAACATTTTATTATTTATTATTTTGTAACATTATAATCTAAATAAAAAAAATCTCTTTTAAACCTGTTTTTTATTTTTATTTTTGCCAGAAGCCTTGGTAACGTCGTACTCGAACGTAATATCACAAATGTCAAAATCATGAAAAACAATTTTAATAAAATGATCTGCCAAATACATAAATGTACAACTTTAAAATCTGAATTACTGGCAACAGTACCAAATTAGTCATTTGGTACATTTGGATTGACTTTTGGTTAACATTAAACATTGACCTGCACACCTGTGATGTTATTCAATACATTTCTGAATTTATTATATTTTGACTACAAAGATTACCAAGACAAACTTTTCCGTGCACAATAAGAACAAGAATATGTATTAAGAAAGTAAACGGGATCACTTCTGACTTCATGTTGACTTTAACTGTCAAGCCACTATTTGGAAGAAGTTTCATATTTAACCTTGACGATGACTGTCCCTTGTACCAATATAACAGTCGGAGTTCCCCAAGCGTGTATATTTGAAACTGTTATCATCTGAACATGTTCTTCCACCCTTCTGCAATATCTCAAATAAGACACATCATGGATATGCTCAGCATACTTAATTACAGAACCCTGTTGCCCAGCCCAGCAGAAGGCTCTCAAAAACTAATTGAGTCACCGTAAAAAATTGGAGAGGTCCTGTATGAATAATTAATGAAGGCCAGGGTCTAATTTCTCACCATACTGTTGGCTTATTAACAATGCAGATGTGAGGCACATCCATTTATCCTGAAACTGAAAAAGGCTGTAGGCCTACTCCCAAAAAAGTGTGAACAGTTTAAAGGGTACCTATTATGGCATTTAAAATGTTCCTAATAATGTTCTGGGAGTCCCCAACAACAGTTTTACATGCATGCAATGACAAAAAACACTTTTGTTGTCTTATAATATGCATTTATTTTTAGCTGATTTGCTCACCGACTCCCTAATGATTCGTTTGACGACTCATTTGTCCAAACCCCTCCTTTGCGTGACGCTAATCGGCGGTGATTGGTCAGATGACGCAGTCAGTTATATTTTGCGTTAGCCCAAAGCTTAAACATATTGATAAAGCACTGCAGTACTAAAATACGCTTCACATAATTTCACATATTTCAAAAAACAAAAAAAATGACATTGGAGACCTAGAAGCTGCTGAGCGTAACTCTCACTCTCTCACACACACACACGCACGCACACGCACGCACACACACACACACACACACACACACACACACACACACACACACACACACACACACACACATACACATAAAAGCAACAATTATTAATAGTACTTACAGGTTGTGATTCGGAGGAGGAAGCTGATCCAATAAAACTTGGTATTGAACGTTCCTTCAGTATCAGGCGACTCGCGAATCCACACTTGAAAGCATTTGTGTTTGTGAAGCGATCGTCATTAAAATAACGCAAACACAGCTCAAGGTGGCTATACTTGTATGGTATAGTTGTAAATATAAACTCTAGCCACTGAGTCTTCACATGCTTGTCCCTGGGCAGTGAAAAAAAAGTTTGCTTTTGATTTGCACTTCAGAACAGAGTCTCGTCGACATGTTGTTGTCAGGTTTCTCTGTCTACTCGGCGCGCGCACTGAGTGGGCGTGTCGAATTCAAATAACTTGTACAAGTGACGTACGAAAGTTAGAGAAAATGCATCGTTCGTCTATCGATTCATATCAGCGACTCAGAGTCGACTCTTACTTTTGAGAGACAATAACTTTGTATACGGTGAACTTTCATATTTAAAACTTTGCAGGATGTTTTTGTTCACTTAGATCTATGTTACACACTACATGAAGGGTAATTTTCAAAATTCCATGATAGGTACCCTTTAAGGGAGGATTGGTGTGCTCTAAAGGGGATCGGTGAACGAAAATGGTGTCATAATTTACTCACCCTCAAGTTGTTCCAAACCTGTATGAGAAACTTTCTTCTGCTGAACGCAAAATAATATATTTTAAAGAATGTTGGTAACCAGACAGTTGATGGACCCCATTGACTTCCATAGTAGGAAAAATAATACTGGCTACCGTCAACTGTCTGGTTGCTAACATTCTTCTAAATATCTTCTTTTATGTTCAGCACAAAAAAGAAACTCAGAAAGAAACAACATGAGGGTGAGTAAATGATGACAAAATTTTCATTTTGGGGTGAACTATCCATTTAATATCCAAAAAAGACCCGAAAAATGCTCTACAAAAGTATGTGAACGCAAATGCTTTTAGCTCCAGAAGCATCTGGCTGCAAGTTTACTCTTTCAGAAAAACAAATGTCATGGCAACCATCCAGAACACCGTAACAACAACCTACAAATCACTCAAAACCTTAGTAACATTAGCAAATGAATGAAGCACTTCTTGTTGGAGCTTGATTTCTGTTTACTATAGATAGAGAATGTCATAAATCATCATCATCACCACATTGTGTGGATTCCAGATGGTGGTACTGGCTTATTTCATTGTGTCCAGGTGAGGCTTCTGGGGGCTTGGGGAGTAAAAATGTAATTAAGAGAATGAGAAATTAAATTGTTCAATGCTCCAGAGACATTATTCAGCCAGTTGGACTTAACAGATTCTCTACACACACCACACACACACACACACACACACACACACACACACACACACACACACACCACGCACACACACACGCACGCACGCACACAACAGTTCGCAAAGAAAAAGTTCATAATACAAATTTATTCAATATTTTGCAAATTTCAAACATACACATAATTAACAACAAATATGTTCCTCTCTAGTGTTTTTTTTATCGCTAACTAACAAACTGAACATTGTATACCTTTCCTGAGGTAAATGCAACGCTAAGAGACATTGTTCACAACAAGCTGTTTTATTGACATTTTTTACACAGATGAAACACAGATTTAGTGATTACATGAGACATGATACGGATTTTGGTAAGTTATAATTTATCTTTCAACATACCTTCTGATGTTCATGCATGTTTTTTCAAGTTTTAACTGTAAAAGATGTCTCGCGCTCCATGCTTCTGCTTGAACTGCGGCGCTACAGTGAAGAGCGTCAAAGTGGCATTTATTGTTTGAATTTCGTGATAAAATTGACAGAATTTGAAAGCTGAGACTTTGTTACTTTTAGAAGTAACAAAGCACAAAGCCATTTGCGATTATTGGATGAGAGGTGCAGTACAAATAATGTTTAGTTTAGGGAAAACTGCATACCTTGCAACCCGGGCTTTAGAGCCTGCTATAACGTCGCTATTTTTTAAGTGTTGATGCGTTATTCCCGCATTAAAGTAGCCTAAATTCAACATAAGAGATTTTCACACACAGTTGCAGTTGGAAAAGTTTTTCCATACCCTTTTGATTGACAGAATATAATCTGCACTGATCATCATCTGTTTTTAAACAATCAGCCGATGGCCAATAGTGAAAATAATTGCTTTTATCGGCCGATAACAATTATTGTCCGATACATCGGTGCATCTCTATTGATAAATAGAAACATTTTTGGTTATCGTGTATTTATAACACATTTGGTTTATTAATACTATTGCATAAATTTAATTCTTACTTGTTTCATTTATGTATGCCTGACATAAAGATAGACTAAAGAAGACATAATTGAACTACAGTGCGTTATCAAATTATTCATCTTATCTAGCCATCTCCTTCACAAATCATACACACGTTATCCGGTGAACTTTGCTGAAGACTGTTCAACTGCTAATTATAATTTCTTCATCATTTTGTGGCATTCTTGTGATGAGGTGCTGATTGCTGCTTTTTCACAGACAATGTCACAATGTCCCCTGTCATCTTAGTCCTGTAATTAAAAACCAGTGAAGTGGGTTTGGCAAAGGGGGAAATGGTCAGTATAGGAAAAATGGACACATTTCAAGAAGGAGTCAGGACCCCAGTTAATCGAACTGCCATAATAGAGATAAAACTCCAATCCATCACTGATATACTAAAGAAATATTTAACATAAATGACAGTGCGTTTGTACAACATTATCATTTGGAACTAATTGAGATTGCCAGTAAGACTGCAATAATGATATAAACAATGCATTGTTATAATTGTATAGCTCTATTCATGTGCTTATTGAAATCTAATTAGGAAGGTGTCAGACACCAGCTTTTCAACTGACACCATTTATTCACTACCTGCAGTGAATAGACAGAGTTCAGTGCTAATTAAACACTGACACCATATACCATTGTCTTGACAATTCTCGAATTAAATGCAAGTGTGGTTTATTAAGGGAACCCTCTCATTTTTCTTGATCTAAAGGCATGCATCCTAGAAAAGAGGACTAATCAAACAATAATTAGTCAGACCCAAACTGAAAATTAAACTACAAAAATGGGTCATTCAGACGTACTGTGACTTCAACAATGCCTATTTTGTATTCAACTCTTGGTGGGGATGTTGATACTCATTTCTATAGATGCACAGAATATAATAATTATTTTCATGTTATGCCCAATATCAAAATAAATAAATAAAGAACTTAAAACTAAAAGAAATCAATTTTAACTGCTAGAAGTGAATTTAGGCATCAAGGGCCCTATCTTGCACCCAGCGCACGATCTGAAACGCAAGTGTCAAAGCGCAAAGCGCAAGTAACTTTGTGGGCGCATCCCGGCGCTGTTGCTATTTTCCCGGCAGGATAAATGCCTCTTGCGCCTGGCGCAAATCTAAAAGAGGTTGGTCTGAAGTAGCTTCATTATTCATAGGTGTGGTTTGGGCGTAACGTGAAATGAAACCAATCAGAGCGTCATCCAACATACCCTTTAAGAAAAGGTGCGCATGTTGCATGGCGGATTGTTATTATTATGGCGCGCGCACCAGGCGCGCTTCAGAATCGGTTCACAGCCGAGGAGATCGTTGTTCTCGTCAGGGCCGTAAAAGAAAGAGAAGTGACATTGGGGATGGGACAAACCCACCCAAATCAATAGAAAAAAATATGAGAAAGCTCAACTTATCTGGTAAGTTAAAGAGTAAGGTTTTTAATGTACTTACATTATGGTAAAGGTGATTTCGCAGTCTTCAGATTTTTTTTCCCTAGTTCTTGACGGACAAACTAATTTGTCAGATGTCCTTATATACATATGTGTCTTGCCACTATTGGGCAAACAGGTCTGATCTGTCAATTTGCCTGAAAAATTACCAATATACACTGGTAAATGTGTAAGCTAGATTTATGCCTATTTTTTTCACATCTTCATGGACACCACAATGATTTCCCTCGTGTGGTAATATATTTCCTTGTTATAATGTATTATTTGCAAAAATAAAACGGCTGCATCTGTGTTGATAAGAGAATCAAAGTGTGTGCGCGTTGTGCACCCGCTACAGTATGGCCAAGCATGCGCGCTTAAAATAGCATTCTGAACAACGCGCAACACGCATTTTTAGACCAGGTTTTTTTTGGTCAGTGGCGCAATTGTTTTCTGGAACTGCAAAATAGCACTAGGCAATGTTTGCGCCGAAACACGCCTCCTTTTTGCGCCGACCCGCCCAGTGAGCGCAAGTTCATTTCCTAGTTTACCGACGTGCGTCTGTGGAGGGAAAAGCCCGCTTTGCGCGGGTGCAAAATAGGAATGATACATGCGTCGGTGTACAAAGTCAATTGCGCTGGGTGCAAGATAGAGCCCCAAATGTTCAAAGTTTGGGGTCGGCAAGAAATGTGGCCCTATTTTAACAATCTAAGCGAATGACCAAAGTGCACGGCACAAGCGCATCCAGCGCATGGTCTAAAAGGGTTGTCCCTTTTCTCTTAATGAGTAATGGGTGTGTTTTGGGCGTAACATGCGATAAATCAATCAGAGTCTCATCTCCCATTACCTTTAAAAGTCAGTTGAAAGCCTTTCACCATGGCGGATTCACTATTTACATGGTGGATTTTGCAAGCGGAAAAACTTCTCTAGCAAGGAAATGGATCAGACCATCTACGGGACAAAGCGTTGTGGACCCGCCTATAGGTGCATATTACTAACGTGCTCTTTAAATAACTTTAAATAAAAAATATTGCGCCATTGACTTTAGACCAGTTTTCAGTTGGTCAATGGCGTAGTCGATTTCAGTTGCCTCAAAATAGCAACACGTCATCAATGCGCCTGAACACAACTCGTTTTCAGATCAGCACGGCTATGGGCGCACAAAGGGGCGCAAATGCATTTGCTATTTAAACAACATGGAGCAGGACATGAAAATGATAACTGCGTCGGACTGGAAATAGCAAAAAACACTTGGGTTGCGCTTGGCGCTGCATTGCGCCAGGTGTATGATAGGGCCCATGATGTTTTATTAGCAAAGTTTGGGAGGAACACATTCAAATGATCTATCCAATCAGCACGAGAGGAGGCCTAAATATATATATTTATATCCATAAATTATATCCTCCAGCCTGAGCGATTCCCCTCCGCCTAACACTGCTGTAGATCGCCTGGCGGTATCTCGTGGGCGTCAGCCCATCCAAACGGGTCCTCGCACGCCAAGACGCTGAGACATACCCTACCCCCCGCCAGCGAGACATTCGCCATCTCCTTCCACATCTACTCCGGCCAATTCACCCATCCCTGCCATAGAGAAATGGACAATAAGGCCCAGCGAGCCCCAAGCCCCCATGCAAACTCCGACCGCCCCACTACCGCTCAATCACAACCACAGTTTATGCCATCTGGATACTCAATATTGATCGGGGAATACGTGTTTTAAACAGTTTTCTGTTCAAGTGATTTGCCATTCTAAACGAATGCACTGCTTCCTTGTAGCTCAAACACACACATACAAACAATAGCTTGCACATCACGTCTACAGATTGCACACAGAATCATTAAGGAACGCATAACTTGTTGTAACTCCTGGAATTTATCATCAAAATCACTTAGAAATGGAAAGTTATACATGTATTTCTGTTTTGAATTAAAATAAACCCAAGGTAAAGAGACGCCGCTCAGACTGGTAGGACAAACTCATGCACACAATCATTCTCTCATCTAATCTTACCGTTCCACTTCATCTGTATCTGATTTAGAATGAACAGAAATCTTAAAGTAATGTAATGACCCATAGACAGATAACTGATGAAAATAAACCTCAATGTTAGAGCAATCGCCTTGTGGGCAGCGTTTTGCTTCAGGCGACCCGAGTTTAAAAAATATCACCTTTGACAAAGCAAACCAGTTACAATGTTACAGAGTTACAATGTGAAAAACTAAAACCAAACACCAATTATCCTACAAACAGTTCACGAGGATACAACACGATTTGTGTTCCACCGATAGCCTGGGAAAACCCAGACAACTTCCGGCAAATTTAGAATTGCTCTGCAAGTAAGTCTGGCAAAGAACTCATTCAAGCCCATTTCTAATCCGTCGACATCGAGGCACCAATCAGAAACGTTGGGGCGGGCTTTACACGATGACGACAGCGCAGCGACGGTGAAGCAGATTTTGTACATTACAAAGATGGATGCCGCCGTGGAACATCACTCGTTCGAAGCAGCTATCGCGTCTGTTTTAAGCGATTTGAACGTTTCCTTTTTGTTAAAACCCGAGCAAAGAACAACACTCGGACATGTTTCTCCGTCGCTCTGCATACATCATCTCCTTCATCGCTCTGATTGGTTTTAGGTCTATGCAATTTGCGCCCAGAGGCATTTGAGCGAAGTCCGTTGGTGACACCCCTTTAGAAATGATTTGAGTTATGGTCTGGCAAAGCTTATAGACAGTTACTACTGAGAATGGTCTGGTTTTAACCAGGATATTCCACCGACATATGAGGAACTGCAAGTCTCAGATGTCAACATGCTCCTCACTCAGCATTACACTGGAATAAAAGAGCCATATCCTACAAAGCTTATGTGGGATCAAGGTGTTAACCCCCAGACAGTGTTCTCCACACGTGCTATAGCTCAACGGCAGAGTAGAGCAAATAACCATTTACAGACCAGAGACCAGAAAGCCTGTTGAGTACAGAGCATCATTGCAGACAAGAACAGCTCAGGTTCTTGTCGACACAGGAGTATCATAGCAGAACAAACCTATAAAGTCAAGCATTGGTGTCTGCACACACTGAGTATCCAAGAGATGGTAAAATGATCCATGAAGGGCTTTACGTTTAGGTTTATCCCTCACAATTTAAAGGTAACAAGAGTTTGACTGAGAAGTATAAGATTCAATGGTGAAATTAACGTTATATTTTAAGTCAGCTCTTTTATCACATTTTTAAAGAGATCTATTCTAGTTAGTAGAGCCAACCATGCACAGCCAAAACACAACAGTAAGCAGTATCCAGAAGGTTCACTTTTGTCAGTTTGCTGATTACGCTAATAAATATACATTTTTATTCAATCCAAGTATATTTAATCAAATTTTTGGGGGACTGCATACCAAGTAGGCCTCCAGGTCCAGACGGAATCAGCAGACATTCTTCTTTTTTCCCTCTCTCTGCATTAATGTGGGAAAATCTGCAGAGTTTAAATATAGTAAAATGTGTTAAACAGAGTTGCGAGTACCTACACACTTTTGGAGGCTGAAAGCATTAGGAAAATTACCTAAAATACTAAATAGATAAAAATGCAAGTAGAGGATGTGCAGAATTTTGTGCACACTAACCTGCTCGGTCCTGTCTGTTAGTGAATTGTCCGTGTCCTCTTTGTTCATCTATGTTTTTTCACTGCGTGAGAGTATATTTGTGTGACGTGAGAAATTGTGTAACTCGCTGAATGCATGAGTTGTCAGCCCTGATACACTTCAATGAACCAACTGTAAGCAACAGCTAAACAGCTCTTTACGTACGTCATGTATTGTTTGATAGCGTAAGTCAATGGCATATTTAAAACACCTCACCTGTCATGTACAAATACACTCATTTGATTGGTAGAACTTGTATTCCTATTTGATTTGTTGAGGATGTCAGATGGGTATCAATATTAGCACTCTGCTTCTAAACAAGGAATAAATTCTGATTTGACGAATTAACGCACAAATAACCAGTAGAAAGTGATCGAAAACAAAGGACGGGTCTGCATAAAGATAAATTAAAATTCATTCATTCATTCATTCATTCATTCATTCACAGATGTCTTTACTGGCCCTGCAGTTGGTCTCTGACAGAAAAAAGTAACACTTCAACACAACATTTTTTATTTATCTAAATCCGTGTAAATTAAATGTAGCTTTGGGCAAAATAGTAAAAGAGCCTAGGCCTATACACTAATAGTAGCCATAAAGTCGGATTCAGAAAAAACTCCATTGCTGCGTCTGAAATCGCATACTCTTTTGTGTAGGTACTTATAGATACAAATAGCCTAATTATGTATAAATGTTTTACACTTTAAATGATAGGCTATATGTATTTTTATATTAGAGAATTTTTAGAGTAGTTAGAGTATTTCAAAGAGAATTTGAAGATTAGAATTTGAGGGAAAAGCTCTTAATTTCATGAAAATTAAGTCACAATGCAATAACCTTTAAACGGCATTCATTTTGCTTATGTTAAATATTATTTCATATTTATTTGTGTTCATTTTGGGGACCTTGACATTGTCTTGACATTGTTTCAGGGAGTAGAATTTGTGCTCTGGTAACACAAGCTAAATAGCAGCCTAACCTACATCTTTTGCATTTAAATTGTGATCTTTTTTCTCCCATTGGTCACTGATATGTGTTTGTGTTGTATTGAAGAAACGTTTTATAATCATGTACTTTGATGTGTTGCCTCACCTTTCCCTATACCTTTGAGCTTTTGTCTTTTCTCCTTTCCTGTTTATACCTCGTTCTGTAATCCATGCATCCATTATACAGGTCTCATTTTGTCTCTGTTTCTTCCTTTGCCAAGCACTCCTCTCGAGAGCTTGGATCCGCTGCTTGGTTTTTCCTTCCCACAAGCTTCTGCACAATGGTCCTACCGAATGGATTTGAAGAATTCCCACTTCTCAGTACCTGACCTTGAGTTGGTTGTTTACTGCCACTGTTTTTGAAGTGGAGGGAACAGTTCTTCTCTTGAAGATTTCTATAACCCTGGAAGAATGGAAAATTATCTAGATCTTCAGATTTTCTATTAGTGCTTCTGTGCATGTCGCTGTGACATGACCTCCATTTCACCTTGCAGTGGATGTGATTGACGCTGGAGCTGAGAAATTTTTTTTGTCTATACTTCCAGCTCATTTACAATGCATGCCGCTTCCTTAGTAGGCAAACGCTTCCTGCTACCTTTATTTCACAGATGATTTAAAGAGATATGTCATAAATAGTTTGTTTCTGTCTTTCTTGCTTTTCTGTCCTATGTGTGGCTGCATCTCGTATTGATTGATGGAATAAATTCTTAATATAAACGATAAGCTTTTGTCAGATTTGTTCCTCTGTGCCACAAGATATCAACACTGATGAGACCTGTGTGAAGCTCATTTCTATTCTTCACACTTAGTCAGCTAGCTTTTTATTTATTTCCTTTTGAATGATTTCGTTTTAAATTGTTATTATTTTTTGATTGCTATTGCTTTTTTTATTTGTCTTGCAAACTCTTGCCTATAGGACTTTTGAATGAATAAACTAAGTGAGTTGGAAATACATAAACAACCTGGATATTGGTATAATGTCTCAATGTTTTCAAAACCCTAAACTCTTCATACATTTTCTGACTGAAAGTGTTGGGGAATGTTACTTTTAAAATGAATATTAATCACTGATCTATAACAGAGAATATATACGCAGAAGAAAAAGTTCTACTATAGAACCTTTCTGCATTTCATACACAACCTTTATGCATTCCCATCATAGAATCATTTTATGGATTCAATTATAATTAATTAATTTTGTTTTATTGCATTTTTTATATTGATTAAATTGTATGAATTAAACAGCTCATAAACATACTTTATCACTGTTAAACCTGAAAGTATTATGCAATCATTATTTAAGATATTTCTCTTTATATAGAACCTTTTTTTACCTTAAAGGGTTGTAAATATTAGGGTTTTACCATGATATGGATACCATAAACATATCTTGCAGAACTATACCAGCTGCTGAAGTATCACAATACCAGTCATGATACCTTGCAGTATTGTGTTAATTCATAATTACAATTCACAAGACAAAATTTTCATAAATCCATTGATGTAAATAAAAACTAATAGATTAATTATAATTAATTACTGGTTATTGTACCAAATGAAGTAAAGGTAACTTGGATAAATAATGTTATGATATTAATATTTTACATTTAGAAAAAAAAAAATGGTGCTGTTAAAAAAACTTAGGCTAATGTTGTGGGGCGGTGCCGCGTTAGTGGATTTTTAACAACAACATCACAATAGTAAACAGCCCAAACAAACAACACACACTTACAGATTACCATAAAAATGAATGAGGGCATAGTAATATGTGAACACTCAGAATCTATGATTAAGTAAATGTTAAAAACCATATAAAATATTTAACTGCTGCAGCACAAAATCCAGAGTCTTACTGTAGGATCATGGTCGGACTTATTATTGGCCAGACTTAGCTATTATTTAGCTATTATAGGGTTGTAAACAGGCCAGCCAAGGCCAATTAAAGCCTCCGACAGCTTTGAGACCATAACCAAACGGCGTAAACTGATATTTATTATTATTTCAAATTGAATAGCATCTGCTCCACTGGCGGGGAAAGAGTTAGCAGTTACATAATCAACAAGACTAACTTTCATATACACATTATCATACACACATTCCGTTTTTACTCCGTCAAAGAAAATAGAACAGCAGAATGCATCTCTGAGCAACACTAGCTATGTTTCCATCCACACGTTTTTATCCTCTTTAAGTGATATTGAATGAAAAATGCCTTATGGAAACAGTAAAATTCGATTGAATTTCATGAATATCGACACAAATGAAATACGTTCGGTCTCATTGGATTTTATCTTGATCGATATACGGCTTATGCGATAAACGCTGATGGAAACGTTATTATGGCGCGATCCGTTTTGCCTAGCAAAACTTTGTTCGAAAAAGTTTGATTGAATGTTGTGCAATTCGGTGAGAAAATGAATGGAAACACTTTAACGTCTCAAATCAATTCGATATACCAATTTTATCACAAAACAGCATGTGACGTACGCACAGGTTTTTATTCGCTTTAAAGCCGTTGGATGGAAACACACTTTCACCAGCTTTATTCGCATGAGTTTTTTTTACCGAACTTCAGATAATTCGATTGACAAGTGGATGGAAACTTGGCTTGTGTTTTATTTCTCAATAAATCCGGACCGCATATCCGAACAAATCAGATGAGTGATTAAATTACGCTACCCATCCATAGTCGCGACTCGCTTAGTTAGGTAAATCTGCAGTCCGTTACTTTTTTGGGTTAAAAATTATCCAAAATAAACTTTTGAGCAAGTACATAACCAATGTTCAAAACTATATGTTTGCCGTAGCTCGATTAAAACGGTAAGCTTGTAATACTGTTTTTAATTCCAGCGGTACTGGTGGAAAACTCCATTGACTTCTATTTGATACCAAGATTAAACCTGATACAAAAAGAAAATCTTTGAATTAATGCACTTGTGGAAACAAAACCCTTTGTCTCCCTGATTCCTCCTGAGCTCTCTGATTTGATTTCTCGGGATGCTTTTGTTTCTGACATTCTCTAGAAATAAAATGGCAGCTCAGGCGCTTTGTTGGAGAAACACCTGGCACTGAGAGAAAACAAACAGACTAAATAAAAACAGAAATGTTCCAATCAGACAGCTAAAAAGACACAAACACTATGAGTTGCTTTCACCTGCTCTCTTTTCCCCCATATTCTCCTTCTTTCATTCTGTGTTGGTTTAAATTGTAATAATATTTCACAATATTACAGTTTTTTTGATCACATAAATGCAGCCTTGGTGAGCACAAGAGACTTATTTCAAAAGCATAAAAAAAACTTATTTCTCACCCCAGAATTTACACACGTTTATATATTTTTAAATATTTCTTTGTCTATAATCTTTGTTGTTTCACAGCTCAAACTGGAGCACTTGGGCATTGTGTATGACAAAGACGGATTATGAGCATCATGAGGGCTTTTGATTACTATATAGCCCCCAAACCATTCAAGATAACATTGATTTATGTGACCAAGTAGAAAATATGTTTTAGCCTGTGGGAGAGAAATGAGAAGAGAAAGGGGACCCCGTTGAGGATTAATAGGGAGTGCTATCATGTGTAGACAAGTTCGCCCCAGTCTCCAATCTGGAATCTAACTGCATGTGGAAAAAGCTCCAGAAATAGACGGATCCTCACTGCCACTTAACAGCCCACAGTTATAATAGCAGGCACCCATGATATCAAACCCCATCAGTGTTGTTTATTTACAGTTTCAATAGCTCAAAGTCCCGAAGGTTTACTCGCAGTAGCCTATACATGAACACACACCTGGAAAGACATATATGAATATGACATTTTACCCAGGATGCAACAGGACTTATGTTGGTTTGCAGAGAATATTTCATGTGATATTTCCAATAGCAGTATCTTCCATGGTCTAACAAAGAGATATCACTAGTATTGTGATTATTTCATCATATAGCTTGTGTCAATGGCTATCTTGGACAGTGTCATTTCATTGCTATTGATTTTTAAGAATTTCTTATTCGCCTAACCTCACACTCTCCCTTCAGATGCTGAAATGAGAGACATATTAAAATTCTGGCCATACTGAAGGTTGCGCCCCAGTTCTTGGTGTCAGCGCCAATTCAAACTTCTTCTTTTTTTTTTTTTGCAGCGGAGAAGCTCTTTGCGGCATACAAATACACTGTAAAAAAAGTTAACTCATTATTTTGAGTTATCTTTTTGCATGGGTTGTTTTTAGTTTAACTAACTTATTTCGATAAGTTGAGGACAAGAAAACTTAAAATTTCTTGTTGTCTGGACAATCTAGTTAAAAAAATAAGTTGAAATAACTAAATTGCTAAAATATTTTTTACAGTGTAGTCTAGTCAAATAGTCAATACATTTGACTTGTCTTGAAGTAATTTTTATGAATTCTTTAAAAATAAGTATCACTGTTTCCCCCCAAAATTAAGTATTTTAAGATCAAGATTAAGTAATATTAATAGGCTAGTAACGTTTTTTTTTTTTTTTTTTTTAGTTTAGAATGATTTCTGCAGGGCCATGTGACACTGAAGCCTGGAGTAATGATGCTGAAAATTTTTGTTTTGATCATGGGAATAAATTTCATAATGTATTTAAGTATACGACAATTCACCATGAAGTCACAACAGTAACAGACGTTCTTTCGGGTGGCAAAAGCTGAAGCGTTCCTATGGCAATGCTAGTAAATTGCTTGGAAGGGAAACCAACTGTCGACAGTAAAAATGTAATACAAATAAAAAATGTAATTAAATATAATGCGTTTTTTTTATCATAATAACAACTGTGTTTAATGATATAAGTAAAAAATATAATAAATATGTAATATAGTAGACCTACACATAATTAGCAAAATACTCTCTAGCTCTTTTTTTTTAAGCAAAATAACCCCAAAAACAACACGTTTTCATCATCGTTTCAACTTTTATCAACAACAATGTTTTTAACTAAGTAACTGTTAGAGTAGGCTGGATCTCTTCAGTTAATCAGTAGAAGCCGCTCGCGTTCTGCCACACGGAAGTATCTTTTGCCTATTGTTTACAAACATTCTGAAATGCCCTATAAACTTTTATTTTGAATAATAATTTTACATGACTGATTTACTTTATTTTTGATAAAATAAACACCTTGGTGAGCATGAGAGACGTTATGCATCTGATTAATTTTTATTTAAAGTTGTTTATTGTCATACCGTGTTATTAAAATCTTACTTGAATGCTTCTCCACAGACTTTGACATGACGAAATACAATAGACAGTACTGATATATGCAAAAAATGTACATTTGCAGAGATAATTCATTTTATACAGATGCCTCTTTTTTTAAACTGTAGGGAGTCATAAGCATTTTCTACAATAACCATATGTCCATCTAAAGAAAATAAGTGATAATCAGATCCAAGCAACCACCAAAGCCCTAGTAACCACGCGGCCAGAACAACTTAGCAACCACATGGTAACACCTTGGCAACCACCCACATTCCCGCAACGTGGCTGTGAATTTTGCACCTCTCAATTCTATTTTATTTGTGAATGGAGTTAACATAACATGGAGTTGTTTGTAAAGTTCTTGCCCTTGAAAATTAGAAAATACCAAAGAAAGAAAGAGAGCAAGAGAAAGATTGCGACTGAGAGAAAGGAGGGGGGGGGGTGTATTTATTTTTTCTCCGTGAACTGAGTTTGACATTGAATCAGTGCTCTACTTCGATTCGTCTCTTGTTTATCACAATGGACTCTATTATGAGATTGATCCACCGGCTGCAATGAAGCACTAAAGCACTATTTAAAGAGAGTCGAGTTCCTTTCTGTGTTTATTAATTAAAGAAGCTCTACATCTACATAAACAACTTGTTTGTTCGATGTTAACCTTATGTATTCTTTGAGATTGAAGCCATTGCTTCTCAACTCTCGGTTTTTCTGATCTTCCTTTTCTGTCGTCTCTTTATTCTCGGCAGTTTACAATTAGATTCCCATTAAGTCAGATCCACTTTGTTGCTTATTCTGGCCATGAACTGCTACTTTAGAGATTATTTGACCAACATGTAAACTGTCAGGGTTTGGGGTTGAGGAGATGAGGCAGGGACTCAAGCGCAGGAAACAAGGGCTTTTGTATTAATAAAAATAAAACAAAATACAAACAAAAACTACCCGAGGGGGAAACCAAGACTGAGTTGACAGCAGGGAAATATTCATGGGTTTCAGTCACGTGACTTTTTTGTTGTGGCCGCCATCTTTAGGACCTTTGTGTTAAATCGCATAATCTCTCCCTGTTGATCGGAAAGATGTTGCACACTTAAATAGCACAGATGAAAAGCAACGGTATTTAAATAAAATAGATACTTTAGGTATAGATCCGTATTTACTGTTAAACGAACTGCTGACTCTACTAAAGTCTAGTAAAAACTTGCCAAATTTTACGTTTGCTGACATTTAGCTACATCTACCTTGTCCACAATCCCTCTCCATGTCCCCACCACTTTTGAAACATCTCGCATCATTGGATGTACCAATACAAATAAATAAAAGTAAAATAAGAGGTGATCTAGCACGCTGAAATGTGTTGTTTTTGAAATCAAGTGATCAAAGTGCTTGTTGACTCTGGATCAGTGGTGCAGAAACAGTGTTCTCTCGTGACTCGCGCACACCGCAGTCTTGTGGCTGTGGCTGATGTTGCCAGATTGGGTGTTTTTTAGCTACATATTAAGTGTGTTTTAGCCGGGTTTTCGCCTGGAAGGCTCTATATAAATCTGGCACCCTATTGAACGAAGTTAAACTGAGAGAGAGTGCGTTCACAGACACCAGAATGAACGCGTTCACAGTAACGTTCATCAGGCAGTAATTCAGTACGTTCAGTTCACGTTCGCCCAAAATATGAACGAGTTCATGAACTATCGTTAATTGAACACGTTCAGGCACAACACTGTTGTACAGGTATATCTGATTTATGATTTAGTGTTGTATTAAATGCCCCAGTTATGCCCTATTATCACAGTTTACAGCACAGCAGATAGACGGCATGTTGCAATTCGGTCCTACAAATGGCGGCCGCTCCACTGTGTGACGTCACATGAAATCTATGAATACAGTGTACATACGACAACAAACCAGCACAGGACTGGAAACACAAGGAGAATAGGGAAGCAAACAAAAGAGGGTAACGAGGGAGGACAGGTGGGGCAAACCAATCAATAATCAGGTAACAAGATGGGTGGGGTTAGACAATCTACAGGAGAACACCCCAGATAGCAATGAGTCGGCGGTACTTGGCAGGAGGAAACAAACATGACCATGAGCCATGTGCTCACACCAAACATGACTGAAACACAAGCACATGCAGCAAAACAAAAACAAATACTAGGGGTGACAGTGGCTCATAGGTTCATGTAGATGGTCTACAAACCGAAAGGTTGGTGGTTCAATCCCTGGTTCCAACTGACCAAGAGGTGTCCATGAGCAAGACACCTAACCCCGGCTGCTCCCGACGAGCTGGATGGCGCCTTGTACGGCTGACACCACCGTCGGTGTGTGAATGAGTGAGTGAATGGGTGAATGTGAGGCAAAATGTAAAGCGCTTTGGTGGCCATTGGGTCTGTGAAAGCGCTATAAATGCAGTCCATTTACCATACAAGCCATGTGCTAACACAAAACGAGACATGAACACGCAGCCAAGGAGAACACTCATGAGCCATGTGTTCACACAAAACATGACAACATGAAAGCACACAGTGTTAAACACAAGCTGTGTGCTAAACAGTAAGACAAAACAGGAGTGTCAGGGCTCTGTCACAAAACCAAGAAATAGACTAGACAGAAGTGACAGAACCGCGACAGTAAATACAAAATATTTCACAACTATTTATTTTTATAAAAATATTTTTATAAAATCAACTATATTGTTTTTATGTTAAATGTTTTGCATATAGGCTAGTTTGTGCTTTCTGTTAATCTTTTGAAACCGAGCAAACTGACATGTATTAACCCTTTCTTGCATGAATTATGATAACCTCAGTCAGGATTTTTTTCCTGTGTTTTTATTGCTCTTAGGGCATGAAAAATAAGATTTGAAATGTTTTAGTTTTTTTACACATATTTTTCAAAGAGATTTTCAGATGTCCACTTGAGTGGACAGCAAGCATTTATGGTTTAAAAAAAAACACTCAGATTCTCCCTCCAGTGTACAAGAGTATGTCAATTTACCCGTAATAGCTGATAATTCTGATTATGTTCAACATGGACACATTTCTAAGAGTGTTGGGGGTAACGCATTACAAGTACTGTAACATGCATAACGCAATCAGATAACTTTTTTGATGTTACGAGTAAAGTAATGCGTTACATGTAACGCGAATTACATAATCAGATTTTTTTAATGTTACAAATAAAGTATTACAAGTAGCATGCATTACAAGTAGCATGCATTACGTAATTACATTACTTTTTGATCTTACGAGTAAAGTAATTCATTACAAGTAATGTGCATTACATAATCAGATTACTTTTTGATCTAACTAGTAATGTAATGCATTACAAACAACATGCATTACATAAACAGATTTATTTTTGATCTAACAAGTAATGATTTTAAATTACCATTAAAGTAACACCAAGTATTTTTTCCCCTATTCGGTCGCCCTACTGGTTGGAAACGAAATTGTCCATTGCCGCTGTCGTAAATAATTTAGCCTACCGTCGCACGCACGCTCGCTGTTTACCCAGCACCGGCTTTAGAATGAACGATGTCCACAGACAAGGTAGAGTATGTTACATGATTTCATGAAAGGATGATGTATTGCGACATCAGAAACGAAGAAAAACGAAATAATGACTATTGTAGCGCTTGACGTAAAGCAGTCGAATTTTGTAGTTCTTTTTGTGCACGGGTTCCTTCCCGAAACCCGAAGTTACATAGTGCCAGTAAAAGCGATACAGACCCCGTCAGGCGATGGCAGACGTGTCATTTAAATTATTTTAAGTCGATGTCTTGGAAATATATTATGAAGGTTGAAAAACTACTTAGTGTTACTTTAAATCCAGCCATAGAGGGCGATGTTGTCATGGAATACCTGAAAAAGATTTTAACAAAACCTTACTAAACCTGAGCCAAATGTTGCTAAAGAACTCATTTGTTTATGGTTTGGTTGATTAATGTTTCTCACTGAATACTTAATGTGGACATTGTTTTCTTGTTTTACAAGAGTGTATAGGCCTACGTTACTAACCACACAAGCTTTTATTTTGAAGTCCGTGAAAGCAGTGAGATCAGCGGCACAACAGCTTGCCACTTGGTGGCAATGTATAAGATGATGCAACAGGCTCCACTAGAGGTTATGCAATCATCAAGTGCAAACCTTAATTAAACAATTTAATAATCAATTAAAAGGAATGTACCTGTATGATGTTACGCTGTTGCCACATTGGTCCAGCGGGGATTCAGCTGCGGCGCCAATTCCTGGTCAGACGTGGGAATTCATTTGTTATCGCGGTGCATTATGGGATTGAATGAGTGCACTTGATAATGTCCACTAGGGTTTAAAAAATCTACACTCTAAAAAATACAGGGTCTTTGACCCAACTTTGGGTCAAATATGGACAAACCGAAACGTTGGGTTAAAAATGTAATGTAAAAACCTTAGGGTTTGTCCATATTTGACCCAAAGTTCGGTTAACCCAGCAGTTTTTAGAGTGTACAAATGGCTGTCCCTCAAACAGTTCCCTATTTAAGGGTATCGGGGGTGATTTCAGACACAGACTTTTAGATTATTATGGGAACTGAAACTTTCCAACGGCAGCTGCATCAGCGATTGGTTCTTTTATTTTGAAGGCGGTACATATTCCGCCATAGCCTATTGTGCGTTGTAGTTTTACGTAAAATGAGTGAACCGTCTTTCTATATAGTCTTTGACCCTATGTCGTTTCTCGTTTCATAAGGATTCTGATTTTGGAAAAAAATCTTTTTGCATTTCTGTTGTGCATATTTGGGCCATAAAACATTTAGGCTGTGACTGCTGTGCTATATGACAGGCAGTATTTAATGTAATTATTTGTAAATAGGCTATAATGCACATTATCCTTTGAGTATGCTATCAAACTATAAATGTATACTGTAGGCATAGATTAAATTATATTAATAATTTATGTTAACTACATTACTACTTTTTACAATTGTGATTCAAATGTTTTGCATTGACTTCACATTATAGACCTTCATAATTAAATCGAAACTCCAGCATCACAGCATAGTTCAGACAAAAACTCGGTGTTGCACATTACTTGCTGTCTCTTCTGATAAATCAACACCACAACAGAGTTTTTTCAGTTATGTAGGACTTTACCCGGGCCTTAACTCTCTGAATATCAAAACTTCTCTTTTAATGATAGGCCTGCCCACCGGTGGCTAAAACTGATTCATCTCTGTGCTAGGAAAAGAGAGAAAAATCGAACGGCATAAAGGGAACAGATATATAGTCTCTTGCTTTGGATTGAAAGTATGACAGTGTACTAGAATTAGGAAACTGATAGCATCATATATCTACCTGTGATCAGTAAACAGGCAGGTTCTTCACAGAGATAAAGGGATTTCCTCAAGAAAGAAATCGAATATGTCAGATTTGTATTGAGATCAGGATTAGTTATCGTCACTGCAGTAAGATGTGGCAACATGTGATTGTGATTATGTCAAAGGATTAGGCTACAACAAACATATCTAATTCTGTCAATTATGATTAAAAAATATGAGTTACCAATTAAATTATGAATACATTATAGGCACATTCCTGCGAATGTAGGGCTACTATGAAAGCTTGTTTCCACGGATTAAAAAGAAAAAAAAAGCAATTGTTAAAAAGCACAAAAAAAAAGACTTTCATGCAATTGCAAGGTTAAATTTCTTTCTTTTTTTGAGATATAAACTTGCAATTCAGAGAAAAAAAGTTAGAATTATGAGATAAAACCTTTGCAATTGGAAGAAAAAAAGTCAGGATTGCTAAAGTTTATATCTCACAATTCTGATTTTTTTTCTCACAGAATTGTGAGTTCACAAAAAATAAATAAAAAGAGTCATAATTGTGAAATAAAAAAGTCGCAATTACCTTTTTTAACAAGACTTTAGGGTACAAACTGTTGCCCAATGAATTATGAAGCATTCTTTTTGCAGTATAAACTATTATATTTTGACATAATCTGTTTTGACATAATCTCAAAAAATATTTGGAATTAAGACATTTTAATGACCAAAACACATTGTTTCCCTTTTTCTTTTACCGATTTTGAAAAATATTTAATTATTATTATTATTAATTTTATATACTTTGTGTATTTACTTTGAATGTTTACTTATAACTATTGTTATTTACTTTTATTGTTTATTAGGAAAATGGCACACATTAAAGTTTCAATCGTTTGTGAGCGTTGTAAATATTGGTAACAGGGTTCCAAAACTGCAAACATTCTATAAAATTCTATATAAAATAAAACTGTTTTTACTGATCATTTGTTGAAAAATGCAACAAACAAAAAAACGAGATATAAAAATAGTTTCAGGCTCTATTTTGTAAATATGTAAAAATTGCACATTAACACAACAACATCAACACATCAAAACCAGTGTAGACGGTTCAAGTTTTGTTGTTTAGTATCATGTTGCTATTTTGCAGTGCAGTTTGTAAAGGAAAATTAGTTTTTAAGTTTCTTTGTCCAGTGTATTTTGGTATTATCTTTATTCATTTGGAATACTGTACAATGTCACAGGTGGATACACAGATTTTGTGCACTCGGTTAACACACTTCACAAAGTGAAATGAATGGATAACGTTACATTGACCCTCCTCAGAGAGCGCAAGTTGCACTAATAAACATAAGTATGGCACATTCAAAAAATAGTTCATCCCAAACAGAAGTATTTTCAGACCTGATAGGAACACCATGTCATCACTGTAAACAATATTCGTTGTGATCTGATATGAAAAACAGCATAAGGCAAAGTAAGAAACGTCACAGGACAACATTCAACACGCTTGATGTCTCAAGTATCGAAGCGGGCCGAAGGACGGCCGAATACTTGTTTACATAAATGAAATGTGTGCAGAATTTGTGTGCATGTCTCTTTAGAAATACACAGAAATGTGGCTCACATTTTGAATAAAGCCTATGTCATATATATTGCCATCTCTTTAACAAAAATAATGATGCTCTACATGTAAAAACATAAATATCTTGATAATTCATGTAATACAAAAAATCTGGTTATAATAAAAATGACTTCAATGCAAAATTACTAAAAATCTTGGATACTAAAGTGCTCTACAGAGAATAAACTACTGGTCTCTATGACTAATGAGAAAAGAGAACCATCCTTTTGTGCACAATCATGTACAAACCAACATTCTCATTAATCCACAGTTATATGTATAGCATTTGTCAACCCACATTTCCTAATCACTTTCATGTATGCTTAAATATACACTCAATATTTTACTCCCCAGGAAACAACAAATCTCATAGAAATGTATGCATTTTAGATACCCCTTTTCATGATGCCAAGTAGACATGAAATACTTACATATAATATATGCTTTAGGATATAATGGGCATTAAAATGAACCATATATTTTGAATGTTTCATTTGAGTCCCAATTAAATAGGGAACATAAGTTTCATGTACAGGTGTCCCCCAGTAACATGCATAACGTGTCTTTTATGAGAAATGTCTCAAAGAAGCTTTTAAACAAAATATGTGTCCTGTTGACATCAAGCAAGGCAAAATAAAGAAGGCATCTGTTTGAATTTCATTTGTCTTGGGTCTCAAGAGAAAAGTAAATTAGTCTAGTTATCTGGAAAATAAGTAACGGCCCCACTTTATATTAAGTGGCTTTAAGTACTATGTACTTACATTGAAATTCATAATTTGATACAATGGACTTATTGTGTACAAACATGTTTTTACATTGTAGGCTACTTATATTTTAAAAATACCAGCATGTATTTACAGCTGTAATTAATCTATGTAACTACATTTGTAATTACACAGTTAACCCTCCCCTTACACCTTAACCCAACCTTATACTACCCATACCACCACACCCGACCCTAACCACCAGTATCACACCTCAATAGCAGCACAAGTGTTTTACAATACAACATGAACACAATAAAAAGCCACTTAAAGGAGTAGTTCACTTTTAAAAAAACTTTTGCTGATAATTTACTCACCCCCATGTCATCCAAGATGTCCATGTCTTTCTTTCTTCAGTCGAAAAGAAATTAAGGTTTTTGATGAAACATTCCAGGATTTTCTCCATATAATGGACTTCATTGGGAACCAAACGGTTCAAGGTCCAAATGAGAGTTTCAGTGCAGCTTCAAAGGGCTTTAAACGACTCCAGACGATGAATAAGGGTCTTATCTAGGACCCTTCGAGTCATGACTCGAAAAAAGATTTGTTAATTTTGATGAACGAGTTCGAACAGGAGATTCACGAACGCTCATCACAGAACAGAGCAAGGCGAGCATTTGTGCTTATAAAACTTCAACTTTGTTATTTATTTTTTAAATGAGCGATGGTTTCGCTAGATAAGACCCTTATTCATCGTCTGGAGTCGTTTTAAAGCCCTTTGAAGCTGCACTGAAACTGTCATTTGGACCTTGAACCGTTTGGGTCCCAATGAAGTCCATTATATGGAGAAAATCCTGGAATGTTTTCATCAAAAAACCTTAATTTCTTTTCGACTGAAGAAAGAAAGACATGGATGACATGGGGGTGAGTAAATTATCAGCAAAAGTTTTTTTAAAAGTGAACTAATCCTTTAATATAAAGTGGGACCAAAGTAACTCATTACTTTTAAATTTACAACTAAATATCTGAGTTACTTTTTCAAATAAAAAACGCAAGTTACTTTGATTTCCCATTTATTGACTGACTGCCAAAAACAAATTCAGTATTCCTCAAAATGAATATGTTGATTTGGATAATCGAAGGTCAGCTGCAAAGTCAAAGTCATAAAGTATATTTGTCACATTCACGTTAACTTCATCATCCGTATTCACTACATTTCCCAGCATTCCCCTGGATCCTCACCTGCACTCGATTCCCTCATCACCACACCTGATCTCCATCACGTCATCTCATCACTAGCACGGACTATATAACACTCACTCTCCCTGCAGTCACTGTCTGATCTCGTCAATGCCTGACACACAGACTCACCCATGCTATACCAAAGCCTTACCTGCTACTTACCTGCTACTCACCTGTTCCTGTTGGATTATCTTCATCATCATCTACCGTCTCCAGTTCCCAGCCGTTCTACTGCAGCCCTTTCCAGTGACGGGTCATCATCATCTGTAACAGAGACTCTGATTATTCCTGTGGCTAAGTCCATCCAATTATCATCTGTTAAGATACTCACCATAACTCCGTCTGCTTCTGCTGTTTCAGTAAATAAACACTGATTTCACTTATTACCTGTCTGTCTCCTGCATCAACCCTGACAGAAGATCAGACCGCCCCAAGATGGACGATGGGGTAAAAATTATCGTCCTGGCTCAGGAGAGCCAAAGTTGGTATTCTTTTGTGGAAGGCTTTATCCGCATCGCACTCGTCAGTAACGTGGCTGACGAGCGATTGAGTACCTTATTCTGGCTCGGGGCCAGATTTCACCACCAGATCGACCTTCCAGACACCACCGGACTCAGCTGGAGGGAGACCGTGATCCGGTGTCTGGAGAGTGTCGGTTCCCGACCCGGAACACACCCATCCAGCACAGAGCCTTCACCGCTGGTCCCGTCCAGCCCATTTGAGCCTTCACCGCTGGTCCCATCCAGCACAGAGCCTTCGCCGCTGGTCCCATCCAGCACAGAGCCTTCGCCGCTGGTCCCGTCCAGCCCATTTGAACCTTCGCCGCTGGTCCCATCCAGCACAGAGCCTTCGCCGCTGGTCCCATCCAGCACAGAGCCTTCGCCGCTGGTCCCATCCAGCACAGAGCCTTCGCCGCTGGTCCCATCCAGCACAGAGCCTTCGCCGTTGGTCCCGTCCAGCCCATTAGAACCTTCGCCGCTGGTCCCATCCAGCACAGAGACGCTACCGCTGGCCCCTGCCAGTATGGACCTAATAGACTTTTTCACTGAACCAGAGCCCGTTGACCCAGCGCCAGAGCCAGAGCCCGTTGACCCAGCGCCAGAGCCAGAGCCCGTTGACCCAGCGCCAGAGCCAGAGCCCGTTGACCCAGCGCCAGAGCCAGAGCCCGTTGACCCAGCGCCAGAGCCAGAGCCCGTTGACCCAGCGCCAGAGCCAGAGCCCGTTGACCCAGCGCCAGAGCCAGAGCCCGTTGACCCAGCGCCAGAGCCAGAGCCCGTTGACCCAGCGCCAGAGCCAGAGCCCGTTGACCCAGCGCCAGAGCCAGAGCCCGTTGACCCAGCGCCAGAGCCAGAGCCCGTTGACCCAGCGCCAGAGCCTGAGCCCGTTGCCTGCCCGCCAGAGACCGCCGTCCAGCCAGAGACCGCCGTCCAGCCAGAGACCGCCGTCCAGCCAGAGACCGCCGTCCAGCCAGAAACTATATTCCCACCCTGCCTCCCTCTCCCACCTCCGCTATTGATGTCTTCATGCTCTACTGCCTCGCCTCTACTGAGCCCTGTCGACCCTGCTGCCCATCCACAGCTACCCCCCAGTATCGCTGTGGAGCCGCCTCTGGGTCTCCAAGCCTCAGCATCGCCCTCGTCAGTGGATCCCCTGTCCTTGCCTCAATACCCTGAACCTCTGACTCCACCTTGGTCCTCCGACCCTACAGCCTCTCTGCGGCTCATTGAGCCCTCACCTCCGCCGGGTCTTGTCAGCCCGATAGCTCCACCAGGCTCACTCCTCCTTCCTTCCTCACATTGGTCAGCCGTCACCCTGGTTCCACCTCGGGACTCCGTGCTACCGGCTGTGCCTCTGCCCTGCATCCCTTCTGCTCCACCGGGCTCCATCTTCCCTCCTGCTCCTCAGTCGTCCTCCCTCGCACTGGTTACGCCACGGGCTTCCAGAGCCCCTTTCCGTGTCGGTCCCATGAGCCTGCAGATCTGCCTTGGCCCTCCAGACCTGTGGTGTCACCTCGGCTCTGGGTCCATTCGGCTCAGTTGGGGAATTCTGGAACGTCTACTGGGTCTTCATCGCCATGGCCACCCGAAGGGGCCTCACCGCCATGGCCACCCGAAGGGGTCCCACAGCTCCGCCCTGGACGCCCGAGGGTCCCACAGCTCCGCCATGGACGCCCGAGGGTCCCACAGCTCCGCCCTGGACGCCCGAGGGTCCCACAGCTCCGCCCTGGACACGTCCTCTCTCATCTGCTCCGCCTTGTCTCCTCTGCAGCGCGAGGTCGCGCTTTCCGGAGGGGGGTGTAATGTCACATTCACGTTAACTTCATCATCCGTATTCACTACATTTCCCAGCATTCCCCTGGATCCTCACCTGCACTCGATTCCCTCATCACCACACCTGATCTCCATCACGTCATCTCATCACTAGCACGGACTATATAACACTCACTCTCCCTGCAGTCACTGTCTGATCTCGTCAATGCCTGACACACAGACTCACCCATGCTATACCAAAGCCTTACCTGCTACTTACCTGCTACTCACCTGTTCCTGTTGGATTATCTTCATCATCATCTACCGTCTCCAGTTCCCAGCCGTTCTACTGCAGCCCTTTCCAGTGACGGGTCATCATCATCTGTAACAGAGACTCTGATTATTCCTGTGGCTAAGTCCATCCAATTATCATCTGTTAAGATACTCACCATAACTCCGTCTGCTTCTGCTGTTTCAGTAAATAAACACTGATTTCACTTATTACCTGTCTGTCTCCTGCATCAACCCTGACAATATTTGTGTAATTTAACATATTTAATTATTACAGGTTTGCGTAACATTCTGAGTTTGCATTTCACTGTTTAGTTATACCAACAAAAGTATTTCTAAAGGCTAGAACAAGTAGAAATATATCCTTTAAGGTAAGTTAACACAATTCATATTGTGATACGTCTAAAACTAAGCATTCAGCAAGGCTCTGCTTTTGTTGAAGGTCTATCACTTTATTTTTTTTATTTTATTTTTATGAGCAGCTTGTGAATAATTAATTCCGTTGGATCTGATTTACTAAGCAGCACAAATAAAACTCTGGGGCAGATGGGGTTACCAGGCAATACGGTAATGATATAATGAGAATTTCTTTATCAGCCAAGTGCTATTCTAGACGAGTTTTAAATAATAGGCTATTCTCTGGTTAAAGCGAGTGCGGCTCGGGAACATCATTAGCTTTCTCATTTCTATTAATGAATTAGTATAATCGTGCCTGTATAATGGAGGAAACCTGTACATTGTTGTCCTGTGACTCCTCTCTTTGACTGTCACTCGATCCTAGTGCTTGTGTGAGCGCTGAGATGTGTGTTTCCATCCATTGCATATTTCATTTATACCTGGACATCCAAATGTAAGAGTTTCATGGTGCTGTAACTAACAGCTAAATCAATTCATGCCCTGGGCTGAGTTAAAAACTAATGTTATGCCCTGGAAAATGTCCATTAACAGAATGACACACTAGCTGATACATATTCATACCCTGACATTCACATTTTAAAGTTATTCACACCTTAGATACTCTGTTTCGTGATCATCAAGTCAACCTGCTCACAAACGTATGTTTCCCAGGAAAACACTGAACGACGTCACAAATGGCACATTCATATGGACATATGAACAATATATTTTGAAATAGAAGTGAAAACACTGATATACCACAGTGTTTGCTGTCAGATTATATTAATACACATATTCCTTACACTTCAAACTAATAGAAACATCATGATCATCCATTTAGGTTAGGCGATAAGCTTAAATGGACATCGATTTGGTTCAGAAACCACCGTTAAATAATTTCCTGATATGTCAGAAATCAAATACTCCTTTTATCCTGTCTTACGTAATCATTTGGTATAATTGCCTGTCAGTCGTGTCATTTCAAATCATAAGCTCCTAATGGATAACTACAGTGCAAAGGTTTGCAAAATGTAACCGTTACATTTGCACCGACGCGTGTTGTTGATCATTCAGAACAGAAAGCCTGAAAATGCATAGTGTATATTTCAGGTGAAAAGAAAATCATTTGTATCCACATACTACAAACCTCTTAATATGTCACTAGTGGTATAGCATCACTTTTGGGTTGTTTCACGCCCCCTTTGACCATATGCAGTACTACTACAATCATCTCAGGCGTGTGCAACAGGTAAAAATCCACGAAAGTTACTCGACAAACACAAGACTAACATTGCATGACATGAGCATGCCTTAAACAGCCCTTATTCTCATGCAAAGGGATCAGTATACTGGATGTAGAATGTCAGAAACGGCCTCTGCTCCATATCCAACTCTTAGTCTGTGTGAGACGAGTCCTTCTCCGGGAAAATTTGTTTTGGGATCTAATATGTAGGTGAATGGATGCACAGCTGAGCTCTACTGGTGCGTCCAGGCTATAGTAAATCCATGCATCGTCATGCATTGAAGAGTAGGATCCTCGGTTGGAGATGTCCATGCGGCCAAACTCACCCAGAACATACTGAAGAGGGAGAGAGCGGTTGAAGGGGAAACTTTTTAGAGTCCATTACAGTATAAACTTCTTCTTTAGCTCTTTTCCTGTACTTTTCAATGCGGGTAAGACACAGTATGTGTGCGTTTAGATATTTGTGTGCAGTCTGTTTTGAAACTGCTGTCAAATAATAAAAAAATGTCCAGTGGAAGCTGGTCACCACATTTGAATTTCACGTAAATTAAATGAACTTTTCAGGTTGCTCCAGTTTGTGTGTGCATGTGTGCGCTTTTTTTTGTTTGTTGTTTTTAAGCCATTTTTGTCACTGTCATATGTTGAGTTGAATCTATGTTGTGAGTGGTCACTTCATGCCACTGCGAAGCACCTGATTGGCTGCAATGAGCATGACACTGATGATAAAAGCAATCGCGAAGGCGCAGATCAGACTCTTTCGTACGCATGTTTGCTTCACCTGCTGGGTTGGACTCTCCGCTGAAGAAGCAGAGAGAAAACAAATGAGAAGATCAAGAGAAATTAGGTGGTAAGACAACACTCTAAAAAATGCTGGGTTGTTTTAACCCAATTTTGGGTCAAATATGGACAAACCCAGCCATTGGGTTACATTTTTAAATTACATTTTTTACCCAATGTTTGAGTTTGTCCATATTTGACCCAAAATTGGGTTAAAACAACCCAGCATTTTTTAGAGTGAAGGTTTGGACATGATGATTTGAAATTAAATGAAAAATGTGTTGGTTTCAAAAGTGTTTGAAGACTAAGAAACTACAGCTCTGTTCCAAAACCTAGAAAGCTGTATACTTTTTAGGCAGCAGACTGTAGGTAATTTCATGAAAATCCATAAAAGATGAAGGAAAGGTAAATTACTCAAAGTACTGAAAAGTAATGATAGAAAGTTGAATTAAAAATAAATATTTATGTATTTTTGTGCTCAATTATGTGAGTTAGTCAAGTCTCCTTCGTATTCAGTACGATACACTATTTCTATGTCTCACACACTATTTGTTAAATAGTTTAGGGTCTGTTAGATTTTTTTAATGTTCTTGAAAAAAGTCTCTCCTGAGACTGCATTGATTTGATTAAAAATGCTGCTAAAACAGAAATATTGTGAAATATTGTTACAGTTTAAAATAAAATATTTCTATTTAAATATATTTTAAAATGTAATTTATTCCTGTGATCAAAGCGGAATTTTCAGCATCATTACTCCAGTCTTCAGTGTCACATGATACTTCAGAAATCATTCTAATATGATGATTTGCTGCTCAATAAACATTTATTTTTATTATCAATGTTGGAAACAGTTGTTCTGGGCCCGGTTTCCCGATAACGCTCACTCTTAGCGCGCTAAGAAGACTCTTAAGGTATAACTTAACTGAAGGTATACCATTTCTAGGCGTGTTCCCCGAACTATACCTTAGAAAGCTGCTTAAGATATACCTTCTTACGTGCGACGTTACCGGGTGCTGTCCGTGGCGATGGTGCTGAATCTGTTGATATCGATGACTCGCGAATCAATTATTCTCTCGTGCAGGGGCTGTTTATGTGAGAAAGCGCTGTTCTTTATAAAAGAAGCACTTCAGAAATAGTTGAAATTGCATTTACAAGGACTCATGGGCTATTATAAAAAATTATCCAAACTATAACAGCCTATAATAGCCTTGCCTACATATTTTAAAATTGCATCATATATGCCATAATAACCATTTAAATTTTTTATGTGCTTTCTTCTCTTTCCCATTTTTGTTTTTTTCCCATTTTTGAGGTGAGCTGCGATGAAATATTGTTCTTGTAAATACTTTCAAGCATTTCAGTAATAAAAGTGTACGTCATAGCTACGGTGCACGGCAGTGATCAAAAAGGATTTAAACAGTGAATTTTGAATCTCTTCTTGTAAACTCAGAGATGTGGATTCAGACGGCAATTCAATTACCACACGACCTGTTTGTCAAAAATCAGTAGGTACTAATTTGCACAGAGATTTTTACGCGGGTTGAGTGAGAAAAAACACTGATATTATGGATTCGGACGGCACTAAAATAACCGATTTACCCCTGTAAATGTTTTAAATACCGTACGAGCCATGATAAACAATATTAGCGTCCAAATAGGACTTAACTGACAGTACCCGCCTTTAAAAGCGCTCTTTAATTAAAATAAATTTATAAAATTGTATTATTGCCTATATAATAATATAATTAAAATTCTAACAACAATCAGTGTAATGACAATTTTATTATTTGCATGAAAACACTTGAATTAGCCTAATTGAACACTGTCTGGGTGTATTAAAACTTCAGAATTATATTCATATAGACATTTAACAGTGATAAGGTAAAGCTAAGAGTTGTCCAGACCAACCTTCCGAAAGTATGACTTACAGAAGGTATACTTAACTAAGAACGTTTCGGGAAACACGTATTAACGATAAGGTACAGCTTAAGGTGTAACTTAAGAACGACGTAGCGTTAAGAAGGTTTCGGGAAACTCAGCCCTGCTTAATTTTTATTGGAAACTATGATACATTTTTTTCAGGATTATTTGATGCTTAGAAAGTTCAAAAGAACAGCATTTTCCAGAAATCGTTTTGAAATGTTTTTGAATTTTGAAATGCATTTACTGTCACATTGATCAATTTTGTTGCATCCTTGCCGAATAAAAGTATTAATTCACATTAAAAAAAAAAAGTATACTGACCCCAAACTTTTCAACAGTAGTGTATGCCTAGTTCAAGATATTAGGATTTTTGGGCTCTTTCTCCTACAAAATTCCAATTTAACTAGTTATACACCTAACATAATTAATCAAGTTAATCCAATTATGATTTTAATTAAGATGGTGAAATTATGATTTTAACAGGAAAGTAATAATAATTGAAATTGTATCTCAGCCAGAGCAGTGCATTATTAAAAAGAAGGAAAAAATTCTTACTGTCAATGTCAACCTGGCAGTCCCCAGGATTTTCGATGTGATTTTCCTCTGTCATGATGATATTCTCAATGTCCTTCATAGACAGGTGGTCACAGAAAGTATCATATAAGAGTCTCTTCAGCTCTTCCACAGTCAGCTTCTGCATATCACACTAGAAATGGAAACAAAACTGTATCATTTCATTCGGAAATTCTTTATGCGATCTTCAATTGGTCTGAATGCATTACTTTACTTTACTGTACATTAATGCATTCAGTTGACACTTTTATCCAGAGAGACTTACCTGGCATTAAAGGTATCCCAGAAAGCAACATAGTGTCGGCCCAGATCCTCACAGCCCAGACGTGGGCCGGATCTGGCCCGATTCTATGTTGCTGTCTTGGATACATTTTTATCAGTTCATGCATTCCCTGGGAGTCAAACCCATGGTCTTGTTCACGAGTTCACGTTTACAAATATGCAAATTTTCAAATTTGCATGTGCTGTCCGAGGAGAGGGCTTCACGCTCAGAATTTGGCCCAAACCCAGATGTCATTGTGTCCCTGTCTGGGATAGGAACCAGCTGATAGGGAGGAGTTTGGGTGGTGGAGGGATGCAGACAACTGTCGATGAACATATGAGAGTTGGGCTTAGGCCTTCTCTCGTGCTGATTGGATAGATCATTTGAACGTGTTCCTCCCGAACTTTGTTAATAAAACATCATGTGTTGCTAACACCATGCTCTACTGTTTGAACCTCACAGTAGACATTTGGTCAAAACTTGATATTAAATTTGACATGCAACCAATTTCACTTCCATAATGTGACATTTTATACAAAAGGATATTCATTATGAAAAAAAAAGTGTCTTTCAGAGTTTAAAAGCGGTCTCCAAATGAAAGGTAGTTGAAGGAGAGTCGCCATTAAGGGGTGGAGCAAGTTTTGCATGCATTTCGATTACAAAAACAAGTGTCTTTTCTTTAAAATAACATGTACTAATGAACTGCTGACTAAGAATGTGTCATGACATGCACACATATTAATAGCACTGAACTCATAATTACACAGAGAGACATTTAAGGAAAAACCCTGTAGCTATTTGGGGTCAAACACACTGCTAAGAAATGCACCAGCAGTGAGCTGAGATTAGAGAGAAACTCACCCTTTGGGTGAATCACCATATGGCTCTTACAAATGATATTCTGCTCTTCTCACTTGGAGACATGCAGCATTAGCAGCATGAGAATTAGTAGAGTATTCGTAGAGTGCCTGCTTAATTTCTGCTAAAACTTTGATGGTCCCCCAACAGACATGTTACTAACTATAACTTTGCAACTACGTTGCAACTTATTCTATTAACCCGAACCCCAACCCATAAACTAGTCTTTTAACAGTCTACTAATTCTCTAATGAGATTTCCTTGACATGTAGTTGCAAAGTTAAATGTCTAAAGTGGACCATCGAAATAAAGTGTAACCGTAGATTTTATTAAATTTCTGTGCCTGAAAAGTGAATTTTCACTGGCATCTAAAATGTTGATGTCATAACATGTTTTTGCCACAACAGTTTCATGGCTGGTAAATGTTTTGGCAGGTGTGGCAAAAAGTTAGTTTCAGAACCTGATTGAAATTGTCTGTAATCTAGATGTAGTTTTGGTGTGTGACAGATGCAGCAGACTCTGTGCCTGTTGTCACTTTAAATAAGAAAGAAGAGGCTAACAATCACCTTCCAGAACACAGAGTCAAAATCGGTTCCGTTGAACTTGTCAGGCATCCCGGCAGCCGTGAGTTTGGGCCCCAGGAGAGTAACAAATTCCTCAAAATCCACCTGGCCGTCTCCTAAAAAACAGACCGTGAAGTATTAGATGGATTCTAGCATGAAATCAAGTTCCAATTGTTGGCTCTATGAAACAAGTATAGAAATGGATAGAAATATATTTTCTGTCAGGGTTGTGAGTCATTTAGAATTTAATTGAGAATGCCTGCATAGAAAATTCCTGGATTTGAATCAAATTTGCATTGAGAGAATGCACTGTAATGTAGAATAGTAAACCGGGAAAAGTAATTTCTTGCGTACCTATAAACACGCTATCAAAAACTATCAAATAGAGTGGAGTTTCCCGTTAAAATGTTTTTATTAGGGAATCCAACAATTTGACAATCATTGTTACATCGCTTTTTATGATTCCTCATTATAAACATAAAGGCAACATAAAATAAATAAATAAATACAAATAAATAAATAAAACAAAATAAAATAAAAAATAAAAAGAACAGTAGAGTGGAGTTTCCCAACATGGTGTTTGCGAACTGCTGGTGGTTTATGAGTTGATGAAAAGATAATAATTAATTAAATCCTAAAAATAAAATAAGTGAAATAAAAATGAAACTCTTACTAAAAAAAACTAAAATTTCATTAGATCAAATATTATTAGGATATAGATTCATTAAAATATTAAATATTGTATTTATTCATCTGTCATGTGACTTAACTAAAATCATAGAATGGAGAACATGCAAATAAAACTTTAAAAACTTAAAATATCTCAGGGTTCCTTGAATCCCTGAAATAGAGTGTTTCTAGAAATGCCATCTATACATTTTTTTGTTTCAAAGTAATGTGAATAATTTTAATTCTGTATAAGTTTGGAGATGTTTAATCAAGTGAGAGTAAACAGCCTGACAAGCCAGACCCACATCAAGATGTTAGGAACACACCACTAACCGGGCTCAATCCGAGGGGCGGGATAAACGGTTGTCTTTCATATTCCCTCTGCACGTAATAGGATAGCGCTACAACCAACCAGAGCAACGAAGAAGGTGACATAGTCAGAGCGACAGACTTCAGTGCCGTTCTTTGTTCTTTTCTCAAAGAAAAGCTTAACTCCAAGTCTCCCAGAGTCGCAGCCAAAGCCGATTTGAAAGACCGCTGTTCTCCAGCAGCAGCGGTCTCTTCTTTGTTTTCAAGTAGCAGGGAAATCACGTGGAACCGTCACAACTCTGCCTTCATTGTGTTAAGCCCGCCCACCGACTCTATACACAATGTGATTGGCCTGACTAGAGTTTGTTTTTTCCAGCTCGCAAGCCATCGGAGAGTTGCTAGACGACCCAGGCTGCAAATTACATTTGCTGCCGCTAGGGTGCGTCTAGATGCGTCAAGTAAACAGCTGTAATTAGGCAAATTTAATGAATAATAATGTATTGATGAATAATTATAATTATAATTCATAATAATAATTAGTTGTTTTGACTCAAATGTTGTACTAATGACACACCTCTGTTAAAGAATTTTACTGAAACGCAGTTCACAAATATACTGTTCAAATTGTGAACTGTGATTATGTAATATTAATTTCCTGTCATTCCAATTAAATTTTAGTAGTGTGGCCAATTCAAACTCATTCATTACAACATAGTAATTTCATTACATGCTGGTCATGGAATGGTTGGTCAACTATTCCTTTCTGGATTAGATCGGTTAGTTTATCTACATTTCTCTCTTTTTTTTTTTGTTACCTTTATTATTTTAAGTGTCAGAATGAGTGTAACTTGGGTTTTATCGAGCTGAAATGCCCTCTCTGAGACGTTCTTTAAAGCACCGCCACTACAGCCATCAAAGCACCGCTTTCGCCTTTAATTAATTTCAAGACAACTAACTTCAAACCTCAAAACGCCTACTGTCAAACGTGTTCTCATTATCAGCCCATGCATAATCCATATGTCTCCATGCATTATGAGGAATATGATAGTTTGGGGCAATAAAAAGTCACAGTTGTTCAGCTTTTTTATTTGTTGAATATCTGTCAGTTGTGTTTAGCATCTCTACAGTGCAGAGAAATGCTTCTGATTGGTGACTGTTGGGCTTCAAAGACTAATTCACCCCAAAATGACAATTCAGTCATTATTTACTCGTTCCAAACTTGAAAATTGGAATATTTCTCGAAATGGTCTAAAGAAAAAAGAAAGTCATAGGTTTGAAATAACATGAGCAAATGAGCACATGTTGATTAAATCGTATTGACATTTTTTGGATGAACTATCTCTTTAACTCTTTCCCCACCATTGACAAGGTATTCCATCATTTATGACACAATGCTTCCCCGCCATTTCCGAGGTTTTCCGGCAATCCATGTTTTCACTGTTATACTGTGCGTGTACGGTATGGGACGCTGTTATGGATCTTTTGAAATATACTACATCTCCAGATACAAACACAAGTGAAGAAGATGATCTGGATAAACCCGAAGGAGCAGATAGAAGATTGCTTACACTATAAGCTAATATGATAATCAAAAATTCAACAGCATATAAATTAAAACTGCCTAACATTACCAAGAAAAATGTCGAACTCATGAAGAGGTAAATGACTCTGCAAGCTTTGAACATTTCCATCAATGTTTTAATCAATCATCGCTCTGAATCCGATCCTCTGAATCTGATCCGATATTTATGTAGGTTTGTAACAAATTTGCATAATGCCAGCCTATGGTATTATTCATTGGCTGTCCGCAAACAACGCCAACTTAGTACTTAGTAGTTGTAGCTGAGAAGAAACATGTTGTAGCAATGTGTCGTGTTGTTGACATGTCAAGAAGATGTTATTTTCTGCACTGCGAATCCACGTTTCACGCACTTTAAAAGGATGAGGACTCGCGCTCGAATTGATACAGTAAAACTGACGCGTTTCATATCACTATGTATACAAGTGCTAAGAAAGCATCCAGAGCTGAAATTCAGATATAATGTGCGCTTAGTTTCCGATGCACAATGTAAGTAGTAGACCGATCACAACAGATTGGGCCATCTGACCAATCAGAGCACAGGCTTTCGGAAAGGAGGGGTTTAGAGAGACTGAATCCTTTATCGAGCTGTTTTAGACACTATGAGAAAAGAAGTGATGCTGCAATGTATATTATGAGAAAATGTGACCTTGGATGCATGTAAACCTGTTGTAAGAGGCCTTTAAAATAGCATAATATGCACACCAGCATCCCATGCTAAGGACGTCTAGCTATTCTGGTCTTTTCTCTTTGCAGTCCATTCACAGTTTGTGCAAGTGTCTCCTCACCATCCATGTCGAGTCTCTGAATGATGACCTCTAGCTCGACCTCATTGGGCATGTACCCTAGAGAACGCATGGCCATGCCGAGCTCCTGCTTTGAGATGAAGCCATTCCCATCTCGATCAAACACCTTAAACGCCTCCCGGATTTCTGAGGAAGAGAATCACACACAGATCTGTAAGACGGTGCTTTATACCTCCCATTTTTAAAAGGATTACTCTGCAACATTGTTATAAAAGACAGAAATTAAAATCATCACACCGAAGTGACTCAAAGATAAGGGATGATTACAGTATTGATTTTTCCCACAATAATTAACTTTCTGCTTCTAAAAAACATTCCGCAGAGCACAGCCTCCTAAAACAAAGGAACAGGATGGTTTCCGTTACATTTGTATAGGCTTTTTAAAAGACGGGAAAATGCCGCAATGCATACAGTCGTTGTGGCCGACTTGTTTCACCTTATATGCATTATACATCATCATTAAGTCATTTGCAATTTTCCACTTGTCACGCCATGATGCCATCTTCATAATTATGAAATATGCACCACACAGGCTGCAAGATATTACTATAAATCCAGATAATATATTCAATAAGAGTGTGAACAGGAGTATTTTGGTACTGTGGCTTGCTCACTGTGTTGTAGGTTTGATAAATGGCTATTTGGACATGGGGTCCAAACAAAAAAGCACATTAAGTCTATCGCTCCCCTGAGTGAAGGATATTAGGGAGGAAATATGAGAAAAATACAAGAAATTATGGCACTGCGGTCCATAACAACAGATGGAGAAAGCAACTTTACTCCACATTACGGTGGATGTAAGCAGATTTTAAACGGAAGTGATTTTGCTAATTTCAAAGCAAAACTGTTTAGCTGCAAGCAACACATTAGGATGCCCAAAAAAAGAAATAAAGTTTTTAAAGAAAAACAGGATGGTTCTAAGATGCCCTATCAGCCAGACGAGAGAAAATCAAACAGGATATTCAGACTCATTTGCAGATTTTAATGATCATTAACATGCTCATGTTATCACCCATCTTTTAAGAAGCTCAGCAAGTAGATCATTTGTGTATGCAACTTTTTTAGAAGTGCCATGAATGCAATCCAATAATAATAATCCTTATATGAAAATACAATTCTAAACAAACTTTATGAAATAATATAATACGACGAAATTTTAAAAGAACCCAACCAGTTACTTTGTTATAGTTAAGGACATAAATCTGCAGAAATAAAACAAGATACAGCAAAAATTTACCTTTTATGTGTTCTACAAAACGTAGTTCATTACAAAGTGTCAAATCCATAGAATGAAAACATTAAAGAGAATTTGATGGTACATACTAAAGGTTGGAACACCATCTATCTGTGTTTGACCCCCTTCGCCAAACTGCCTAATTCTAGGGAATTTATTTAACAAGGTGCTAATGAACCAGGGACGAAACCCCTTCAACACATCCCAAATGCTCTTGGTTTAGCTTACCCATGGCCAAGCATGAACCATTCGTCAAAAAACCAAATATTGGAAATGAAGCTTGTGCATGTCATTATTCTGGGGAACTCAATGTACAAAGGTCATAAGGGTGGGACTGGGCAGTACCCTCATTAACGAAAAAGGGCAAAGTGGCAACACCCCACCTCAAACCCACTACCCAACCGCCCGTGGAACGGCAATCCCCAACCATGTTCCATTTTCAAACGGTTTTCTTTCTTTTTTATAACACCAACACCGGGAACCGGGGGGCAATCCCGGGCATTTTAAACCCCCCCGATTAACGGGAGGCCTACCCCGGGCCGCTCCAAACCTGGGGAGGAACCCCCTGCAAATTCTTTGCTCCCTGGGGTGGGCTGGCTCAAAAACAAGCTGGGAATACAAAATTTTTGAAAAATATTATTGATGTTTTTTAAACAAAAAATTTTTTGGACCAAAGAAATCAATTGGTTGATTTTTATGAAAGCAGTTCAAAAATTGTCAAAATTGGAACTTGGGAAAAATAATTTCCCTTTCCCATTAAATGAGGGGCATAAACCTCATTCAATAGCTTGGGGTCAGGTTGGAATTAGGGGACGATTTTTTTTGGAAATAAAAACGCCTTCAAACCCCGGGCCCAAACCACATTAGGGCCAAAAAACCACCCCAACCCTTAAAACAAATCCCCCCAAAGTAAGTCCCGGAGTCGGGAACTTTCTTTTGACCTTTTAAACGAAAATTTTGGGTTTTGGTTGGTTCAGAAATAATAAATCCAAGTTTTTAATGGGGGTGCGTTTTCCCCAGGGTTCCCGAAGGAAAATGAATTTTGTTCCAAAAAATATACCTCCCCTTTGAATTAACGCAATGCTCCATCTAACTTTTAGGGTGTGGGGGAAAAATGGAAAAAGGTCTTAAACGAAACTGTTTACCCAAACGTTTTTCCCCGTTTTTCGTAAATAAAAAATTCCCCCTTTAAAGCATTTCATTTCACTTGTGGGGCCTGATTAAATGTTAAAAGCCTCCTAAAACCCAAAAATTTATAAAGTTTGGGCCCCCAGGGCCCAAAACCCCCCCAAAGAAATTTCCATTCCTCTTCCGAAGGGGAAAAGTCCCGGCTGAAAAAGTAACCTTCAAAAATCCAAAGGGGGCCCCTAGAGAAGTTGTTCCGCAAACTTTTTCCATTGGCAGGTTTTTGGTTTTTCTAAGAAATGGTTAAATTCCCACCCACGGGGAACCCCCTACAAACTCTTAGCAAACCAACAAAAAAGGGAAATGCCAAAAAACCCCTTCTGAAGGAACCCCGGGGGGGGCCGAAAACCAACGGACCGTCGTCTGGAGAGCGAAAGGGGTCCCCCTTTTTTTTTGTAGTCCCAAAATTTTTTTCCAACGCTCGGGGGGTTTTTTCCAAAACGGAGAACCCTCTGGTCCTGAGCCAGCGCTGTAAAGGTCTCATGTACAGCATGCCAAAAGGAATTCCGTTGGACGCTGCTGCAACAAGACCCGACAGTCTCTTGAACTGTTTTACAGTGCGTGACTGGCCTAGCCTCAGCTCTTCTGTGGCTGTTAGGATACTAAATCCCGTACCACACCAAGGAAAGTGGTTCTCAATACTGGAGAAAGCACACTCTTCTTGGTATTGAGCCTCAACCCCAACATCTGCATATGAGCGAGAACGACACCTCGGTGCCGAACCGCCAACTGCTCTGATTCCGCTAGAATCAGCCAGTCGTCGATATAATTCAGAATGCGAACGGGTGACAAAGCTAGGCCGAAAGGAAGAACCCGATATTGGTATTCTTTGCCCCTGAAAGAAAACCATAGGAACTTCCTGTGCTGAGGGAGGATGGAGATATGGAAGTATGCATCCTTTAGATCTATCGTGACAAACCAGTCCTCGGATCTGATTTGGGTCACGATCTGTTTGAGGGTCAGCTATCTTGAACTTTAGTTTCCGAACTGACCGAATTAACAGGCGAAGATCTAAAAAGGAACGCAACCCTCCATCCTTTTTTGGAACAATAAAATAATGGCTGTAAAAACCCGACTCTCTGACGGGTGAGTACACCTGTTCTATAGCTTCTTTTGCTAACAGGGCCTTTACTTCTTGTTCCATTACCAGAGCCTGCTCGGGATGCACCACTGTGGGCAGCACCCCGCTGTAATGAGGAGGACGAGAGCCAAACTGGATTCTGTATCCTCTCTCTACAATCTGCAGGACCCAATGAGAAATATTCGGCAGAAGCTTCCACGCTGCCAAAAAATTTACTAAGGGAACCAGCCTCTCGAGGCTGGCCTCTGGTGTTACTGAGAGAGCCAAATCTGGAGCCTGAAACATAATGGCAGGAACTACCTGACCTGACTACTCAAAAGCCCCCCTCAGAGGGCGCGAAACCAATGCTGTGCCGCAGCATAGCATCAGCGACTCGCTGGAGACCGCTGCGCCCTGAAGCACCGGAGGTGGCAGGGTTGGCAGGAGGGTCTCGTGAGGACCCCGAAATGGAACGGGCACCGTGTAATGAGGTGTACACCACTCCACTTCGGTCGGGGCTGTCCTCACTTTCTGTGCACATAATATGATGAACTAGACGGCTGGAGCTGCTCACGCCCAGCAGCCCCAGGGGGCTGGACACAGCGAGGGAGAAACCTTATTATATATATTTTTTATATATATATATATATATATAATGCATCACCTAACAACGAACGCATGGAATGCGTCGCCGAAGAGACGCGAAGGCTCAAATTTCACTATATCCAGAACCCCAGCAGATCGGCCTGATAAGCCTGGAGCATTACACTATAGTTTTCTATAAACATTCTCCAGCTGACCTGCTGCCGTATAAGCTTTACCCATAAAACCAAAGTAGCTATAATTAAACCTACGCGCTGCCTCGGCAAACGCGAGATCCCAGCCACAGAACCTTATTTTGCAAAGTACACTCGAAATCTAAGCGGTGCCTCGGCAAACGCGAGATCCGAGCTAGATTCTGATTACAACATTGAACCTACGCGCTGCCTCGGCAAACGCGAGATTCTTTAGTGATAGGTTTATTGAGCAAAGCAGAGGCTTTAAATGACGATGCTGGACCAGGTGAAAACAGCATTTTTCTATTTTTTTTTTTTTTCCAGCCTGGGGCATTATCATAACCGTAATCTTTCAACCCTTGAATAAATCTTTAACACGAGGGCTGAAAGTAGTAATAAAATACGGTTTATCCCACAATTTAAATATTCAGTGTGTAAATCAGGGAAAAAGGAAGCCTCGTGGTGGAGATAATGTGATAGATGTAGGAAACGCTCGATATTTTTAGTTTTTAGGAGCGTCCCTAATCTCAGCTGGCCATTAAATATTTAATTTATTAACAGCACGGGACAAAACCTCCACCAGTTCATCATATACTGGGGAAATAGATGGCGAATCTAATTCAACAGTGTGTGTGCTTGCTTTCACTTTCAATATTCTAAAACATTTAACCTCCTCGGAGGAGAATATGAAGGAAAAAGGGCTCTCTCTCCCCGAGCGGAAGAAACCGCAGAGCGTGCTTCCGACACCGGGGAGATAGAGCTGGATCTTCCGGGTAAGGAAGGAAAAAAGGCCCACGGACCCGTTTCAAACCCCTCCAAAAGATCCATCTGCGATCCCCAGGAATGCATTCCCCACGCTGCCTCGGCAAACGCGGGTCCTGGGAATCGCAAGCCTGTCACTATCATACAGAGTGACAGGCGAGAGCAGAGCATACTATTTCACAGAGTTGGAACTCAGCCCCCACCTTTTTTTCTTTCAAGGGCTGAGAAGTATGCTCTACCCCAAACAAATTAAACAAAACTCGTGTGTGTCCCCACCCGTTTAAATAAACGCGGGCAGGGAGAAACACACTGTTTGTAATTTGTTTCGCCATAACGTTTCCATACAATATTGCAACAGACAACAATAAATAGACAGAGACAGTTTTGACACAGATCGCTTGCTGAGGCACAGAAGCTAAATGCCGGCGAGCAGCGGAAGTGCTCTTATCCTTTCCTGGTTCATGACGTCACCCGCCCGTGACGCTCATTCTCTCATTCCATTGGACTAGTTGGCATAGATGCTTCAGACGCAATCACGCAAGAGGCGTTCCCACCGTGTCGTTTGACGCATCTCGAAGTTCCCTTTTTCGATAAAGGGAACTGCTAGTGTCATCTACAAAGTGTACAAATCAGTAGAATGATAAACATTAAAGATGAATTATGTACTGTACACTCACCTAAAGGATTATTAGGAACACCATACTAATACTGTGTTTGACCCCCTTTCGCCTTCAGAACTGCCTTAATTCTACGTGGCATTGATTCAACAAGGTGCTGAATGCACATCCAGGGCACGAAGCTCCCGTTCCACCACATCCCAAAGATGCTCTATTGGGTTGAGATCTGGTGACCGTGGGGCCATTTTAGTACAGTGAACTCATTGTCATGTTCAAGAAACCAATTTGAAATGATTCAAGCTTTGTGACATGGTGCATTATTCTGCTGGAAGTAGACATCAGAGGATGGGTACATGGTGGCCATAAAGGGATGGACATGGTCAGAAACAATGGTCAGGTAGCCCGTGGCATTTAAACGATGCCCAATTGGCACTAAGGGGCCTAAAGTGTGCCAAAAAAACACCCCCCACACCATTACACCACTACCACCAGCCTGCACAGTGGTAACAAGGCATGATGGATCCATGTTCTCATTCTGTTTCAGCGGTCTCTTCTTTGTTTTCAAGTAACAGCGAAATCACGTGGAACCGTCACAACTCTGCCGTCATTGTCTTAAGCCCGCCCACCGACTCTATACACGATGTGATTGGCCTGACTAGAGTTTGTTTTTTCCAGCTCGCAAGCCATCGGAGAGTTGCTAGACGACCCAGGCTGCAAATTACATTTGCTGCCGCTAGGGTGCGTCTAGATGCGTCAAGTAAACAGCTGTAATTAGGCAAATTTAATGAATAATAATGTATTGATGAATAATTATAATTATAATTCATAATAATAATTAGTTGTTTTGACTCAAATGTTGTACTAATGACACACCTCTGTTAAAGAATTTTACTGAAACGCAGTTCACAAATATACTGTTCAAATTGTGAACTGTGATTATGTAATATTAATTTCCTGTCATTCCAATTAAATTTTAGTAGTGTGGCCAATTCAAACTCATTCATTACAACATAGTAATTTCATTACATGCTGGTCATGGTGTAGCGTATTTAGGGTGAATCTGAATAATTAAATATATTCTGGACAACTAAAATCCTAAGCGCCTTCAAAGGCCGGGAAGCTTCCAAACCAGCATCCTCCCCCCAGGACTCAAAATTAACACACACACACACACACACATTCCACCAAACACACATCCCCCCCCAGGAATGTGGAATGTGCCACAGGAAGTGAATGTTACAGAGAAAAGAAACTTCTCTTTTTAAAAGACATTTTAAACAGAAATATTCTATGTGTTTTATGTGTTTGTTTGTTCATGTTACATAAATAACTGAGTTTACCATTATGTATTTTTACATGTAACTGCGTATTCCCTAGAATTCTAACGAAGGAGAAATGAATTCTGCATTCATATATATTCTATTATACTTCCCCTTTTGAATTATACGAACAATGTATCTAATCTCATCTTACGATTTGTCTTTTAGGGGTTTGATCTATGTGTTGGGAAACTAATGGTATAAGGTCTTAAACTTTGCAAACTGTTTAACCAAATCCGTTTTTGGCAAGTTTGGTCTTGATAAACTCCAATCTTCGTTCCCCATTTGTTAATTGACATTACATTTTGCTAAACTTGGTGACACACTAGTATTATAAAAATTGTGAAGATTCTTCCCTTAAACACCCAATGAAATTAGGGAGTCAAATGCCTGGTTAGAACACCATGGGCCATAAAACCTCCCTCCAAAGAGAAAGCTCCTGATTGGACCCTCTTCCAAAAGAAGGCGGAAAAGTCAGGGCTTCAAAAGGACTGAACACCAGTTTAAACACTCTCTTACGTCCATGTCCGCGTGTCATGATGTAACGTCTCGCCTCCTGGCGAGCTTTTTCGCCTTTCTTTTATGTGTTCTAGTTTAGTTTGTGTTTTTAAGTCTTAAGATAAGTCCCCGGGTTTAATTCCGATCGACGAGTGAAAAGAACCCCGCGTGACATATCTCTTCAGCAAATCCAACTACAAGGGACACTGCAACAAACGCTCTCTCTCTCTGAAGAAGAAGCACGCGCACGTAACCACGTGACGCGTCGTACTGAGAGATGCCCACGCGCTTCTCTGGGATCTCCCTTCGGAGATTTTTCTTTGTTAGTCAAAGTTTTGTTTTCCATAGTCGACTCTGTTTTACTTCCACGAAGTGAAACAAACGTAGCCGAGCTACTTTCATTGGTAATGTTACTCAAAGACTTTAAACCGCCGCGCAACACGCGCGCCCAGAAACAACACGTGACGCTTACACACACAAAGGACTCCGCTCACGCACGCGGCCGGGACAGGCCTTCAGGAATGCGACAACACAGCGAGACCCATAACTTGTGCAAGTATCTCTTTATAACGCTTCTAAGGAGCATTAAGATGATGTTTCGTGTTGTAATCAGAAAAGGTGAATGTCTTAGGAGGAAGTATGCCAATGTTCTCTCTCTCTCACTCTCTCTCTCTCTCTCTCTCTCTCTCTCTCTTACTCGCTTACGCGTGTAAGTCATCCATTGCCCAAACTTTACGCATTTCTCGTTCATCAATGTCTTATTGTGTTTCGTTCGTGTTAATGTTTGTAAATACATGTATTCCTGTAACGTAGTAAATATATAAGTAGACATGCCTTTATTAAATCATTATATTCACTTGACTGATGGACTTTCTCTTTGCTCAATTTCGAGTCTCTGAAGTGCCAAAAGATCTTGCTACGAACTTTATAACTTAAAGATAGCTTTACATATTTGTTTATAGGGCAGAAAACCCAATTCTTCTGGCCAGAGAATTGCGTTTCCTGCAATCCTATAAAGTAAGATGATATTGTGGAAAACCCCTCAATATTATTCGGACAATTGAGCTAAATTAATTTTGCCTGCTTTGTAAGACGTGATCTGTGTAATTAACTGCAATCAACTTGTTAAAATGAAAGGATTGCATGTATACATCCAGGTAAAATGACATTCTCCTTTAGAGGGAGATTTATTAACATGTAAGACTGATCTAATCCAAACATGTATGAATAATTATTAATTACCAATTATTAATTATGATATGCAAATTCCCCATGGATTAGACCCGCCTAAAGTCTTTACAATGGAATGGTTGGTCAACTATTCCTTTCTGGATTAGATCGGTTAGTTTATCTTCATTTCTCTCTTTGTTTTTGTTACCTTTATTATTTTAAGTGTCAGAATGAGTGTAACTTGGGTTTTATCAAGCTGAAATGCCCTCTCTGAGACGTTCTTTAAAGCACCGCCACTACAGCCATCAAAGCACCGCTTTCGCCTTTAATTAATTTCAAGACAACTAACTTCAAACCTCAAAACGCCTACTGTCACGCCTTAGCTTTCGCCTTCAGAACTGCCTTAATTCTACGTGGCATTGATTCAACAAGGTGCTGAATGCACATCCAGGGCACGAAGCTCCCGTTCCACCACATCCCAAAGATGCTCTATTGGGTTGAGATCTGGTGACTGTGGGGGCCATTTTAGTACAGTGAACTCATTGTCATGTTCAAGAATCCAATTTGAAATGATTCAAGCTTTGTGACATGGTGCATTATTCTGCTGGAAGTAGCCATCAGAGGATGGGTACATGGTGGCCATAAAGGGATGGACATGGTCAGAAACAATGGTCAGGTAGGCCGTGGCATTTAAACGATGCCCAATTGGCACTAAGGGGCCTAAAGTGTGCCAAAAAACATCCCCCACACCATTACACCACTACCACCAGCCTGCACAGTGGTAACAAGGCATGATGGATCCATGTTCTCATTCTGTTTACACCAAATTCTGACTCTACCATCTGAATGTCTCAACAGAAATCGAGACTCATCAGACCAGGCAACATTTTTCCAGTCTTCAACTGTCCAATTTTGGTGAGCTCTTGCAAATTGTAGCATCTTTTTCCTATTTGTAGTGGAGATGAGTGGTACCCGGTGGGGTCTTCTGCTGTTGTAGCCCATCCGCCTCAAGGTTGTGCGTGTTGTGGCTTCACAAATGCTTTGCTGCATACCTCGGTTGTAACGAGTGGTTATTTCAGTCAAAGTTGCTCTTCTATCAGCTTGAATCAGTCGGCCCATTCTCCTCTGACCTCTAGCATCAACAAGGCATTTTCGCCCACAGGACTGCCGCATACTGGATGTTTTTCCCTTTTCACACCATTCTTTGTAAACCCTAGAAATGGTTGTGCGTGAAAATCCCAGTAACTGAGCAGATTGTGAAATAATCAGACCGGCCCGTCTGGCACCAACAACCATGCCACGCTCAAAATTGCTTAAATCACCTTTCTTTTCCATTCTGACATTCAGTTTGGAGTTCAGGAGATTGTCTTGACCAGGACCACACCCCTAAATGCATTGAAGCAAATGCCATGTGATTGGTTGATTAGATAATTGCATTAATGAGAAATTGAACAGGTGTTCCTAATAATCCTTTAGGTGAGTGTATATAATACCCTGTATAATATATATTTTTTTATTTTTTTATTTTTTTTTACTGATATTATAGTTTAAAAGCATCCAACCATTTATGAATGTCATTTGGTTCCGGTATTTAAGTATTTCAAACCATACCAACAATCAAATGTATTATAATTCATGCACTGCATTTTGAAAAGAAAATTGAAGTTGAAAAGAAGTTTATCGGCAAATTTCAGCAAGTTCATAATTAATTGTGATTGTTTTAATAGATTTACAGAACTACTGTAACTAATAAAAATAAAAAGTGCTAAAGAACTCATTTCAATGTTATTGAATATTGTGCAGTATGTTTAAGTGCATCAAAACATTGTAAAGTACAAATAATAGAAATTATAATCTTGAAATAATGAATCAAATACCTGAGTATGTCTGAGCACACCACAAAAATTATCATTATTCAAGCCAAGTCACCTTTATTTATATAGCGCTTCATACAATACAGATTGTTTCAAAGCAGCTGTACAGTGATAAACAGAAAATGATGATTCAGTGATGCAAACAGAATTCAATTCTGCTGTAAAGCAGCTCTAAAAGGAGAATACTAAACAGTCATCATTCAGTTGAAATCAGTTGATTCAATAGCTTTAAAATACATAAATTATGAAATAAGTTCAATTACGCTATAAAGCAGCTCTGGAGAAAACAGTGATGTCATTGTCCAGTTCAGTTCTCATCCAACAGTGTCAGTGCAGTCAAATCATTAATATTACTGAATATTAAGTGTTCCCAAGCAAGCCAGAGGTGATAGTGGCATGGAACCCAAACTCCATCGGGTGACAGAATGGAGAAAAAAACCCTGGGAGAAACCAGGCTCAGTCAGGTGACCAAATCCCCTCGGGCCAGCGAACCAACACTGTGTGATTATGATTATTATGAAGAACAATATAATTAAAGATTCAATCTAATAAATAATAATGTAAGTAATCTAAGTACTTCAACAGTACAGAAATAGACAACAGGCCTCTTGTCTAAATATACTTGACTAAGATAATTACAGCTATGCACTATACATACTCCATACAATGACTCAACCCATGTGACCACAAAGGTACAGTACATGATACAAGTGTATCAGCATTTGTTTTGACTGACTGATTCACGCTTAACCTTTAGCCTTAAATTGAGCACGTTCAAGATTCGAACACACTGACTTAAGAAGTATGCTTTGGGCCAATCATAAAGGTCTAATGGATGCTGCACTGTTTACAGTAGGCCTAAGCTCCACTGTTTTTTAATATTTTTTTTTAGGTAAATATGTGCTAGATGTTCTATGAAATTGTATTGCGTCTCGAGAAGGGTATAGCTGCAGCCTGGAGATCTCCAGATGGGTGTGGAAACTCCAAAACAGGACGTGGCTTCCTCCCATTGACAGACAGGCACATGACAGGTATGCATGATTTTTCAATGATTTTTTGTGCGTCTCGTGTTTTTAAGTTAAAAAACGCGTTCTGTGTGATCATCCCCTTACACCTATCATTCAGAACTTCCGTGACAGGTCAAAAGTGTCAAATTTAACAGAAAATGAAACTTAAGCAGTTCTCATGTGCGCGAATGAAGACACCAGCGCAACATTTAAAGATTTTAAATAATTAATGTTTAAAGTTTTTAAAGTTTAAAGATTTCCAATGACTGACATCACAAAATGTACTGGTATTTTGGTGCTGATGTGTGAATGGTCTCTTAACGTTAAAAAGCCTGAACGTCGTTGGTTATGTGAACAGCATATTTGTGTATCTACGGTAAAGTAATTCTGGTAATTTTACGGTAATTTTTCTAGGATTACTGTGTGAAAGGGGCTAACGCATAATGAATACATGGAGTTATGTAGGTGTTGTTTGGAACAAAGAATCAGGCCTCTGTCACAACCAAAAACCCCATAAGGATGAGTGAAATGTGGGGAATTTTGGGAAACTACCGAGGCTCAATAGTGGACTCAACAATGTTCATTGTGCAACAAAGCTTTTGGGAAACCCGCCACTGCCCGTTGCTAGGCAACTGCACAACTGTTCAAACCCACTATTGTAAGGATTGTGATTAGACCACAGCCCTTCCAGGATGATAGCGCTTGCTTGTCACAGTATATATCAAAAGTTGTACCTGCTCATAAAAATAGCAGTCTCTATAAAAATAATAATGTTATCTTTGAAAGCCAAGCATGCACTTAAAAATGAAGGGTTAGGGTTACTTTTTTAACAAACAGATTTCCAAGAATGTTGAAACTCATTATTGGGAAAGATTACAAGCAATATATATATATATTGTATACACTTATAATATATAATATAATATATACACTTTAAGGAAACATATATGACTTCAAGTAAAATTGACAACTTTTATGCTATTTTTATGCTGCTTTATTTGTTGCATCATTTTTGGTAAAGGAAAAAGTGAACAAATGAACGTGAAAATGAACGAGTATTAGTGTTGTCAGAATGTCACCTTTTGATTAAATACCTTAAAAAAGTTCATTAAAAAGTTAATGAACTTTTTCATGCCAGAGGGGGAAATGCCATACATAGCGTCATACAGATAATTTCATCTCATCTCATAATTTGTGAAAATTTGGGTAATTTTGTTGTAAAATTAGTAAAGGCAAATAAAGGCAAGTAAACAGTCAGTAAGTAAGAACAATTAAACAAATTGCAAACAATAGCACAAATAATTACAATAAAATAAAGAGACAAATTAAATAAACATGGCTTTAAGATTTCAGCTGGGTCTAACATTAGTATTCAGATCAGAAATTATACAGAATTGAAAGTAATCAAATGTAAAATAACGCTGGATAGTTTTCCTTGTAAAAAATAAATAGAATACAGATTAATGCTTATAATTAAAGTTATTCAGTCAAGAGCAGGAAGTGATTTCTCTTTGTCTTTTTTTATTAACATGAAAGAGCAACAGGTTTATTAGACTGCTGTCACTTTAAGAGAGTATGCATGGATTCAATACACTGTTTCACAACATGCGTTTTCTCTCAACTATGTTCCAAAACGAGATGTATTTACCTGAATACTCAGCAAGATGAGCATTTTGACATCATTTTGTGTGTATTTGACCGTTTAAAGTAACACCAAGTAACTTTTCCTCTTCGGTCGCCCTACTGGTTGAAAACGAAATTGTCCATTGCCGCTGTCGTAAATAATTTAGCCTACCGTCGCACGCACGCTCGCTGTTTATCCAGCACCGGCTTTAGAATGAACGATGTCCACAGACAAGGTAGAGTATGTTACATGATTTCATGAAAGGATGATGTATTGCGACATCAGAAACGAAGAAAAACGAAATAATGACTATTATAGCGCTTGACGTAAAGCAGTCGAATTTTGTAGTTCTTTTTGTGGTCGGGTTCCTACCCGAACCCCGAAGTTACATAGTGCCAGTATAAGCGATACAGACCACGTCAGGCTATGGCAGAAGTGCCTTTCACCCTGTTACGACTTGATGAACCACTGATAAGATTTTGGAAACATTATTTTAAGGTAATCAATGTTACATAGTGCTACTTTAACCGCAACAAGCGAAAAAGAAGCTACTCACAAGCTAAAATGTATATTTTTTTGTGTTTTGCAGAAGAAAGCAAGTCATGCAGTTTTGGAAAAATTGTACACTTCATGTGTGACTAGGTTTTAAAGCATTCATCATTCAACTCCATCAACCAGGTAGATCTGAAATGCTGATTATTCACTGTTTTGTTCAAAATGAACCAACAACCGATGTGCCTCGAACCACACCTGCAGTACAATTTACATAAATTACAACTTTCAGCTCATTGCACATGCAATGTTCATAAATATAATTAGCCTACACTTTCTTTTGTCTTTGAAGTGAAACAGAAGATGTTTTCTGCTAAGTTAGTGGCATGAGGCAACAACAGCAGCACAGAGATTTGACATGTCTTGTGAGGAACAGATAGCAATCCGATTAAGGGATTGCCACGGGTTTCCTTGGAGTGAAAAACATTTCGATTGGGGAAGTCCTTACCAGAGCAAAACATGCTGCCAGATGCTGTGCTGCTGGCAATGATTAGATTTGTTGGGAAATCTCAGTTCTTTGCCAAATTAACTTTTACCTAGCATGTATTTCTCTATTATTTCGACTACTGTATTCTTATTTTTATCACAAACCACAAAATTCATTGAAGCCTAACGGATCTCCAAAAAAGACTTTGCTAGCTCTACTCTAAATGTGTCATTCTCATTTTTGCAAAAATATTGAATAATTTACACAGTTAATGCTTTTCTGACATTATATAACTGTCATCCCGTCCCTATACACAGAACCAGTCAAAACACTGATTTTCACTAGGGGAAACAAATGGATATATATATATATATATTATATATTAATATAATATATATATATATATATATATCCAAGTCCTGAAAAAAGAGTAGCTATAGAATAGAGATTAATGAAGTTTTCTTCAAAGAAAGCTAATTAATCACTTTCCTGTGTTAACTTTCTCTTTGTGTGCCCCTTATAGAGGGATTAAACTGTCATGACAGCCAGTCCAAATCACTGCTCAGAAAGAGAGAGATAACATATCCATACTTTTTTTTCTGTCCTACAGTGAGATAACAGATGTACAGAGAAGAGTAGAAACCCGTTTAAACTCCCTCTCACGTGGTATTCATATCTGATGACCATATGCTCAGGGGTTTGCCATTGCATTAAGACTATACGAATTGGTTTCAATGTAATTATAGCGTTTCATTTCACAGCTTTAATTTTAGTAACCAAATTTTCTCCCATTAAGTCTGCTACTTAATTTTCTAAAAATCTGTTCATTAATGGTTTTGCAATTTACATCATTGCTGTTTTGTTTCAAAATAGTCCAAAAAAGTTCAACACTGTCAACCATGTGACTTAAGCAGAGGATAAGCCAAATATTCACTCTGCTCATTTCCATTTAGTGAAAATAAATGAGGATGTTATATGGACCAAAACTTTTATACTTTTTTAATTTGATCATGAGTTTACAGCTCCATCCGCATTCATTTTGACTGAATGAAAAAGAGCTTATTGAACATTTTGCCTAACATCTCTTTTTGCGTTCCCGAGAAGAAAAGGTCAAACAGGTTTGAAATGACATAAGGGTGAGTAAATGATGTTCCGATTCAATGATTGTATAATCAAATCATGATATCACACATCATCAAATCCTGCCATCATCTACAAATACACTTTTCTGTACCTTTGTTGTCCTGGGACTTTTTTCTCATATTGAACCTCTATGTTTAATCCGCTTTCACCTTCCTTTTAAAAGTCCCGGGAGCTTGAAAGGGCTCGCAGGATCTCTATCATCTCAAGGCAGGGTGCTTCTAATACACGCTGAAGCCCTGTTTGATGTATGAAGGTGAGGTTGCACTTCAAAGCTGTAATGTGTTCCCACAGCTCTCATATAGAGATGTTATTGAAAGAGAAAGACATGAAAGTGCATGTGTGGGGTTAAAGAACTGTCAAGTCTTCAACACAAGCCCTTTTCTTTCTCTCAAACACACTTGAAAACAAATTATGCAAGGAAAACTTGAATATAATCGATTATGCATGCAATGGCTCACTCATTAGATTTTCGTTTAAAGTAATTTTGGATGGATGGATGGATGGATGGATGGATGGATGGATGGATGGATGGATGGATGGATGGATGGATGGATGGACATAGATAGATAGATAGATAGATAGATAGATAGATAGATAGATAGATAGATAGATAGATAGATAGATAGATAGATAGATAGATAGATAGATCAATTCCAGTCAGCTATTTCCCATAATCTCTCCTTTCCCCAGTGTAGATCTATCAGCTGAATCCGTCCCCCTTCCACAACAGACTTCCCTCAAATGAGCTCTTTATGTAAAACTCTTAAACATCAATTTATTCAGAGGCAGTTTCCAACTTTGTGGTTTGACAATGAGAGCGTGTCTTTATACTAGCATGTCTATGTGCATGTAACACCTGTGTGTGCGTGTCCTCCGGACTATTTTTAAACATCTGTGGCAGGCTTAATCCATCTTGTGTGGTGAGGCGGCCCAGCAGATCTGAATATTACAGTAACCATATTTTAACAAGACTCTGGAGTATTCACATAAGCATTAAATACATCGCAGGGCCGCGTTGTCGGAGGGGGGTTCTCTCGTTTGGCATTCTGATCCTGTAAACCTCCAGAGGAGCCTAAATCACACACAGTTTCGGGTTGTAGAAAAGCGGTTGCATTTGCCTCCCGGTCACCGGAATAAAGGCCACTAAAAATGGCAGTTAAGCTGGGAGACATTGGCAGTGAAACACATCCTTATTCTAATCGTGCTTCACTATTACTGTATGCGTAAAAGATGTTTTTGAAAATGTAGGGTCAGTGAGGATACAACACTAACTAATCAAAGCAATTTTCCAAATTCCACCATACTGTACGATGAAGCATTATTTAATGTAATGTTATAGTGTTTTTGTAATTTTGTTTTAAATGACATGTTTCCACTATGTACTTACAATGAGTTTGAGTAGCTAAGGAGCCGGACTGTTACTGTTTAAAATTAAAATTTGATGTTGTTTGATGATGACGTGTTGATTATGCGTTTTAGATGATCTTGTTAACCCACTGGGTGATCTTCACTGATGGTTGTAATTATTACAATTTGTAATTGTCTATGATGTGGTACTAATTGTGTGCTTTCAATGATCTTGATTGTTTGCAGATGGAGTTCTATTAATTGGTCATGTGTTTGTATAGAAAAAGAGATGATTTTGAACATTTGTATACTCCTGACGAAGGTCGTGTGACCGAAACGTTGTGTGTGAATAAACATAAATTTTTAAATTGCAAGTTACGATAGTCTGCGGGAGTTCCTTATCTGCCAAATTCCACCATAAAATAAATTATTATAAAAAGTAAAAATTATGAAAATTATAAAAAAAAAAGTAAAGGTGAATTAAATAAGGATAAATTGTGTCTGCTGATGGCTCCGTTTATTTGCATGCACTCTCTGCATTGTTTTATTGTCCGTTTCACTAAAAGAATCATACAAGTAACACAAAAAGTGGCACAAAATCTGCACTGAACGCAATTTGCACGGCACAATTTTTACTAAAAACTGTCCATGCTCATGAACACCAGTGTCCAGGCTGTGATCAATGTTTCTCTCCGTTTTTTTCTGTCACTATATCCACTATATATTTTGAATAAAAAAAGAGGCAAAAGTCTCCCCAAAAAATTAAGAAAAAGTTGCACAAGTTTTATAAGCAAAAAAAAACAAAAACAAAAATCTCATAAACTTACAATAAAGAAGAGACCTAGTCATATCTAGAAATGAAAATATCATTGAGACTTAAGTGTGGGATTTTTTATTTGGTCCTGCAATAACACCCTAGCAACCAACCTGAAGGCCATAGCAACTGCATAACAATATCCTGGCAACTATCCACAACACTCTAGCATCACAACAGTGACTGTTGCTTGGCAATCAAAACTCACATGTTCTTCAGCCACTAGCAGCACCCAAACATCTTAAAAAAACATAGACTGTACAAAAAGATGGACAATGCACCTTCACTCTCTTCCATTGTAGAAAAGTAAAGCTGTCAATGTCCCAATATGCTGCTGACATCTTGCGCTGATTCGGGACCCGAATCTGTGCAGTAGAGAACTCGAAACATGAGTCTGCACGGTAGAGAACTCGAAACACGAGTCTGCACAGTAGAGAACTCGAAACACGAGTCTGCACAGTAGTGAACTCGAAACACGAGTCTGCACAGTAGGGCTGGACCAGAATATTCGAATATTCGAATATTCGTTCGGTGGGTTGGTATTCGATTTGAAAATGTGACATTCGGATATTCGTTTTTTTTTTTTTTTTTTTTTTGCAAACCTGGCATCCCCCTCGAAACGGTTCTCATTCGCGCTTGTATATGTTTTACACTATAAAATCTGGTGAAATACAATACTTTACATATAAATTCGTTATAGCTACTTAATAAATAGATATTTGCTTCTTCTTGGACTACTAAAAGTGTTCCTGCAACGGGAGTATTCTCTGGCTAGAGCGCAGAACAGCAGAGTTTGTATGGACAGATGTGAATGCCTGAGCTTGTATTTTGGGTTAAGCTGCATTGCTTTGACATTGTGGAAAATAGAATAATAGAAACAAAATATATTAAAATGTATGTAGTATTAAAATATATAAATGTATGTATTAGTGTGTTTTATATAACTACAGTGTCCGTTCTCGGAGCATATAAGATATTAGACAGCATATCGGTGTCCGTTCTCTGCTCGCGCGAGGCGCGCAGCTTCTTTAAACATCTACCCTACTTTGTCAGTAATTTGTTAGTGAGACTATTAGACTAGCCTTTACAGACCAAGTTACAGACCTGTGCGTGTTTTATATCACTAGTGCAAAGCAGTGTCCGTTCTCGGAGCATACAAGCTCTGCTCGCGTGAGGCGCTGCTTCCCGCTCGCGCTGTCTGTGTAGTTTATTAAAAATGTATTAATTCTGAACGTGTCGCGTCTCGCCTGTCTATCTATATTGCACCAAATACACTGCACTTCCTTGTGAAGTCGTTTGGATGAACGGTTCTCGAAATAATAATCATGCGCTGATGATGATCATGCGCATTTTACATGCGCTGCAAGAGACACGCACACTTGCACACACACGCACATGTGAGGCGCTGCTTCCCGCTCGCGCTGTCTGTGTAGTTTATTAAAAATGTATTAATTCTGAACGTGTCGCGTGTCGCGTCTCGCCTGTCTATCTATATTGCACCAAATACACTGCACTTCCTTGTGAAGTCGTTTGGATGAATGGTTCTCGAAATAATAATCATGCTGATGATGATCATGCGCATTTTACATGCGCTGCAAGAGACACGCACACTTGCACACACACGCACATTTGCACACACGACAGGCAAGGTCTCTCCCTCTCTTTGTCGTGCGTGCGTTACACGGTTTGGAGCTCGCGAGCAGCTAAATTCCAGGAGATTTGAACTAATTTGCGGGCATCAGGGAGCCGCTATCAATATGCGGGAGACTTGGGATGTCTGAGACATAGAGATTCCGAAGCTTCGAATATTCGATGTTTATTCCTACCGAAGCTTCGAAGCTCAAAAAATGGTATTCGGACCAGCCCTACTGCACAGTAGTGAACTCAGAACACGAGTCTGCGCAGTAGAGAACTCGGAACACGAGTCTGCACAATAGTGAACTCGAAACACGAGTCTGAGCAGTAGAGAACTCGAAACACGAGTCTGCACAGTAGAGAACTCGGAACACGAGTCTGCACGGTAGAGAACTCGAAACACGAGTCTGCACGGTGGAGAACTCGAAACACAAGTCTACACGGTAGAGAACTCGAAACACGAGTCTGCACTGTAGAAAACTCGAAATATGAGTCTGCACGGTTGAGAACTCGAAACACGAGTCTGCACGGTAGAGAACTCGAAACACGAGTCTGCAGAGTAGTGAACTCGGAACCCGAGTCTGCGCAGTAGTGAACTCGGAACCAGAGTCTGCGCAGTAGTGAACTCAAAACCCGAGTCTGCGCAGTAGTGAACTCGAAACACGAGTCTGCACGGTAGAGAACTAGAAACCCGAGTCTGCACAGTAGTGATCTCGGAACTCGAGTCTGCGCAGTAGAGAACTCGAAACCCGAGTCTGCGCAGTAGAGAACTCGAAACACAAGTCTGCACGGTAGAGAACTCGAAACATGAGTCTGCACGGTAGAGAACTCGAAACACGAGTCTGCAGAGTAGTGAACTCGGAACTCGAGTCTGCACAGTAGTGAACTCGGAACATGAGTCTGCAGAGTAGTGAACTCGGAACCCGAGTCTGCGCAGTAGAGAACTCGAAACATGAGTCTGCAGAGTAGTGAACTCGGAACTCGAGTCTGCACGGTAGAGAACTCGAAACACGAGTCTGCAGAGTAGTGAACTCGGAACCCGAGTCTGCGCAGTAGAGAACTCGAAACATGAGTCTGCACAGTAGTGAACTCGGAACCCGAGTCTGCGCAGTAGTGAACTCAAAACCCGAGTCTGCGCAGTAGTGAACTCGAAACACGAGTCTGCACGGTAGAGAACTAGAAACCCGAGTCTGCACAGTAGTGATCTCGGAACTCGAGTCTGCGCAGTAGAGAACTCGAAACCCGAGTCTGCGCAGTAGAGAACTCGAAACCCGAGTCTGCACGGTGGAGAACTCGAAACACAAGTCTACACGGTAGAGAACTCGAAACACGAGTCTGCACTGTAGAAAACTCGAAATATGAGTCTGCACGGTTGAGAACTCGAAACACGAGTCTGCACGGTAGAGAACTCGAAACACGAGTCTGCAGAGTAGTGAACTCGGAACCCGAGTCTGCGCAGTAGTGAACTCGGAACCAGAGTCTGCGCAGTAGTGAACTCGAAACACAAGTCTGCACGGTAGAGAACTCGAAACATGAGTCTGCACGGTAGAGAACTCGAAACACGAGTCTGCAGAGTAGTGAACTCGGAACTCGAGTCTGCACAGTAGTGAACTCGGAACCCGAGTCTGCGCAGTAGTGAACTCAAAACCCGAGTCTGCGCAGTAGTGAACTCGAAACACGAGTCTGCACGGTAGAGAACTAGAAACCCGAGTCTGCACAGTAGTGATCTCGGAACTCGAGTCTGCGCAGTAGAGAACTCGAAACCCGAGTCTGCGCAGTAGAGAACTCGAAACCCGAGTCTGCACAGTAGTGAACTCGGAACCCGAGTCTGCGCAGTAGAGAACTCGAAACATGAGTCTGCACGGTAGAGAACTCGAAACCCGAGTCTGCACAGTAGTGAACTCGAAACCCGAGTCTGCACAGTAGTGAACTCGGAACCCGAGTCTGCGCAGTAGAGAACTCGAAACATGAGTCTGCACGGTAGAGAACTCGAAACCCGAGTCTGCACAGTAGTGAACTCGGAACACAAGTCTGCGCAGTAGTGAACTCGGAACACAAGTCTGCACGGTAGAGAACTCGAAACACAAGTCTGCACGGTGGAGAACTCGAAACACGAGTCTGCGCGGTAGAGAACTCGAAACACGAGTCTGCGCGGTAGAGAACTCGAAACACGAGTCTGCACGGTAGAGAACTCGGAACTCGAGTCTGCACAGTAGTGAACTCGAAACCTGAGTCTGCACAGTAGTGAACTCGGAACCAGAGTCTGCGCAGTAGTGAACTCGGAACCCGAGTCTGCGCGGTAGAGAACTCGAAACACGAGTCTGCACGGTAGAGAACTCGGAACTCGAGTCTGCACGGTAGTGAACTCGAAACCTGAGTCTGCACAGTAGTGAACTCGGAACCAGAGTGTGCGCAGTAGTGAACTCGGAACCAGAGTCTTCGCAGGAGTGAACAGGGAACGCGTGAACACTCCCACGCCCACACTCCTGCAGAATCGGTTAGTACAGTTTACTGCAGAACAACTCATTATGTCAGTGTAAAATTCACAGTTATGGAAAGGTAGAAATTAAAGTTTAAGCTCCAATCTCTTCCCAAAATAAGTATGTTGGTGACTCGGTGACTACTTTGCTCAGAGCTGTCAATTTCAGCAATCAATCATGACGTCACACCACCGTTTTTATAGCATCAAATAACTAACTAAAATTAAACTTGAACTTACTTAAAAATAACTACCTAAAATGACAGAAACCATCTTTGGAAAAAAATTATTTTAAGTGTAATTTGATTGTTTAGTTTGTCTCAGCTCCCACTAGATTACATGTAGAGGGCAGGGTTTATGAGCTATACTGCATCCAGCCACCTGGGGGAGATAGAAGATTTTGGCTTCACTGTACAGGACTTGTGCGGTACACTTGGCAAAAACGTGTAGGCTATGCACTTGTTTCCCAAATGCATATGTGATTATATCAAAAACAGGAAATCCTGCCCCAAACTTCATTGCCAGACCTCCACCTCCAAGTGTTCTAAATGGCTAAGAATCTCTGATGTCTGTCAGGTAGTAGTATGTAGTTGTGATAACTGCACAAAATCTTTAAATGCCAGAAACACTTTTAAGACTTCCAGGAAGTTTGTGTGCAACCTGTTAGCGACGCATCTATTGTAACCATCTTTTTCAGAGAAACTGCCCTGACTCAAGAAAAGAGCTATCTCTCCACTGACGGAGAGATCACTGACATCAGTATCACTTTGCAGTTAAGGTGGCGTTTTGGACACAAGCGCTGCGCCCAGTGCTAAAACTCCCTTATTCGCAATAGGCCCAGTGGAATGACAGAAACTGTCGAGGCCCTCAGCTCTATAAAATGTAAGCACAGTGGCCCTCATTTATCATTCTTGCGTAGAAACGGGCGTATATGTTGGCGTAAGATTATGCTTACACTCCTCTCACCGCCTGATGTATGAAGCTGTGCGTACCTTTGAAATCCTGGTGTACGCAATACCTGTCCTTGATAAATGCAGCGGCTGAAAACGATCGTCATTAGAATAACACGCCTCTAAATATTCAAGTCTCCGCTTCCCCCACGCCCTCATTTTACGCCATGGACACACGGAAGACGGCAAAGAAGAGAAACTTCTCCGACGTGGAGATCAAATGACCTATCACAATGCATTATTTTACAGCACGTGTTTTGAAACAATTAGCATTTAATATCGTATCATGTACAATAGTGATGATGATGTGATGTGGAGTAGCCTACCATTCATTCACATTAATAATTGCATGTCCATTTGTAATATTCTTATTCTTATTATTATTCGTGTTCGCATTTATGAGGAAAAAACAATGATACGGACATGAGCGCTCTAAAAGCGGCACTAAAATATATTTTAAAACTTTCACAGAGACATCAAACATAAAGCACAAAACCTTTCTTTAAACTGAATTTCGTTTTGTATTAATTGTATCTTAATTTTAAACAATGTTTCGTCAACCAATTAGGCCTACCTGGATTTAACAAATAGGAAAGTAAATAGCAGATGATATGAAACGGAGGACGCGTGAATTGAGCTCATCTCATAAATAAACCGAAACTCAGCGTATAAGGTGCCTCAGACATGTCTACTTTTAAACAGAACAATTCAAAACGAAAGAAAACAGACTGCAGACTGCTCTCTGCTTATGCAATCTGAAATGTGCATTTCTCTCTGGCGCGTTCACTACTGCGAAGATCGCGATTCAGCATCTCAACTTCATCTTTGCAGCCGACACAAAGAAAACACTTCTTTATTAATAAACAATTAAAATATCTCCTTGCTATATTTTACATATTCATAATCATTACTTTTGCCGGTTCTTTGTGACAGATTTTTACACTGAAGTTTATAATTAGCCTATGTTGTTGTTGTTGTTTTTTTTGTCATATGTTTTAGTTTGTCAGCGCATTTTGTGGTGTTAGGAATTGTGTTTCTGCGCGTTTCCGCACTAACTCAAACGTGCGTACACCACCTCCTGAGCTGGCGTGGGATTTGAGCGTGCCGTACGCCAACGTCCATATTGATAAATCTCAAAGTCACCGTAGTTTAGGGTGTACGCCAGGTGTACGCTCGAAATTTGGTGTACGCACTTTTGATAAATGAGGGCCAGTCTGAATGGAAGTCTTCCTTTCCCGAAAAGGGATAGACAGCCATGAATTTACCTGATGCGCTCTCCAACAGAAACGCTTGATACAGGTCAGTGTGAGACCCAGGTAAATTATCTCCTGTGCAGCTTTTTGTCATGTTTATCTTGAAGCCTAATCTCTCCAAATGAGGCAAACCTGAGGAATTTTCTGTGACGGGTAGATGCTTATGTGAAAATATGCATCCTTCAGATGGACTGCCGTAAGTTTAGGATGAATAAATTGTGAAAACATCTTTAATGCAACAATTTGAACTTGTATTTTATGAGGTGTTTGTTGAGGTTCTGTAAATCCAGAAAAGGACAAAGACCACCCCCCCCCACCCCACCCTCTTTTGGGAATGACAAAGTACTGGGAGTAAAAGCTGTGATGGCTGTCCTCTGGCGGCACAACCTAAATTGCTCTTTTGCTCAATAAAGAGGATATTTCTTCCTCTAAAATCTGAGCTGGCTCCCCTTCTGCTGCTGACAATAACACCGTTGAAAGTGGTGGTTTTACAGCAAACTGCAGACAATAACCCTGTGTTATTGTGGATAAAACCCAAGGGTGTTCTGCGCATGTTTATCTGCTGCAGCTGCAAACGAGGGTTCACCACGCCTGCATTAACTGCTGGGCTGGGGGGAGCCTAGGGTTTCGGTACCCTGACTGTCCCACCCTGAAAGCAGAGGAAAACCCATGGCGTGTGGGCTGGGTGGGTAGAGTAGTGGGCTTCCTGGGGAGGCAAGTATCAAAAACCTCTCCATCTTTCTTGCGAAGGTCACACTGCTGTCGCATATGTGTCACAGCAGCCCTGAAAAGGGCTTTGGGCTCCACTGGAGCATCAAGGAACTCCGCCTTCTCCCTTTCTGACAGGCCTGATAATCCTAACCACAGCGCTCTTTCACTCACCCCTGCCAAGCCCATGCCGCGACCACAGATCTGGACTGCTCCTCTGGATGACAGGAGGTTGAGATCTGCAATGACGCAGATCTCTTCAAACAATGCTGAATCAGGAGATCTGAACCAGCCTGATATGCTGTGAGCAGTGAGGTGGCGTTTAAAGGATAGGGCTGCCCGGCGATTGGGGTGGAGGTGACTCGTCACAGAAAATTCAGCTTTTTTTGACATTCCCAGTTCCTCAATATTAGGGTTGACATCCCCAGTTCTTCCATATTGCGTACATCCAGGCTAGAGAAACCTTTAGCAGGCACTCTATGAGAGAAAGGCTTTTTCAAAAACGGTGCATCTCTGCGAAGCATGCTGGGACGAAGCAATGCTTGGCTGGGGCAGTGCGTGACAGTAGCCTCTTCCCATCATATAAATCCCTCTCTGTGCCCTGGCCTTCCTGTTGTGATGACCAGTCGATAGAGAGTTAAGCACCTGCTCTCCTACACATTTCAATAAGTCTCCCTGTATGGGTGACTCATCAGTCACACTGCTAGGCCTTGAAGAGAGGTTAAAAGGGAGAATTGCATCCTCTCCGTCTTCCTCAAAATCTTCTTCCAAGAGACGAGCAATCATCCCATCATCTTCCTCCTCCTCTTTATCCCCAGCCAAGGGGATATCTCTAATTCAAAGAGAGGGGGAAGTTTGGGAAAGATTTAATCCATTAACTTTCCCCAGCTATACTGGGTTTGCTGAGCAGGGCCGTCTTTCTCTGCGAGTGCCGCAGAGAAACTTGGATCCTCGCGGCCACGACTCGCATTCTGCTCATAATACTCTTAACGGGAAAACGGCCTGTGTGTGTCTAACTCACAGATATGCAATACATAGAGGAAGAGAGTCCTTGAACGAAATCATAGACCGGCAAGTCCACGGGCGAGAGGGATCTTTACCCTTACTTGCGCTGCTGGGTGGGTTCTCAGTTGCATAACATATGCGAACACCGAGATGTTAACTTCATCACGCCACTCAACGTGGGGAAAAGGAAAAATGAGGTGTAACGGCTCGAGAATTGTAAAATGAGAACTCGCCTCGACGCGCTAGTTCCCACCAGAAAAGACAGAAGTAGAAAGATATTAAGAGATATATTGACGAATATTCACGAGTGAATATTCCCTCGGAAGACTAAGGAAAAATTAGCCGTGTTTGGAGACATACCTACACAGACTTGTCAAGTGAACTATTTAGAGCTTCCCAATAAGGATCTTCATTGGGAAGAGAACGATAATGAAGTGGGGACCGCTCACAGTGATACTCCCGCGTAACTGTTGTGATTGGTCTGAGAGCTGACAGAAGTGGTGTAATTGGTGCTTCCAGGATCGGTCATCCAATAGTGAGATACCGAGCGAATGTTTGAAAAATAATTAATTATTACAACGCGGCCACAATTTAGTAAAACAAGAGAAACAAATTATTACATTGTGCACACGATTTAGTTAAAACGAGGGTCAAATTTTGTGAAACGTGCTGACGTATTAGTAAGACTTGGGAACGAATTGTTAATTCGTCATGATATAAAAAAAAATCTGTGGAAGAATTCAATAAAATGAGATTCTCTTTTGTTGGTTCTTGTCCTGATAATTGCAGGACTGAGAATTGTTTGACTCAGGGCGGAAGGCAGATGTCTGCAGTCATTGTCAAACATTCACAAAGGAACGCTGATCTGCTGTCTAAAAAACTGCTCCTAAAATTTGTCTAGAGATTTGAAAGAGAAGAGAGGGAGAGATTTAGACACGTGCACAGATAGACCCCAAGTGACAGGCAGGTAACAATAGTGTCAAATTAAAGCACTATTACAATATCTAGAGCCAGCCTAACTACTGTAGGTAATAGCCTTACATTAAGCTTAACAACAAAAAAGCGGGTCTGGTGTTGGCATGTGAATGAGTGGTCGAAAATGACACTAAAATGAATAAAAATGCCTGCAAAATTCAAGATATGAATTTTCCTCTGTTTGTCCTTTATATTATATCATGGATTAGTTAAGCAATATTTAGGGTGATGTTTTGATATCAGCACGTGAAAATGTATTTCACACTTCATTTCTAGACTGCTAATAAGGATATAATTAAACATTCAGTAAAGTTTTTATGTTGCACATCAAAAATAGTTTGACAAAGTTAGTTCGAGGATGTCTTCGCATGAATACAATGTGACTTTTAACGAATATGAATCAATTTTATTTGACTCACTTAATTGGCACTACTGCATGAGTTTTCAGTTCATATAAAAGACATATTCATTTATTTAATTTTGTCCTATTTGTCGCAATTGAAATTTTACTTACTATTACTTCATAAATTTTTTGTGAATGCAGTGAAATGATTAAATATTAAAAATACTATAGGTTACACTTTATTTGGTGATGAGTATTTACAAAAGTATGAGTATTTTAACTACATGTACTTATAAGTTTTTAGGGTTTTTGTTTTGTTTGTAAAGCATTATTACGGTGAAAACTTATTAACAATGCACCTTTAAAGTGCTAATATAATATAGCTTCATTATGTGTCATGCACAAGATTAATTTGCATTTTCATGCAGTATAATGCACAAAAGACATATTTATTTTATAAATTTAAGTCATTTAAAGATATTTTGTATTAATCTACTATTCATTAACTATCGCAGGGTGCCCTTTTCTCTTTGGAGACCTGCATGTCGTGGTACATCCTGTGAACATTCAGCTTTGATTGTCATCTCATGTTTCTTTCGCTGTTGACTCTTTTGATTTTGTATTTCTTGGACATTTACATTTTTAGACTTGCTCGAAATCTCCAAAATTTTCAAACTTCATACTCGAACAGCTCCTACAGCTTTCTGTATTGTTTTATGTGATTTAGATCTATTTTGACCATAGAACTTAGCCATACGCTATCCCAAGTAGACCTAATTAAAGGTGAAGGCAATCACAAAGGACCATTGCACGTAAGTTCTTCTGGATAAGCTATTTAAGGTCTATTTTGCTCCAATAGTGATTGGCTGACATTTGAAAAAAACTAATGAAAACCCTTACATATTATAATTGTTGGTGTTTCCAAAGAGTTTTTGTAGTATTTTATTAATGCAGGTTCTTAACAAGTGGAAAAGTTTAGAACTTATATACAGTATAGTATATGATCAGTGTATTAAAGGACAATAACACAAAGACAAATGTTATATTAATGAATCTGTGTATATCATTTAACCCCTGGTTTCTTCGTACCATGCAATAAAGCACAATCGAATAACACTTTTTATTAGTACATTCAATTCCTTGCTTACTTTTGTATTTAAGGATGACCATTTCGGGGTGGCTCAAAAATTTAATTAACCAGTAGAGCTAGAAATGTATCTTCAGGCTTTCGTAGAGCCTCATTTACTTTTACATCACATGCATTGAAATAAATAAAGCAGAACTTCTCTCTATGTTGAAAATGCCACTAAATGGACAACCAATTAAAATTCATTCAGTTGTAGCTAATGTAAAACATGAAAAATAGCTAGGTACATTGAATGAATCTCTGTTTTCGTATTGAGTTCTGGCAACATAATTATTTCCTACATAAGTACAAGGGTAGATTCTCGGTACATTTGGTGTTCACGAACAGGATCATACTTAGCCTAGTTTTTTGTTGTTGCACTATTCTGTCCCAGGTCTGTGAGCAAGAAGAAAAATGGCAGAACTGGAAGAACTGAAGAAGGAGTTCGCTGAAATGCAGAGGAGGTTAGCGGAGCAAGCTGGGGCATTGGATCATGCCAGAACGGAACAGCGAGAAGCACTGTCACTGGCCAGAGCAGTAATGGAGCAGCAAGCGTCCACTCGTGCACCCCCAGCGACGATCTATATCCCAAGAGATCATAAACTTACCGATTTCACTGGCACTACAAAACCTGGAGAAGGAAGTGTTGAAGAGTGGATTGTCTCTATGAAATCAGCCTTTCGAGTCATGAAGGTGCCAGAAGAAGATCAGGTGGAGCTGATAAAGCAGCACTTAAAGGGGAGGCTAAAGATACTGTGAAGTTCATGATGGAAGAAGGGGATAACAGTGTAAAGTCCATCTTTCAGCTGCTCCAGGAAACCTATGGAGACAAGGTACCTATTGGCACAAGGTTGAAAGACTTTTATGATCGAAAACAAGCACCTGGTGAGACCATACGCGCATATGCTTACGATTTACGCGAAAAGCTCCACAAGGTGAAGCGCAGAGAGCCCAGACGAGTTTCAGATGAAGAGAGTGTTCTGAAAGAGCAGTTAGTTCTTGGGCTGAGGGATGATTTCCTAAGAAGGGAGATGAAACGAAGGGTCAAGGAAGAGGAAAGTTTGACTTTTGCACAGCTGATGCAGGATGCCATCACATGGTCTGAGGAAGAGGAAGCACAACCTGAAGGTAACTTGAAGACCCCTGTGCGTGCGAGAGTAGCAGTTCACACTACAGTTGCGACTGGTGACAATCCATCCTCCCTGACATTAGAAAAGTTGCACGAGGCAATAGAGAAGATAGCTGCACGGCAGGAAGAATTGTACAGAATTGTCCATAGTCAAGGGAGAGTTGATCCCCAGCCTGATGTGATGAGAAGACAGCCTCTGAGAAACAGTGAAGGGCAATATATCTGTTATACATGCGGTCAACCAGGTCACACCAGTCGACGTTGTAGACAGTATAAGGAGCTGGTAACCGGGGCACGGCGTCATCACCAATGGCCGAAGTTTCTAAGGTAGTAAAAGGAGCTTCGTCGGGTGACAATGCAAGCACCAGTGGGCCTTCCGTATCCGGAGCCATGCAGCTGACTGGAATGCAGATATAGCACCAGAAACACTAAGGGATAGTGCTTTTGGAGACTGTTTGACAGTGGATGTGAAAATAGCAGGGGTGCCTACCAAATGCTTGTTGGACACAGGTTCAGAGGTTACCACCATCTCAGAGTCTCACTTTAAACATCATTTTGGAGGACAAGAATATACATCTGTCATCTGCTAACTGGGTGCGCCTCACTGCTGCAAACGGACTAGACATTCCTGTCCTTGGATGTCTACAGGCAGACATAGAGTGCATGGGAAAGCTGCTTCCAGGGAAGTGTGTTTTCGTTCTAACAGACTCGAACCCCGATGTGAAGGAGATGAAGGGATTGGCTGGAATTGTGGGGATGAATGTGCTTAGCGAATTGAAAAACCTTGTGCTGTCTGGAAAGGAATTGGATAAGGAAAGCAAAGTGAGTCAACGTGCAGATGCTAATGTCAGACGAGTGATAGCAAAAGTGAAAAAAGATGAAAGACTCTTGGGCTCAGAGGGCAGGATAGGATTTGTTAAGGTGTCTGGGAAGCAAGTTGTGATAATTCCACCCTTAAGTGAGAAAATTGTGGAAGGCCACTGCAGTATACCCCATCAAGTGAAACATCAAGTGTTGGTGGAGTGCACAGGTTCTGTTACCCTTCCAAAGGATTGTTAGTAGCCAATGTGCTTGCAAGCCCAGAAAAGGGTAAAGTTCCGGTGCGAGTGTTAAATCTCTGTCAAGAAACCGTCAGGTTGATGCCGAGATCCAGGATTGCAGTTGTGTCCAAGCCTCAAAAGGTAGTCCCAAAGCAAATGGTGGAATTCGAAGAGGGTGATGATGAGTTGCGTGTTAAACGACATGTACAGTGCAGCATTAAGAGTGAGAGCCAGCCCGAACAACTGTCAGTTCCAGTTCAGATGAATCGGGATGGACTGTCTGAGATGCAACGGGAGGAGCTAAATGCTCTGCTGACACGTTACAGTGATGTTTTCTCCAAAGTGACACAGACTATGGATACACAACAACAGTGACACATAGCATACCTACTGGAGATGCTCAGCCAATAAAACAACGCCATCGACGAGTCCCACCTCATGTTTTTCAGGAGTTTAAGAGACATGTGCAGGATCTTGTCAGTCAGGTGTACTAAACGAAAGTCACAGTCCGTGGGCCTCACCTGCAGTCATCGTGATAAAGAAAAGACGGAGGTGTTCTTTCTGCTGCGACTACAGGAGACTCAACCAAGTCACATTTAAGGATGCCTACCCCCTTCCGCGTGTGGAGGAATCCTTGGATGCTTTGGGGAATGCACAGTTGTTTTCCACACTGGATCTCACGGCAGGTTATTTTCAAGTGGCGGTAAATGAATCGGATCGGGAGAAGACTGCTGTCACAACTCCGTTTGGGTTGTTTGAGTGGACACGATGCCGTTTGGTTTATGCAACGCTCCGGCCACCTTTCAGCGATTGATGAGTGCAGCATTAGGTGATCTGGCCTTTGATATTCTCCTGATCTATCTTGACGATATTATTGTGTTCTCTGTGGATTTCAAGAGCCATTGTGAGAAGTTAGAGCTTGTGCTCTCAAGGTTGCGTCAGCACGGACTGAAGCTGAAACCGAGTAAATGTTTCCTCCTGAGACCAGAGGTCCGGTTCTTGGGACACATCATTTCGTCGAAGGGAGTTCAGGTGGACAAGGACAAGGTTCAGTGTTTGGATGCGTGGCCTTCACCTATGAATGTTAGGGAGGTTAGACAGCTGCTGGGATTTATGAGTTACTATCGTCGATTTGTTCCAAGATTTGCACAGCTGGCAAAGCCCCTACATGCCCTGGTTGGAAAAGGTAACAAAGGCAAGTCGGCAGAAGCGTTCGTCTGGAGTGATGAGTGTCAGTCCGCATTCAGCAAGCTTAAGAGTTGTCTCATGTCACCTCCGATTCTGGCTTACCCTGATTTCCAGTGTCCGTTCATACTCACGACGATGGAGCCTCAACGGACTTGGAGCAATACTCAGTCAAAAGCAGGGGGGCGTTGAACGTGTTATTGCTTACGCAAGCAGAGGTCTAAAGGGATCTGAAAGAAATGACAAGTATTACAGTGCCTTCAAGTTGGAGTTACTTGCCCTTAAGTGGGCAGTAACTGAGAAATTTAAGGAATACCTGATATTTGCAAAGTTTCAGGTTATTACTGACCACAACCCTCTTCGCTATCTGGAGACAGCCAACCTCGGAGCAGTGGAACAGCGTTGGTCTGCACAGTTAGCAGAGTTCAACTTTGAGGTTTGTTACAAGCCTGGCAGACAGAACATCAATGCTGACGTTCTTTCTAGGATTCCCTGGGTATGGAACCTGAGAAGGATGACGATGGAAAAGACTTCATTCGGTTGACATCAGACGAGGTACGGGCATGCCTGTGGCCAGGTAAAGAGGAAGGGTTGACAAGTCTTCTGTCCGAGTTGCCAAACAAGCAGCCATAAGGAAGGTGTTGATGGTTATAGCTGGTCGTCCATCAAAGAGCAACAGAGTAAGGACCCTTGTATAGCACCTGTGTACAACGCTGTACTCGAGAGCAGGAGGTTTGTGACGCGTAGTTTCCGGGATATGGAAATCCAGCAAAAGAAGCTAGCTAGACAGTTGGAGCGTTTGAAATTAAGACATGAAGTGCTGTTCCGAGTGATTACGGACCCAAGAGACGGAGAGGAGATATGGCAGTTGGTAGTGCCTGAGTCTTTACGAGAGAAAGTGTATAAGGAGTCCATGAACATGGAGGACATTTTGGTAGCAGGAGTACATTAGAGCAGATGCGACAGAGTTACTATTGGCCCACAATGGCCAATGATGTACAAACATGGGTAACCCAGTGTCGAAGATGTACCCTAGCTAAGGATGTATTCCCCAAGATTCGTGCTCCTATGACCTGCACCAACGTAACTGCACCTCTAGAAGTTCTTGCCATGGACTACACCATTCTTGAGAGATCAGCAGGGGGTTATGAAAATGTTCTAGTGCTGACGGACATGTTTACAAGGTTTACTGTGGCGGTTCCAACAAAAAATCAAACAGCACTTACCACCGCCAAAGCCCTCGTACGACACTGGTTTGTCTGCTATGGATGTCCCGCCCGATTGCACTCGGATCAAGGCAGATGTTTCGAGGCAAGTGTAATCAAGGAGCTCTGTAAATTGTATGGAATCAGCAAGAGTCGGACCAGTCCTTATCACCCGCAAGGGAACGCGCAGTGCGAAAGGTTCAATCGCACAATGCACGATATGCTGCGAACATTACCTGCAGAAAAGAAGAAGGATTGGAAAACTTACCTGCCTGAACTTGTGATGGCCTACAATAGCCACGTTCATTCATCGACCGGTTACTCCCCATTTTATTTAATGTTTGGACGGGACGCAAGGCTGCCCATGGATGTCCTAGGAGGAAAAGACCTATCTGATGATGAGGCGGATGATCTTGATGAGTGGGTAAAGAATCATCATGAACGCCTGAGAACTGCAGTGGAGGCGGCGAAGGTAACTGCTCAAGAAGCTTCCAGGAGAAGGAAGAGGGTCTATGACCGCAAGGCTTCAGGAGCGCTCATTAGACCTGGTGACAGAGTATTGCTGCGTAACCACAAGTTTAGAGGACGGAACAAAATCCAAGATAAGTGGGAGTCTGTACCGTATTTGGTAGTGCAGCAAAATCACGCAGGTTTACCAGTCTTTACTGTACGTCCTGAGCAGGGGGTCCCACAAAGGTGGTTCACAGGGATCAATTGAGACACTGTACTTTCTCCTCACCCACAAGGCAGGTTACACATGCGGGAAGAGAAAAAGAATTGTCAGACTCAGACTCGCAAGACATTGTCTACATTCCATATACTACACACTTACCAAACACAGGCCTACCGGGAGAAGTAGAGGGTGAAGTGGTATGTGAGGAGGGTAATGTAGCTGGGAATGAGAGAGTAGACACAGGTCAAGATGGGAATCTGAAGATTCTGACATTTCAGAAGTTGACACTAGTGGGGTACCTGAACTTAGACGTTCGAAGAGGGAAACCCAGGTAGAATGCCTGGGGAAATACAGGAATGATTACATTCTAAAATAAGGGTCCATAAAGTTTTGTAACTTGTAAGGTATTAGGAGAAAGAGTTATACATGTACAATGCGATGTCTTCCTAATATGTTTTTTTTTGTGTTTCAGAGATGAGTCTGCTGGAGATGTCGATGGTGTGGCAGGGTTTAGCAGGGGGGAATGTAACGGGTATATATTATCTAAATATAATAATTATTTTTGGGGGACTTTTATTTTGACGGTGAACTGGTTTTCGGCGTTCAGGGTGTGCTGCGAGAGGAGAAGAGGAAGAGCGCGAGAAGTTGAGTGTCGCACAGACAAAAAGTGAGTGTTGTGTCGTGTTCGAGAAGCTCGTTCGATAAAGTGACTTAACAGAAGTTTATCGGGCTTTGGTCGAATAAAGGACGACATCAGGTGATTTTTGCGAGCTGTGTCCCGCGTTTCTTTTGTGAATTTTGATCCGTGAATCCTATCGCATTGTATTGGACTGCTGGAGTGACGCAGTAATGTTTTGTGAAGGCAAGAGAACTGTGAGTGCATTAAAAGTACAAGTTTAGCTTGATTGGCGACGATTTAAGATATTTTTCACATTTCTGTTAAGTTTTGGACTTTCATTTTGTTTGAGAAGCACTCTTACGGACGAACGTTTCAATCGCACTGGTCACGCGCATTCGAGTGTCCTGCACGTGTCATTGCGCGTGAGATGGGAATCGCGGTCTGCAGTTGGTGCTGAACATAGTTATTTTCGGAGGAGATTTGAGTTTAAGACTATTTGTGTTACCCTGCCATCCAACGACATCTCAGGTTGACACATCTCTGTGGGGTATCTCAGTTTGTTACATTCCTGTGATACATTTCATCTTTGATTCATCTCAGTTTTCATTCGCTGTTCGACTCATTTTTGATTCATTCATTTTTTTTTTGGACATTTCATGGAGTTTAAGTGATATTGCTACGAAATCTCAAGATAATTTCAACGCACGCTACGTCGAGACAACTCCTCTCAATTTTTCAATCTATTATTTTTTTTATTTATTATATTTTTGATCCAAGGAACTGTGAGAGTTCTGTTGAATCACAGAACCTAAGGTGAACTGAGTGAGCACATAACAGGACATTTCACGTAAGTGCTCTTCCAGATGTGAAATTGTATTGTGTATATTGTTGTTTTTTTCAAAGTGATTGGTTGATCATTTGAAAACTGAGAAACGCATACTAAGTGGTGTTTACAAAAGGTTTTTTTTTTAGTATTTTATTTTGAAGTGAGGTTTTATCTTTGTACAAGTGAAAAGTTTAGAGCTTTTACATTGAAAGTGATTGAGAGTGAGGGTAAAGGAAAACACAAAGACCATACATTTTATTTTTTTTATTTTATTTTGTGATCATTAACCCTGAATTTAACATTCGATTACAAGAAAGAAAAAGACACAAAGAATAAATATTGTTTGATTTCGTACTTACTTCCTTGTATCTTTTTGTTTTAGAGCTGTCAAGAGTGGGGGCGTCTCAGCTACTTTATTAGACCAGAGGAGGGAGGGTATATTAGGCTGTCTAGCCCATTTTACTTTTACTTCAGAAGCTAGTGACATTACTTAAGCTGAAGCCTACTCTCGTCGGTCTGTACATCCCAATAAAGTAGAACACAACATACACACATTTAGTGTGTAGCGAGATTAAAAGCACTGAAAGCGGGGACTAAGATCTTTTTCGCTATTCAGTCTTCCGTGGCAGCACTAATATATTTTCCCCTACAAGACGGTTAAATTCTCGTTACACCTGCATGACATTTTGTCCTTTATATTTATATCATGGGATCTAGTTAAGCAATATCACACGAGAAAAAGTGATGTTTTCCCGATATCAGCACGATCGAAAATGTTATATTCACATCTTCATTTTCATAGAACTGTTCATTTTAATAAGTTGATATTAATTTAAAACAATTTAACAGTAAAATCGATTTTACTGGTTTTGCTCTATCAAAAATAGTTCTGAACAAAGTTAAGTCTCCCTGAGCGATGTTTCATTCATGCATGAATCAGGCAATCAGCTGATTTGAACGAATCAGTGAATCAATTATTATTTGACTCACTTAGACTTGCCGCCAACTACTGCATGGAGGTTTCAGTTTCATATAAAAGTATCATATTCAGAAAAGTGTTATTTAATTTTGTCATTTGTCCATATTTGAAAATTTTACATTTAAAACACTTACTTCATAACATTTTCCTGCAACTGTAATTGCAGTGTAAATGCATCTAAATATTAATATAATACTAGTAAGGTTACACTTTATTTTAAGGTGATGTAGTTAAATTACTTACTCAAATAAGTACTGAGTAATATTAATAAACTACATGTACTTACTAGAGTTATGGTTTAGGGTTGGGGTTTGTTTAGGGTCAGTTACTTGTAATTATGCATTATTTACGGGGATAAACTATTATTAAGCAACGATGTCACCTTAAAATAAAGTGTTACTAATAGTAATAATAAATAGCTTCATTTATGTAAGTAATGCACAAGATTAATTTTGCTCATTTTCCAATACCAGTATAATGCCAACAAAAGACATATTTATTTTAATAAATAAATATAAAGGTCATTAAAAGTATTTCTGTATCTAATTTCATATATTTTTTTATTTTAATAATGAGAGGGGTGCCCTTTTTTTCTCATTTGAGCACCTGCCCCCCAAATGTCGGTGGGTGCATAGCCCTGGAGAGAATGGTAAAAGCTTTATGATTCCAAAGTCATCTCATGTTTACTTTCCCCTCTTTGACATCTTCTGATTTTGTATATCTGAGCCACCAGCCTGCTTACATTTTTAGACCTTGCTCTGTAAATCCTGAGCCAAAATTTTATCACAACTTCATCTCCGCTCCTACAGCTTTGTGGTATTGTGTTACTGTGATTTGAGAGTCGTATTTGACCTATATGAACTTACGCCCCCATAACGCCTACCCTCCAAGTTGAGACCTACATTACAAGCGTGAATGTGAATCACAAAGCTCATGCAGACAAACCGTTCTTCTGGATAAGCTCTTAAAGCGCCAATCATGCTGCCAATCAGGATTTCGGCTGACACAGTGTTGAAATACTCACAAACATAATGATAAACACTTTACATATTATTCAGATTGTTGGTGTTTCTCAAAGAGTTTTGTAGGATTTTATTCAATACAAGCAGGGTGCGAATTACACAATGGCCAGAGAGTTTGGGGGGAGGTGCACTACTTATATACACGTTATAGTATAACTATTTCAGTGTATTTCAACAGTTTGCTTCGTACATTCAGTTTAACAGCATTGAAGAGGGCAAATGTTATCATTCAACTGAACTGTGTATATGCATTTTAAACATTGTGTTCTTCGTCCATGCAATAAATGCACATCTCTGAAAGAGCACTGTTTTATAGCACATTCAATTCCATTGCTTAGCTTTGGTAATATTAATGGTATGACCCATTTCGGGGTTGGCCAAAAAATTTCAATTTCAAACCAGTCAGAGCTAGAAATGTATCTTCAGATTTCAAGGTAGAGCTTCATTTCACTTGCGTTACATCACATGCATTTGAAATAAATGAAAAGCAGTAAATTCTCCTATGTAGAAAAAAATGCTTCACTTAAGATGGCACCAACCCATTAAAATTCATTCAGAAATTGTAGACCAATAATGCATATCAACATGTCAACAATATATAGCCTAGTTAGTACATCATTTGAGATGCAACTCTCTGTTTTCAAAAGTATTGAGTGTATGGAACATCACATTTCATTCCATGCATAAGTACATAAGGGTGATTCTGCAGGTACATTTGGTGTTCAAAGTCATTCTTTTTTTCTGCTTTTTTCTAATGGTTATATTTTTAATTATATCAATCATTTGTTACTCATTGTCATGGATCACACAATGTTACAGGCCATAACAATATAATATTGTCTGTACCAAACTTGTTGTCTGAATTAGTCAGTGTATTTTTTCCATCTCATTCTGTAATCAAAATATATTATTTTTCTTTTCTTTTGGTAATATTTCATTTATAAAAGCCCTAAATGGTCATTTTCCTTATTCTACAACATTAAATTGTTTAAAAATAACTTTTATTTTATACAAATGTGCCCATAACTGATGCTTCAATTATGTTACTGCACCAAACTTTGCCTTTAAATTGGTGAAATTATCTCCCACAATGAACCAGTGGTTTAGAACGAATCGCTCAGTGAATTATGCAATGACTCGCTCATAAGACAGTTGCTGAACTCAGAACCACATTTCTGCCATAGAAAGATATGGTAAAAGTATTATGAGTAGTATACTAGTATGTGGTTCAGCAAGTCTCTTGTTTCATTCCAGAATTAATCAGTGCTTCTGAGCTCAGAAAGACAGTCTTACACATAATAATACAAAATATATATACACTAAACTGAACTAAATAAAAGGAATTAGAAAATAACAATTAGAAAATGTGACTAATGTCTGTAATTTAAAGATAGGGTATAGGCAATTTTCAGAAAGGCTAGTTATAAGGAGCTAGCTTTGAAAGCATAAGATCCCACCCTCCCTTCAGAGTGCCACGCCTCCTTCAAAATACATGAACTCACACATCAGAGTTTCCAAAGTGTCCCGAGAGACAGCTTTAAATGAACACGTCTCACATGACATTACAATAACAATGAACATAAACAACTTAAAGAGCACTGACCTGTACCACATGACTTCTGCAGATTCATTTCAGCGTTGATAGTGTTGTCATTGAAACGCATAAATTCGAGTCTCGAACCGCTCCGATTATAACGTCACGGGTTCTTCCAAATTACAAATCTCTTCCAAATTACAGTAGTTGGCATGATGGCAGCACAAGTTCATTGTTTTGGTTCAGGAGGAACTGTAAAAGGCGGCTGCTGTTTCGTTTGTGGTGCTCGGCGACTGACGTCTGTCTAAATCTGCATAGCATGAAAGGCACTGATGACGTGTGATGCCTGTGCGAGCAGGGTGCGCAGAGGTATGAAAATACATACTTTGACAGGCAGGTAGGAATGACCGAATTCAATGATTGGACGAACATTTTTGGGCTGTTTACACCTGGCCACTTCATGCGTTTTCTGTGATCGGATAGCTATCCGATCATGAAAAGACCAGGTGTAAATGCCCTGCGAAACGCATTCGAGACGGATTTGAATCCGATCGCTCAAACCACATCAGGAGGTGGTCTGGGCCGCATTCCATACGAAACTGGACAAGTGTAAATGCATCTGGTTGTTGAAACCACATATGTAAAAATTACTCTTCCCAAAAATGATAAAAAATAAACGTGTGAGAGCGTGTTATAGGCTATATGTCATGTTATAGTTAGATATGACGACGCTACTGTAAACACTACCGCAGATGAGCAGCTGAGCGTCTATTCCTCAAGTCACGACCGTACGTGCAAACTATCGCAAATCAAAGTGAAAGTAAGTAGCAGACGCTTAACACACAATCATCTTCATTAAAAGTAAAGAAACGAAATGATCTTACCAGGGCTGTTGCCGCTCTCTCTTATTGCTGTCTTTGATTTTGAAATTAGCCGATGAACAATAAAATGCAGCTCATAACTGTTGCTTTCGGTGACGTGCACTCCATTAAATCTGCATATAGCGCGGTAATTGAAGATCGGATTTATATCCGTTTCGCAAAAACACATTTATGTGACCAGGTGTAATCGTTTTGATAAATCGGATATCTATCCAATCTGAGAAAACGCATGAAGTGGCCAGGTGTAAACAGCCCCTTTATGGTCATCTATTCCTTTCACAGACAATATATATACATATAAATACATTTAGACCACTTAACTTAATGACTGCTATTAGGATGTGAAGAAATTTTAAACCAGCATAAATAAAAATAATGGGACAAAAGAAATCAAGGGACATTTAGAATAGATAAAAAAAGTGTGAGTTAACTATGACATTAATGCGATTAATCGTGATTTCAATATTTTAATCGTTTGACAGCACTAATATATATATATATATATATATATATATATATATATATATATATATATATATATATATATATATATATATATATATATATATATATGCACTGAGCTTGTGTCCTAATAAAAAAAATCTGTTAAAAAGTCTGCTAATTAGTTACCATCATCACAAATAAACCAACTAACCAGTCCATTGCAGTTTTAAACATATTATTAGATGTTCAAAAGCAAGCCTGCAATGGTATAGTTCTATTACTGATTTTGTTTACAGCTCATAAGCAATTTCACTGTTGCGGCTTGTGAGCAAACAGCTTCTATCTAAATCTAAAATTAAAACATCAAATTTGAGCTTGCCTTCAGCCGACTTCATTGCCTGGACATGTAGGCTGTACCAGGATCCATATTTCACCCCTCCCAAAAGAGTTGAAACATAACACAAATAAACACAGTCCTCCATCTATCAATGGTAACCTATTGTCTCTCGAGCCGCTTTACCTTAAAGTGTCCACAGCACAACTTTGTGCCCATCCCAGAGGGCCATTTGTTGAAAGTGCAATGCCTTCACTTGAATGTCAAGTGTGTCGTTTTAGGGCTGGGTATAATAGTGGATTAATGGTATAGGTCAGTGTCAGGTTTTCGTATTTGATTGAACGTACATTCAGTTTAAAAAGGTGCATCACACACACACACACATCCACACACGAGCAGTGACCGTCAAAAGTTCTTGTATATTGTAGTCTGAAAACACAATTTATTTTCTTTCCCCATAAAACAAAATGGCATCCTATTTGAAAAATAGGGGTTTGGAACACCATTTTGGAAAGCTGCGGGAGCAGAACCCTCGTCCAGTTCTCACCAGTGGATATGTTGGTAATTGAAAGTCAGAGTGTGTTTAAATTGCCCCTCCTGTCCATGCTCCACGAAACAAGCTGCCCTCACTGAGAAATGCACAGCAGAGAGATTTTTATCAAGTACATCATTGTTGGGCTCTTGTTTAGTTACTTTTATTATGCTATTATATTTTTGTTCCATAATGTGAAATAGCAGCATTGAAATGACAACACATACACACACCACGTTTAAATTAGAAATGTCACATAAATGTCACCTAAAACTACCTAGTTAACAAAAATATGTTCTAAGAACGTTTTGCTAATGATCCCATAAAGTTATGAAAATTGTATTTTGTAATGTTCTCAGAACGTTCAAAACTTCCAGTTTTTTTTAAATGTTAATTTTTTAAATATGTGAACATTATTAGAAACATCTCTATTTTCTCACTTTCTAAATAGTATGGGAATGTTACTTTTTAATGTTCTCTGAACCATCTGAAGTAAGTAATGTTTAAAAACATTAGACTAATGTCCAACAAAAATGTTTCAGAAAAACAGTACATGAATGATGTATAAACAACATTGCTGTGCCATTGATGTTTTGATGATGTTATTAAAGATCAGATAACATTGAACGAATGATCTTTTAATGTTACTGAAAGAATGTTTGTTCATAACTTTGAGAGAACCTTGACAGAATGCCAAAGTTATGAAAATGATCCATCAGGCAATTAAAAACATTAACATGGCTCTCTGTAATGCTTTATTCTGATTGGTCAGTCGTGACTTATCTATTTATTTGTGTGGTAGGCTAATGTAATAAGTGGCATGAAGTAAAATTTTGCAGCCATTATTGCAAAATAAACCCTTTTACACTAACGCAAGAGCACTTGATCACCCTGAAGTCTGTTAATAACTAACTGTGCAGCATTCATTATATATTTGCCTAAAAGTGCATATACTTTATGACTATAACTGGCCAGTTGGTAATACCACTGTATGTACTTATCATATACGCTAATATTAGTTTCTCTGTTTATCCCAAGGTTTACCTTAGTCAGCTGGATCCGGGCCGTATCCAGATCTGATGAAGGACCTGAGCCTAGACATGACCACAACGCAGAGACCGTGTCAACTAGACTCTCCCCTGCGAAGGCCTCATCAACATGACAAAAGCTTTTTTTCCACAACCAAATGTTTTCCTATGTACAGATGAAAAGTTATCAAAATCATTCCCGATCATACGGATCCGCACTCTTGAACAAAATCTTAAGACCGGGGGAAACATTGCAAGTATTCGCATTTCGCACTGGTGGATCATAACCGGGTTGTAAGTACTGCTTCAAAATGCCAAAAGAAGAAACAGGAGCAAGAGACAAAAAATAGAGAGTATGCAATTTATTGAAAACTGCATTTAAACTTAAACAGGCTGGTCATCAGCTGATCAAAAGTTTAAGACCATAGGCATAAAAAGGTCAAATCTGCACAAAAATATGGCTTTCGTGTCATTGATCTTCAGGCAGTCACACCGGCAAAAAGGCTTTCTCTCTTTGAACGTGGCAGGATTGTTGAGCTGCACAAGCAAGACCTCTTGCAACGCGCCATCGCTGCCAAGGTTGGACGCAGTAAGACAGTCATTTTACATTTCTTAAACGATCCTGAGAGTTATGGGTCAAAAAAGTCAAGTGGTAGACCCAAAACAATTTCACCTGCACTGAGCCGCAGGATCCGACGGGATGTCCGTGAAGACACAGGTCGATCCTCGACCCAAATTAAGGCACTTGCTGATGCTGACTGTAGCCCAATAACCATAAGACATCATCTGCGAGAGAAGGGCTTCAAGAACAAAAAACGTCTTCAAAGGACACGTCTCCTCCCATGCCACAAACTTGCCCGTTTGGAATTTGCAAGGGAGCACCAAACATGGGACATTGAAAGGTGGAAGAAAGTTTTATTCTCTGACGAGAAAAAATGTAACCTGGACGGTCCTGATGGCTTCCAACATTACTGGCATGACAAGGAGATCCCACCTGAGATGTTTTCTATGCGGCACAGTGGAGGAGGCTCCATCATGATTTGGGACTTTTTCCTTCAATGGGAAAATGCATGCCAAAACATAATACGCATGTGCATGCCGTCAGTTTTCACATATTCACGTTTTTCAATTGTTTAAACAGAGATGATAACGGTATCAAAACTCTGCTTCTCGTAAATACTACTGTGTAATTGTGCACATCCTTTTTTTTGACAGACATCGATGTTGTGATATTCAAATCATGTGGATTTGAAAACAGATGGGTCGTAAGGTAGTAATTATTTATTTATTAGCCGGCAAATATTCAGTGAAGTGATTGATGCCCATAAGTGTTTTATGTCAATGTTTTTAGTTCTAATATTCCAACCCAAAACTTCTAATATACGTTTTTGACGGACGTGATAATGTGCACGAGGGATGAACGATATTTGATTTTTGTATAATTATAAAACATGCTTGAAATTTTCTAAATGTTTTTTTACAATAAAAGTTTATTTCGTGGCTTAATAAATTACAATGTCAAAAATGTTACATTCAGCTGTCACAAGTTTGTTGACTTTTAAAAATTAAGTTAATTTATTTTACCAAAGGAGTGGTTTTGTTGCATAAAGTTATTTTTATTGTCCCTTATATCAAAAATATTTTATTCAAACCCATGAAAATCCTGTTGAAAAATCACTTTTTATTAAACTGTTCCATTATTACTCCTTAGCAGATTTTGACACATATATATTACATGCATGGTTATTGATATTACATGCACTGTACAAATAATGAACTTTGTGGAATTTCACAACAAACCAATCAAACATTCTGTGAAATTTAGCCAGAGGAGTTCATTTGACTTTATCTCTCTGCATCCCTAAAGCACATTTATGGGGAAAAACAAGCATTTTTCCAATTCTAACACTCCAAATATTTTCTGCGTCCTCATTTTTTTGTGACCTACAGCTATTGTATTTCTCAAAAATGGAAAAATATTTCTTGTGCTGCAAACAAATCAGATAAAAAAAGTGAGATATGAAAATGAAGTTATTCAGAATTTTCATCAAATGAAAGATTCAAGCAGAAGATGTTGCCAATGTTCCTCTGTTTCCTCTCATTTACAATCTTGCAAAAAGGCAGTGTGTGGAAAGAGAAATATGGAGAAAAAAACAGACCTGGTGGAAGATTTGTTTGCTCTCATGTTCGTCTGTCAGTGAAATACGCTCAAGTGAATCACTCCTCTTTCTATGACTATTTCTAAACCAGTCTACCTGCCAAACAGCCATTATATCTTTCTTTACTTGTACTGTGACAGGAATCGGATTTGTACCTTCTGCACTGCGAGCTGCATTTACACAAACCGTGATTTTACTCATACAATGCCCATCACATTTATACAGAGTCAGAACATTCATATATACTGTATTCATTAACAGCGTCAGCACATTCATCATTGTGGTCTATGCCAATACAAAACGTCTCAGGTTACTATTGTAACCATAGTTCCCTGAGAACAGGGAACGAGACGATGCGTCGAAACGCTGCGGGAACGCCTTCTGCGTGATTGCGTCTGAAGCATCTATGCCAACTAGTCCAATGGAAAAAGGGAATGAGCGTCACGGGCGGGTGACGTCATGACCAGGAAAGGATAAGAGCACTTCCGCTGCTCGCCGGCATTAGCTTCGACAGTGCCGAAGCAAGCCGATCGCAGGGACGCCAGAAGTATGGCAGGGGGACGCATCGTCTCGTTCCCTGTTCTCAGGGAACTATGGTTACAATAGTAACCTGAGACGTTCCCTTATCGAAAAGGGAACTTCGAGATGCGTCGAAACGCTGCGGGAACGAGAATACCCAATGCGCCATAATTCAAGTACCTGAGTGTCAGACTGTTCAGCTAAGCACTAAGCACCTGAGAACCTGGGGCAGCATCCAGGTCCAGGCTGTAAAACCTCACGAATGTGAGCGGAGAGGACCAGCCCGCCGCATCACAAACATCTTGGAGAGAAACCCCATGCAGCAAGGCTTTAGAAGCCGCCATACTCCTGGTCGAATGAGCTCGGACCACCAAAGGACAAGGCTGGCCCGAGTACTCATAAGCAAGTGAAATAGCCTCGACTATCCACTTACTGACTGTCTGTTTTGAAGCAGGAAGACCTTTTTTAGGTGATCCAAAGCAAATAAATAGTTGATCGGACTTCCTGATTGAGGATGTCCGATGTACATATGTGTCCAATGCTCGCACTGGACACAACAAGTGCAGTCTTTCCTGGTCCGCAGTTGCAAACGGAGGAGGACAGAAAGCCTGCAGCACGATAGGCCTCGGAGTCAAGGTCGGCACCTTAGGGACGTATCCCTGTTTTGGATAAAGGAACGCCTTGACCATCCCCGGTGCAAATTCAAGGCAGGTGGGGGAGACCGAAAGAGCCTGAAGGTCACCAACTCTCTTGAGGGACGAAATAGCTAGGAGAAAGATGGTCTTAAGAGTAAGGAACTTCTCTGAGACCGAATCTAAGGGCTCAAATTGAGCCCTAGACAGGCCTTCTAGAACTACAGTCAAATCCCAAGCTGGCACCTTAGTGCGAGTTGCAGGCCTCAGCCTCAAAGTGCCACGAAGGAAACGTGTAATCAGGGGGTCTCGACCCAAAGATATACCTCCCACCATGGTATGGTAAGCCGCAATGGCTGCCACGTAAACTTTTAGTGTGGAAGGACATAGACCTGACACAAAGCGCTCCTGCAGGAACTCGATTACTGTGTTGACAGAACAATTAACCGGATCCCACTGATGTCGGTGACACCATAAGGAGAAAACTCTCCATTTAAGCGCATACAGTTTCCTCGTAGCTGGAGCTCTGGAGCTTAGGATGGTCTCAACAGCCTCAGCTGAAAGACCACTATCTACACAGTTTTTTGGGGGCCCCCCTGACAAAGGGATCTCCAATGGAGGCCCGTCTAGCAGAAGGATCAGGTCCGCAAACCAGATCCGACTTGGCCAGCGTGGTGCTACTAGCAGTAGGCTTATCCCACACTGACGGACCCGCTCCAGAACTCCTGGGAGCAGAGCAACAGGGGGAAAGGCGTACAGACGTAGCCTCGGCCACGTCTGCACCATGGCATCCAGCCCCAGGGGGGCCGGGTGAGTAAGTGAATACCAGAGGGGACAGTGCGTCGTGTTGTGAGACGCGAACAGGTCCACCTCTGCTCTGCCATATGCCTCCCAGATTTTCTCCACCGCCTCGGGGTGGAGTCTCCAGTCCCCTGGCCTCAGCTCCTGCCTCGACAGGATGTCTGCTCCTATATTCTGGTCCCCAGGAATATACACTGCCCTCAGGGAGAGTACCTTCCCCAGGGACCACAGGAGGATCCGGTGCGCCAGTTTGCAAAGCGGACGCGACCTCAGACCCCCCTGGCGGTTCAGATAAGAGACCACAGATGTGTTGTCTGATCGAACGAGCACATGATGGCCTCTTAGGTCCGGAAGGAAATGTCTCAACGCATTGAAGACAGCCATCATCTCCAGGCAATTGATGTGCCACGAAAGATGATGGCTTTTCCACAGACCCTGAACCGAGCGGCCTTCCATTACCGCTCCCCAGCCGGTGAGGGAAGCATCTGTCGAGATAGTAGCTCGATGGCAAAGAGCTCCCAACACCGGGCCCTGGGTTAAGAACCAGTGTTTCCTCCATATCTCTAAGGCACGAAGGCATCGCCGCGTAACCTTGATCATACGGAATGGGTTTCCCCTCGGGGAGAACCCTCTGGTCCTGAGCCACCACTGTAAAGGCCTCATGTACAGCAGGCCAAAAGGTATCACGTTGGACGCTGCTGCCAGTAGACCCAACAGTTTCTCGAACTGTTTTACAGTGCGTGACTGACCTAGCTTTAGCTCTTTGGTGGCTGCCAGGATAACAGCTACACGAACGGGCGATAGGCTGGCCCTCATCGTCACTGAATCCCATACCACACCAAGGAAAGTGGTTCTCTGTACTGGAGAAAGAACACTCTTCTTGGCATTGAGCCTCAACCCCAACATCTGCATATGGGCGAGAACGACACCTCGGTGCCGAACCGCCAACTGCTCTGATTCCGCTAGAATCAGCCAGTCGTCGATATAATTCAGAATGCGAATGCCCTGAAGCCTGAGAGGGGCTAAAGCTGCATCCATGCATTTCGTGAATGTGCGGGGTGACAAAGCTAGGCCGAAAGGAAGAACCCGATACTGGTATTCTTTGCCCCTGAAAGAAAACCTTAGGAACTTCCTGTGCTGAGGGAGGATGGAGATATGGAAGTATGCATCCTTTAGATCTATCGTGACAAACCAGTCCTCGGATCTGATTTGGGTCACGATCTGCTTGAGGGTCAGCATCTTGAACTTGAGTTTCTGAACTGACCGATTCAACAGGCGAAGATCTAAAATGGGACGCAACCCTCCATCCTTTTTGGAACAATGAAATAACGGCTGTAAAAACCCGACTCTCTGTCGGGTGAGTACACCTGTTCTATAGCCTCTTTTGCTAACAGGGCCCTTACTTCTTGCTCCATTACCAGAGCCTGCTCGGGACGTACCACTGTGGGTAACACCCCGCTGTAACGAGGAGGACGAGAGCCAAACTGGATTCTGTATCCTTTCTCTACAATCTGCAGGACCCAATGAGAAATATTCGGCAGAAGCTTCCACGCTGCCAGAAAATTTACTAAGGGAACCAGCCTCTCGAGGCTGGTCTCTGGTGTTACTGAGAGAGCCAAATCTGGAGCCTGAAACATACCGGCAGGAACTACCTGACCTGACTGCTCTAAAACCCCCCTCAGAGGGCGCGAAACCGATGCTGTGCCGCAGCACAGCACCAGCGACTCGCTGGAGACCACTGCGCCCTGAAGCACCAGAGGTGGCAGGGTTGGCAGGAGGGTCTCGTGAGGACCCCGAAGTGGAACGGGCACCGTGTACTGAGGTGAACACCGCTCCACCCCGGTCGGGGCTGTCCTCACAGGTCTGATGCCTAAGCATCAGGACCTTTTTTTTTTTTAACCGAAGCTTTCTTCGCCTGAAGAACGGTCCTCAGATCCGGCTTAGGCTTAGTCGACTTCGGTTGAGAGGGCTGCGTCTGTCTCCAGTATCTTCGTGGAGGAGCACGAGACGCAACACTCTCTTTCTGTTGCACATGATATGATGAGCTAGATGGCTGGGGCTGCTCACGCCCAGCAGCCCCAGGGGGCTGGACACGGCGAGGGATAAACTTTTTAAAAGCGTCCGACTGTTTTTTAGCATCCTGGAATCTTTCTACCACAGCGTGAACTGCATCACCAAAGAGACCAGACGGTTCAAGCGGAGCATCTAACAAAAAAGTACGATCTTTCTCTTTAATATCAGATAGATTGAGCCATAAATGTCTCTCAGTGGCTACCAAAGCTGCCATAGACCGCCCAATTGCTCTGGCGGTCTCCTTAGTAGCCCTGAGAGAAAGATCGGTAGCCCTACGAAGTTCTCGAACATCGTCATGACTAATTCCCTCACTATTATCCAGGTCCCCCAGCAGATCAGCCTGATAAGCCTGAAGCAGTGCCATAGTGTGCAGGCACGCCCCGGCTTGACCTGCTGCCGAATAAGCTTTGCCCACTAAACTAGATGTATTTCTTAGCGGTCTAGTGGGCAAAACTGGGGCTTTAATAGAAGATGCGGGACCAGGCGCGAGATAACTCGCTAGATTTTGTTCAACCTGGGGCATCGAACTATAGCCGTAATCTTTAGACCCTCTCATTTTAGAATATATATTGGAATGAGGGACAAAGACACGAGATGAAAACGGCTTTTTCCATGATTTAGATAACTCATCGTGCAAATCAGGAAAAAAAGGAAGCCCTCGCGGTGGAGATAATGTGGCTGAAGAAAGATAACGCTCGTCTAATCTGCTTTTGGGGCGAGTGTTTCTAGTTTCAGATGGCCAGTCAACATTTAATCTTTCTACAGCTCGTGACATGACCTCCACCAGCTCATCATACGCTGGGGAAATAAATTGTAATTCCCTTTCCCCCGTGTGTGCATTATCACTGTCCATACTGACAACATCAACTTCCTCAGAAGATGAGCACTGTAATAAGGGGCTCTCTCCCCGGGCGGAAGAAACCGCAAAGCGTGCTTCCGACACCGGGGGAGGAGAGCTGGATCTCCCGGGTAAGGAAGGAGAAAGGGCCCTCGGACCCGTCTCGATCCCCTCCGAGAGATCCAATTGCGATCCCCAGGAATGCATTCTCCGCGTTGCCTCGGCAGACGCGGGTCCTGATCCCTGAGGATCGCGAGCCTGCCCACTCTGTTTGTCGAAGAGTGACAGGCGGGATCTGAGCATGCGAAGCGGTAGCTTCTCACAGTGCTGGCACTCAGCCCCCTCGAAGGCTGAGGCTGCATGCTCAAATCCCAAACAAATCACACAAAGCTTGTGTGTGTCCCCACCCGTTAAATAACGCGGGCAGGGAGGAACACACTGTTTGTAGACTTGTTTCGCCATTTCGATACCAACAATATTGACAGACAACAATAAATAGACGGGGACAGTTTAGACACAGATCGCTTGCTGAGGCACAGAAGCTAATGCCGGCGAGCAGCGGAAGTGCTCTTATCCTTTCCTGGTCATGACGTCACCCGCCCGTGACGCTCATTCCCTTTTTCCATTGGACTAGTTGGCATAGATGCTTCAGACGCAATCACGCAGAAGGCGTCACCCGCCCGTGACGCTCATTCCCTTTTTCCATTGGACTAGTTGGCATAGATGCTTCAGACGCAATCACGCAGAAGGCGTTCCCGCAGCGTTTCGACGCATCTCGAGGTTCCCTTTTCGATAAGGGAACACTGGGTTTCCCCGAATCATTAAGTAGGATATTACTAGCACATTATTTAATATCTGTGGCATGTTTTCTATTATGTAATACAAACAAAATGTCAATTTGTAAATAGACTACTTGTATCTGTAATTTAAATAGAGCTTTTCACTTGCTTTCACAGTTTAAGAGAGACAAATGGCACAAAATAAACTATATTCATGTATTTCTATTTTAAAACAGCTGGTAAAAAATCTAATGAAACTTTAACCAGAAAAGGCCTGAATTTACATGAGGCATTCTTTGCGAAACTCATTTTAATGCAAGCCTAACATTATTCTTGTAAGCAAATAATTTAATGTAGTACTCTTCTAAATTAAAATAAGCTTATTTCTTTAGAAAGAAAAAGAAAAAATCAATTGTTTGGTAAAAAGCCAAACATTTTAAAAATGTATTCAGGTGTCCTTGTCATTTTGATTGCATCTAGTCGGCATAACTAAATCAATTTAAGATCACACAACAAGACTAGAAAAATCTGTTCTAATAAAATGCTTAATTTAATTACATGGAAAAGTTTTCCTCGGTTTAATTAAGTTAGGGTTATTGAACATTTATTTTTTTGAGTGAGGTTCTGAATGCACAAAATGGTCTAAATCATTATAAAGCTATTGTGCTTTAATGGCTCTATTTCAACGCATAGTCATCTGTAACGTTTACATGTTTTTCCTAGTATGCAAAATAATCAGTACAAGTATGAATCAAAAGATAAGTAGTTCTCATTAGTAAGAATGATGTTAGTTACCATTATGGGCCATTTTTATGAGCAGAAACCAATCTCCTATTGTATCATGGTAGTAGATCACTAGAAAATTGGTTGAATTTCCTCAGTATTGAAAGCATCTGTCAGATTATTCAGTTGGTTACACTGCTGTCAGCCGGATCAGACAGATCTGCATCTATCAGTAGATGTCACACCAACATTAGCCTACAACACATTCTCTCTAAGATACATCATGTCAAGTTCAGCATCCAAAGTGTAGCAACTTCAAAGATAACACCATATCCAGTGCCTTGATACATACAAAAGACAAACACAAAATAAATAAACATGGAACATAAAAACAGGGAAATATAATTTAGTAACATTGCAAAATAAATAAATATATAACTCCAAGATAACAGAAATAGTGTTAAAAAATTAAATATTTTATAATAGTTTTACAATTTAATATGTAAATATGTGATACAAAGCTGAATTTTCAGCATCATTACTCCAGTTTTCAGTGTCACATGATCCTTCAGAAATCATTCTATGATATGATGATTTGTTGCTCAGGTAAGATTTATTTTTATTATGCTGAAAAGAGTTTAATATTTTATATTTTTGCTGCTTAACATTTTTGTGGAAACTGATATATTTTTTCCCAGTATTCTATGAATATAAAAGTCATAAGAACAACATGTTTCAAATATAAATATTTTGTAACATAATAAATCCCTTTATTGTAAAAAAAAAAAAAAAATTATAATAATTCAATTTTAAAGTTCCATTTCAGTCCAAAAATGTTAATATAATTATTTTGCCATTTAAATGGCAATTTGGTTTACATCAATTTTTCCTGCTATATAAATGCCTCATTCATTCACTCATTCATACATTCACAATCTTTCCCATCTAATTCCCATTTTATAAGTTAGTGACCTCTGTTCAGGGGTGTGTTTCCGTATAGCAACGTAACCCGCTGAGTCATTGAGTCGCAAATCTGTCGTTCAACCACATTGGTTAATGATGTAACACAGGTGGAGTAATATCTTATTTTAAAGCTGCAGTCCGTAGCTTTTTTGGGTTAAAAATTATCCAAAATAATTTGAGCAAATACATAACCAGCCAGTGTTCACAACTATCTGCTTGCCTTAGCTCGATCCAAAGCGGTAAGCTTGTAATAATGTTTTTAATTTCAGTAGTACTGGTGGATTTCCGCGGGAGATTCAAGTCATTATGTCACATCTGTACACACAAAGAAGAGTCTCGGGTAGTAGACTATATTGTGTGTTAGGATGTTGGAGGTGGAGATTTATAGCCTTTTCTTACAGCACTTGATATAATTAAACTTATCAATTTGATGAAGGATCCAGAAAGGATCAAACGACAATCACCAGTGACAACTAGAGATTCACCCGTTATAAAATGCAAAAGACTTCGGAGTGGCTACAGAAAAAAAAAAGAGACTGTAACCGGACGCATGCAAAAACAAGGATAAATATCGGAAGGGCATTAAATGTAGTCACACAATGCTGATGTTGAACATTAACAAGCGATTGTTAGATTTAATCAGCGCGATTTACAGCAATGATTTTTTTCCTTAGTTGGTCAGAACAAAACTGGATGTTACTTACTTATTTAGATGACATTTTCCGGTGAAAATTATTATTTTGGTCATACTTCCAAAAAGAATAATCTGTGATTCTGAATGCCAGTATCCACACCGGCGCGGTGACTGACAGCCACACATTCTCCTGAAACATTGGATTAATCCGCGCTGTGCCGTGTCGAGGCACAACCCACGTAAGGTTGATAATTCCGCGAAAAACTGCAATTGCAGATTTCGAACAGAGATGGCGACAAAGAGAAAAAACTGTGGACTGCAGCTTTAATTAATCAATCTGAGATCAAATTAAGTGCACATTTAGCGATTTTGGGCTGTACCAGATGAAAGATTACTAATCGTGGCGATTTCTGTGGTCCTACGTCGTAAGCGAGGTTTCAAAGACGTCCGTTCTGACAGAGTTAGAAATTTGCTTGCTCTATTTGTTTACCACTAACACCTGCTGATGACGTTTTATTCTATACCAACTTGCGTCATAGCCTACAATTCAGTAAGTGTCATCATTGTACAGTCTAGATATATGTCATGCCCAAGTTTATTAGATCCATGTTGTACAGTGTGATTGTAATGATATTATAGGATAGCTGAAATCGCTCAGTCTGTAGCAGGCATTAGGGAAACGCACCTCTGATAAGTTAGCCTCTCCATACTGATGTAGTTCACACCATCTGTCACCAGGGTCTGTCAAGCTGCTGAATACTTAAGGTGCTCTAAGCGATGTCGGGTGACGTCACTTCTTGTGAGGAGATGTTTGCTGTGACAAAAAAAATGTTGGCCTAAAAAAATCACTTAGAGCACCTTTAATAGGCTTTGATATGAAAACATGCAAATTTGCTCATGTTTGTGACGTCAATACCATGATTATTTCTGAAATAATTATAAAGTTAAAAATAAAGTTTCCACAAATCCTCTGAGTGGACTTAAGAAGGAGTTTCATGTCAGAGTATTCCAACAAAGTAAATAAGACGTGTAATGAAGGTCCTGTTTTCATGATATACACCCACTTTAGTTACAGTTTTTGGACCCTATAGGGCTGAACGGGACTGTGTGTAAAACATCAGTCCAGCGGTGTGCTGTCAGTGTGGTCTTGATCAAGAGAAGTTGGCATGATCTCAGAGGCAGCAAATGGCACCCTTTCTATCCCTGGCTGGGACAATAATGGGCTCTGAGATTGCTTTCTGAAATCCATCCACAGCACCAAATTTAATCACAGCTTTATTTGCTTCCGTTACCACAGCCAACCTCTTTTAATGAAATTCCAAACAAGCTTGATGTCTGATTGTCATGCACTGCCATAGAAATAGCATGTGACGCCTGACGTCGGTGTGGTTAACAGCTGGGTAATTCCCGGCACACGGAGGACCTTGAACATTCACTGAATTTCGCTGCTGGTTTATGTTTATTCAGTTCATGTGAATCATATCACTGTGAATAAAGGCCAAAAAAAGCAGCTTTCTGCTTCCTTTGCATGAGGAACCAACTGAAATTGAAGCTGTTATCCACTAAAAACACTGACATTCATCCTCGTGAGAGAAGTGACAATGGGTCATTCACTATCCGCACTTACTCAAATGTGTGCATGAAATTTGCATACAACTGCCTTGATGAATAAACCAAAATTCACCATTAACTTTCAACTTTACTAACATTTAATCTAAATTTAGGAAAAAATTTGGACAAAAGAAGAGTGGAGAAATATTCCCAAGTCAAGATCTGCTGAGATACACTCCTATCCAAACAAACTGAGTGCTGTAAAAAAATTCAAAGAGTGCTGAAATATGTCCGTTTGGTTTTCAGTGACAGGAACATTTGCAAATAGATTGACTGTCACATTCACATTTTGGATATGATTTGGATCATTTACTACAAGAAACATCCATATGTGATATATAATTAGGCGTACATTTTTTTTGTGAGAAATTCTCCTGTATATAATATGATTAATTAACGCTCCTATCAGTGAATGAGATCTAATCCTTCAATTGAACTGATTTTGAATCAGATCTTTTCAATGAATCAATTGATATGGCTAAGCCACGCCCCCTCCACTCACTCAGACAAAGTAGGAGACATTTTTTGGAGACATAAATATTATATATCATCTCGAAGTCAACTAAAGGTAACTTAACACATTGGAGGGTTATTAATAATTTTATTGTTGAGAAGGTTGATGAAAAGCTTCAGCTCCAGGCAAAAATGTACAGGTCTCAGTGTAAACGTGATAAACTGCATATCGATGGCATCACCGTTTGGTGCTAGAGAATTTACATGAATCATTCAGCACAGCATTGCTAACATTTGTTATCTCGGTTATTTACAGATACGTTAATGAAGCTAAGGGACATGTACAATGCAGCTAGAATAAGCTAACGTTAACGTTTTGTGCTAACGTTAGCCTAACGTTATGTTAGAGATGTTAAAGATAACGTTCAAATACGTTGTTGACTTAACTTAGAACAGATGTAGACATCCTTGTTTATTTTATCCACGTTTAGTTGGTATTGTGGTCTACCGCATAACTTAATCCAGAGCAGACACTTATCTCGGTTGAGATGTGGCTTGGGAAAGGGTAAAAAAAAATACACACCTAGTGTCGGAGTTGCATGTACCCCATGCACACCGTTTGACCATTTCAAACTTAAAATGACAAGAAAAAACATATAAAAACGAATGAAAACTGACTAACTGCAATGCATTTCAATGGACGTGGAAGCAGAGAATGTCCGAGTGTATTGGTAGCTATGCACACTGTGATTGGCTCATCATGTTTAGGGGCGTGGTTTAGCCATAGGTCAATTGAACCAGTTCATTAAACAAGTCTGAATGATTTTTTTCACTAATCTGTCTCAACTCACTGACTTGATTCCTAATGGTTAACAGTCCACTTAAACAGAGGATTATCAGTGAAAAATGGTTTACAAAGCAGTTTGTTCTTCATACAAAGCTTTTATGGAAGAAAACTTTGAATATAGCACAGGAGACATCTGGATGAATTGGAAAGCTTGAATGCTCAATTCTCCATTCATCTTCTTTTATTATTCCACTGAAGAAAAAAAGTTCTACGCGTTTGGAGCAGGTCAGAATTTTCGTGTGTGTGTGTGTGTGTGTGTGTGTGTGTGTGTGTGTGTGTGTGTGTGTGTGTGTGTGTGTGTGTGTGTGTGTGTGTGTGTGTGTGTGTGTGTGTGTGTGTGTGTGTGTGTGTGTGTGTGTGTGTGTGTGTGTGTGTGTGTGTGTGTGTGTGTGTGTGTGTGTGTGTGTGTGTGTGAACTAATCCTTTAAGGGACGTTATCAGCGGGTTAAGATGTCCAGTGTGTGAGAGCATAAAGTCAGGAGATAATGTCTTTTAGATGAACCAGACTTTAAGCATTCTTCAACTGAGAATAATAATGAATTATTCTAGCTTTATCTGAGGCTCTTATCCTCATTCTTCATTTTGAATAAGGACGGCTTTATGATTAAATATAACTTGCTAACTAAAATAAAGATGCACGGATCTAGCTCACAAATTACATCTCAATTTCTGCCCCCAGCGTGCCATATGAGTTCAAAGAAAAATATAAAAATCTGTCTCAAACTCAAGATTCACAAATAAACAACTACATATCCTAAGGATGAGAAAGAACATGGCCTACTTCGTCAGTGTGAAGCACTTCAACCAACAGTGTGGTCCATGAGCTGTTTATATTGGTGAGCAAATCTGTGGAAAAGCAAAACTGTTACAGGGATGAAACCCTATGCTTTGTCTGTTCATATTTACTCTCTATTTTCCATCTCTGTGGAAATGCTATACAGGCTACCGTATATGATCTGGGATGTGGCACAGTTTTCCTTTGTGAACATGTAGGCACATTTGCAAATAGATTGACTGTCACATTTACACTTAGATGTTTGTGTTTGTACATAATCATGTACTACAAGAAGCATCCATATGTGATCTCTCATCTCTTGCATTTGTCCCTTTTGGCCACTTTGTCAGACTGCCAGTGAAAATATTTTCTGCATAACCTGAATTTATCCAGAAGGAGTTTTGAAAGTCTGGGCAGGAATTTTCTTTTTCTTTTTTTTCCTTTTTGGATTTAAAGTTGGAGGTGGTTTGAAATGCGTTTCCAATCAGATTTTTAGAGTCTGGACGCTCTGGCTGCTCAAATCGGATTTCAAACTCTATTTTGCGTTACTCTTAACGTGATACACAACGATAACGTCAAAAATGGAGATGAAAATGCCAGAAGAATTCATACAGTGCTCAAATGGTATGTCCAAAGATTTCACCATTTTTCTGTGCGACAGAAGTTCTGCACCGCGATTCAGCAGAGTGAGATGATGCACCTTCATTTGTCCTGCATCTGTTTTGAAAGCCTCGTCACATAAGTGGGTACACCTTTATCATTACAAAAGCAACACAAGCAGAAAGGTTGGTCATGTCTGGACACACACATCCTATTTGAACACTTATAATTAAAAATGCAGAGAGTCTGCCTGAAAAGAGCTAATTTGAGAACAATTCTGAATCATCATTTTAGTTTGTTTATTCATCAGGTTTTTAAGTGTTAAGAGCATGAGAATCAGCCTTGAGATTTTGATTTAACTTATAACTAGATGTAATGAAAGAAAACATCCCTTGGTGAATGGAATTGTAATGAGGTCCTGAGATACTTAATTAAACCTTAGTCACAAAAGATTGACTTGGAAAGACACTTTGAACTGAGCCGACAATCACACCAGTCAGACGTCAATATACAATGTTTAATAACAGAAACAGACTTTAATAGAAAAACTAAACTAGAAAACCTGAATGGATGTATTTGATTGCACTGTCATTCACAATTACAGACCCTCACATTACAAACTTTTATATTTTTGCAATTAAGAAATAAAATGATTTTGAATTTGATTTAAAACTGTACAGTATACACAATACATTAAAAAGATTATGATGCAATATGATTACACTGAGCTGGTTTGCACTTCACATAGCCTACCTAAAGCATTTGCATGGTGGTGGAAAATACAATAAAGCCATTTATTTGTGTTTATTATGTGTCTAGTTCAAATGACATTTTACTGCTTTTATTTAATTGGATACTTATCAATATAAACCAATTGTTTTCAATCCCGCAGCACTGCAAATTTAGAAAGTCTCTCTATCTGACACTCATATTTCATGTCTTGGTGCCACTGTTAATGTGCTGAAATCAAGAGTGTTTTTAAGAGACATCCAAATTGTGCAGTGGAGGGATATTACAAGAGCATTATTGGGAAACTCATGGGGTAAAATGTAGTTTATGAAGAAAAAAATCAAAAAGCCTATTCATTTGCATATGTTTCAGATGCTAAAAATGAAAGTGTTGGTTTTATGCTTAGAATAACATGGTATTGAAGACTCTGAGTCATTACTCCAAATGAGAGGTCCACATTAAAGAGAGATATTAATTGCTGCAATAACAGGTGTTTTTGCTGGATTATGAGAGACATAATCTCCATAAATCACAAAATATTTTAATCAGAAAAGCCAGTTGTATTGAAAGTATAAAGATAGTGGATAATGTAACTAGATGTTTTTATGCTAAGAATAATCATCAGGGTAAACTCTCTGACACTGATGAGTAAGATCATGCAAATACTCTGGCGAATTGCATATGCATATTTAGTTGAATATGTTTCATAATCTAAAAACAGAGCTATTTGCTTTATGGCGTAAAATGGGTGTGTCAAAGACTTCCTATTTTTATTTACTTCTGATTTGTTCACTTGCTTCAAAAAGCCAAAGAGATGTCTCAACTGCAGCATATCACTCACAGACTGGCATGATTATACCTACTTTCAATAAATCATACAATCAGATCCACCTTCAATAGAAACACATGTACAGGTAACCGGATTTTCACGCGTTTTAAATGAACTGCGCTAAATCCTTACAAACTTGTTCTAACAAAACAGAAAAATTACAGGATAGAGCATTTCACTTTACTGTTCTCAAACAATATATTTTAATTCGAAACTGGGTCACTCGGATACAGAAAAAAAAACAGGTAGGAAACAGGCTGAAATAGACTAAAGCAATGCAAGAATTAGTGAGCGTTTAGTCTTTTTTGTAGAATACAACAGAATAGGGGCTTAAAAACGATCAGGACCCTCTTACTCACCTTCCACCTCATCCTCAGGCAGGTTGACCGGTGCCCGGTAAGCCAGGATATCTGGAATGGTGCAGATCCCCCGGTACATCAAAGTGGAAGTCACCGGATGCATAGGCATGTTTGCGCTTTGTGTTGACCAGCACGTGTGTAATGATCCTCATATATGTGATTTACTGTCCAGACTGCAACTTTTTACCCCACATCAGATCGGACCGAAACCTCAGTGGAGATCACGGGTGGAGTGGATTCCATGGAAAGCGCCGATAGTACTCTCACAGCGTGCGCAATTGCGCAGCCCTCTCCAAGAAACCAGGTGTGGGGATTTACAAGTCTTCGGAGTTCAACGGGTGGAGTAGATGTAGGCTAAGCTTTTAGGGTTCGGACCGTCAAAATATAAGCGAACCGCCCGGTCTCTAGATTGTTGTAAAAATGAACAAAACAACGAATTACGGCGGCTCCATCGGCGGGGAAACTAACAGATCCACATAATCCACCAGCTCACTCGACGCGCATCAAACAAACGCGCGTTTTTATCACTGCGACAAAGTATGTGCGTGTTGGCGAGCTTGCGTGGATCGATTCGAGCTCCAAATCGTTAGGCAGGCATCTCAATCTGTTTGCACTTCAATCGCTTCTTAAGACACAGCAGTTGAGCTTCGAGCATGCACTTGTTGGATATGCGCACCGTCAGGAACAAGGAGTTAAAAATGCGCTTTACGCGCGTGTAGTTGAGAGGTTCCTCTAAATAAATCGTGTGTTTTTCTCTTTAGCAAACAAATAGAGTATTAATAAAATGGCCAAGATGCCATCGATACAATCAAACTTTCCTGCAAAACACAACATGAAGAAACACGCCGTGCGTGGCGAGGCGCGGTGCGGTGACCGGGTTCCCTCGCGATGGATCTATATTTAGTCTGAGTGTAAGCTGCTGCTCTCTTCCAGGTATTTCCCCCCGCAGTTGTTAGGAGGCATTCACACAGGACGCGTTCTTGCGTTCAACAGCCAGACGAAGCGTTTCAGATTTGACGCGTTTTAACTTGACAAGCTGTCTTAAAGCGCCACTCTCATGGCGCAAAATACACCGTCTGACTTGTAGCCTAAAACAGTGCTGGGCATGAACTTTTAACGTGTTGATTTTAAGGAGTTGGTTTTGTTTTATCTCTGTTTTTTTAACCTCATTGAACACACAACGTGTAATCATTTCAGTCTGCACAAATACACATTAAATAAAACATGCTATCAATAAATTAATATAAAATCATTATCAGCTCAGATTTTATGATAACTGTAGGCCTACACTTTTTAGAATATTTTAAGCAATACATTTAGAACAACATCACAACTACAAATGTTGCTTTTAAAGTCCCCATGAAATCAAAATGTACGTTTTTGGCTTTTCTTATGAATATGTTAGCCTTATTGTTACCTACTGTATACGTTAGTGTGCTCCAAAACAATGTCAAAATTCACAACCTCTCACTTCCGCCAATATGGATCAATGATTTTGATGACATCACTCTGCACTTCTGCTTCTCATAAGATTTTCTGTCTAATGACAGAATGATTCAGATGATTCAGAATTGTAAATATGCTTTCCATTGGGGCGAATGAAGTCTAGTTTCACGTTAGTGTCACGTGAACCCCCGCAGTGCGCACACAGTCTGCACCAGTCCAGAGACATGATAGCACAGAGCGGATCATTTGCCCGAGTCACAGAATGGAGGAGACTAGGAAGAGAAACTGAGATTAGGAGGAAACTGCGGCTACACTGAGTTCAAGGGCTCTGGCCGAGCTGTGATAAATGCTATTGGCTATTTAAAAAAGGGGAGGAGCTGTTTGATATGTCTCGCCCTGTCTTCCCGTTTCATTGAAAAAACATCAACACATTGAATAATGCTTGAATAATCGCTTGAGTGAATGAATCAGTGACACACCAATAAAAGCTTTGATCCTCAGTTAATGTGTTTTTGAATGTATTGACTCAACAAGTGACTCAGTGACAGTCACAACTTGTTTAGTTCAAGAATCATTGTTTTTGCCCTTTATGGATATATGGACATTTCTGTGGCATTTAAAACAAATTGAGTCTGATATATACAATTAAAACATGCACAGATGGAAGAAAGGAACACGTCTTTAGTGAAAAATAGCACTGAACAAACATCCTTTGTGAACTCCCCCTTATGCTTCATTCCATGCGGGACACCACTTTTGAGTAGATAAAACGTTCATTTATTCCCATTCATTTCAACGTATTTCTCCAGGACAACTGCGATTGACAAGATTCCCAGAACCCTCTTGAACAAGAAGATATGTTTTCTCAGGGGAGGGGCAGATCCCATTCCTTTTGGCATTTCTCATCTTTAAAATAAAATCTCATTCAGATTGATAACCAGTGAGTTAGGCTACTGCTCTTCTTAAACTCAAAGGCTTTGTCAGATTTGTCCAAACAAGAGAGACTGAAAGCCTCCCAAACCCCAGTGCGTGACAACATGCCAACATTTCAGAAAGAGATGCTTATTATTTTGCATTTGCAAGAGCATCCTGGTGGAAATGCATTGCACTTTGCAATGCAAACACATTAATCAAAAGGTGCTTGGCATAGTGGAAGTCATCCACTGCACACTAATCTGTCTCAGTGTGGGTGGGTTATCTTTCTTCGCTTTTCTAAATTTCCTTCTCAGATTTCGGACATGTTCGCAAGCAGGTGTTCGATTCCCTTGCAGGGATTTTCTGCATGCATCCTTTGTCAAATGCACTTAGTTAAAAAACATGTGCATTCTTTCTGAGACATATGAGTCTTATTATGGGTTATCTGCAGCTGTGATGGATTTAGGTGATGTAATGACATCATTGTTTCCTCCAGCTGTGGACCGGAGCTCTTGCGACAGGACCCAGGTGCACATATCAAGACTTGATGGCCTATTATGACCAGTGGACTCCGAACCTCCAACACCCAGATTTTGAGGCATTTTCTACTCCCTCTGTGTTTCCACGACAGGTGTCCTGTGTTATGCACACACACATACGCACGCATCTCAGGTGGAGCGCATAAACTTTTCACAGTGTCACCCACGTCTAACACTGAGTGACGGAAGGAGAGAGAGGGGCTTCTTTCCGTCTCTCTTCACTGCTGCTGGTGCTCTCCTGGGTGCATCATCTGCTTTGACAGAGAAATACTCCTCTAAGAGATTTTCATCATATTCTATCTAGATCAGGCCCATTGGCGGTAGACATCATCTATGAGCTTAAAGGTACAATATGCAGGATTTTTCGCCACCAGGGGTCGCTAACCTCCTATAAAAAAAAAAGTCGTATATTGATGACGTATATATTAAGCGGAATTATGGATCTTGTCGTCAAGCTGATGGATCTTTTATGGATGAGTGAATACATTGATGTTTTTAACATGACTGTGGTATGAAGCAGGGCGCGATTGCTAGACATATACCAGCGCCACACGCAACGCGAGTCCCGCGGATATAAAAGAATTAGGACATTTTATTCCACCGAACTACATGCAAGTGCTGAATTAATACTCACACAGGTAGGTTTATTAGATGAATTAAACTTGAGGTAAGCAGCACTGTTTCACTTGCTCTAACAGTTACACTATCACACTAAACAGCATTTGAGTGTGTTGAATGTTGTTAGTTAGGTTGTTTGTTGCTGTATGAGACCAAGTAAGCTAGATCAACATTAGAATAACATACAGATCATATTCTAACATTTCATCATGTTGAACTACATACATTGATTAGTTTTATGTACATCTGCTCACCTGTCTAATAAAGTACACGCAACACTCGCGTCTCTGTCAAGTGGAAGTTAGTCGCGGACGTGGAGCTCTCGGCATCTCGAAAGATGTTGATCTTCGTTTTAGTCCTCTTTTTGTCTCAAAGTCTGCTTGCCATGGTCCATAATGTTTGAACAAAACAACAACAGTGTGAGCGTCCAGCTAGGCATAACGTGCATAACCCAGTTGTCAACGTTTGTCGCCATGGTTACTATTGTCGCTTTTTCACTGCATGGTACGGCTCGGTACGGCACGGTTCGGCTCGCTTGTTTTTCCACTGCGTGGTACGACTCGGCTCAGCATGGCTCGGCTCGCTTTAGCTCGGTTTGCTTTTCCACCGCAGTTAGTACTGCTTCAAAGTGGGTGGGGTTATAGACTGATCGTTATAGTTTATCCACTCCTCGGCAACCAATGAGATGAACGTCTGCACTTCGTCCACTGAACACGATTCAGACATTTCTTGTTTGGAAGTTTTTTTCTTTATTTTTTCTTCAAGCAAGCAGTTTTAAAACAGGTGCTACAGTGGTGGCTGTTACTGGCTATTTAAATCCAGCGGGTTTGATGTCTCGCACGCAAATACAATGACGCTGGTAGTGACGATTTTGTCTGACCAATCAGTGATCTGCAGTGTTTCACGTCACATTTTAGTACCGGTACGGTACGCTTGGAACCTCAACAGAGGTGGTACCATTTAAAGCGAGCCGAAGCGAGCCGAGCCGTACCGTACCATGCAGTGGAAAAGCGCCACAAGTGAGCCATACTGAGCCGAGCCGTACCATACCATGCAGTGGAAAAGCGCCAAAGCGTGCCGTACCAAACCGGACCGTGCCGTACCATGCAGTGGAAAAGCGGCATATGGCAGTACGAGGTCAAACCTGGTGGAAACCGGGGGTAATGCGGATATGACACCATTGACTGGCGACTCCTCACACGCCCCGTTTCCTTTGTTAAAATCGCAATATTCTCACGATTTACAAATAATTGGAAACATTTGGGATATTGTAAGTAATCAACTAAACAAAATATATAACATTGGTCGAGTGGATTTTGGATATTTTACTGCAAAAATCCTACATATTGTACCTTTAATGTCAGAACAAGTCCGATTCTTAGTGGGATCAAGGGTTTGTTCACACGTGTAGGTCGGTTTCGCTTGGTTCGTTTGGTCCTGACCAAAAAAAACAAAAACAACAACATTTAGTCCTGGTCCAAAAGGCTTCCAAAAATTCACACTATTATATCAGTGTTGCATTGGCCTATAATTAATTGTGTCCAATGCCTTCAGTGAGAGCCGGACAAGACCCTGCATGGGTTCGCTTTCACTCCGGTGCTTATTGATCCCTGTATTGGCAGTGCCCACTAAATACAAAAAGCAAACAGAACCCTTAGTAAACTCCATTCAGACATCAGCACAAAACGTCCACAGCATGGAGCAGCGTCCAAAAGGTCACTCGATAGCTTCCACTGGACTTTATTATGACACATACTGATGATTCAGTTGTTCATAAGGCATGTTTCATTCATGTATAGTATACACAGAATCGAATTGCCCTACCAACAGTCTGTCTGGAAGGCTTTACAGCTCATCCTTGCTCTTTACATGTTAGTCTCTAGAGGGCAATATTGAGTGCCCGTGGCTCCTCTCTGCTGGAGGTCTAGAGACTCTAGACATTGGATTCAAGTTTCAGAACATTTCTGTGGACACTAGAATCTGTGGACACAATTAGAAAAACAACATGTGCCCGTTCACAAATTTTATTCATCATCTCAAGTTTGCAGTGTGCTCTTTGAAATGTAAAAACTTGTAAAAAACATTTTTTAAATATATAAGTAGTCAAATATTGAATGTAGTGGATGGTTTTAATCTGAAGTCAGTTAGGGGCCGTATGCATGACACCGTTTTCAACTTAAAACGTAATGGCTCGTTTCCACTGAGCAGTACGGTACGGTACAGTACGGTTCGGGTCGGGTCGGGTCAGTAAACCATGATCCGGCTAGCGTTTCCACTGCCAACAGTACCATACTTGATAGGCGTGGCGTTTGCTGGAAATAAGCGATCAACGTCATTTTCGCGCGAAGAAGAAAGCGACACCAAGAAAGTAAACACAAATGGATGGCATACAGCAGAACTTGTCCCTGCTTCTCGGCATGTTTATCATAAGAAGTTGCCGACATTAGGCATTTCTCAATACCAAGTACGCAAAGTTCTCAGCAGAAGGAGTCCCGAGGACGCGAGTCCGGTAATTCTCTAAATTGAACAGCGCGTTCTGAAAGCGTCACTCGGCTCGCTCTGCATGTTATTTTTAGGCAACAATAAAACGAAATATGTTATAAAACACCACTCTGCCTCTTTTCGTTTTCATTTAAATACATTTTAAACATTATAGGCACACAAGTGTGGTTCGGCAATGTATAGACCTGATTATATTATTCACTGCATGTATAACGTTAGCCTATTTATAACAAAACGAAATATAAAACACAACCCTGCATCTTTTCGTTTAAATTTCAAAAAATATTAAACATATTCCAGACAATATGCATTCGTACAAATGCTGCAATAAACAACATTACAGTGATAATCTTGTAATAAAATAAATAATGACAAAATATCTCTTTGTGTTAAATTTCAGTTTTATTAATAATAGCCCTTATAAAAGTATAAGTAGAAGGTAACGTTACAAGAAGCTGTACAATAAGATATAAAGCAAACAATTCAGTCAAAATACAAATTCAGCGCTAGTCTAACGTTAACGTTACAACGGAAAAGTTAAATAGCCTAAATTATATGAAACTTAACTTAGTCCTCAGCCAAAACGATTGGCCAGGGAACGAATTATCGATTCACGAGACCAAAGATCACCCGTTAGATATACACAAGACGAATTACCACTAGCTGCTACAGAGCCAGCGGCATACCTCAGAACGACCAGCCGAGGAAAGGCTGTTCCGGGCGGGGAACATGATCGCCGAGCGTCCGGTGATCGCCGGGAATGGATCAAATTATCATAAATCATTATAAATAAACCACAGATTTGAGCTTTAAACAACTACATTCTCGCCTGAAAAACTCTTAAAACTAGATTTCGTGAAAGAATAACCGTAGTATTCCAACTGTATATTAAAAAATGGCGCTTCTTATGTTGTCATTCCCCTTGTAGCACGCGCAAGTGACGATACTCTGTCAACCAATCAACGTTCTGCAGTGAGTCTAGCTCCACCCTTTAGTACCGTACCACTGTGCTAGGTACCCCAACGGAAGGGTACCCAAAAAGTGGTACGGTACGGTTCGGCTTTTTGGTACCATTCACAACTTTTGACAGTGGAAACGCAAATAATTGCGTACCGTACCGAACTGTACCGTACCGTACCGCTCAGTGGAAACGGGGCATAAAACTTTTTTGGTGTTTTGGGGACCTGAAAACGCAAACTTTTGAAAATGGGTTTCAAAGTGGAAGTTGTTGAAACCAAAAGAGTAATCTTCTCCATATAAACAACAACAAAAAAAAACCATTAATCTGTGAAAACGGTGACATCATGCACGTACCAAAGAGTGACAGTCAATCCCTCCGAGACAACCGCAATGCTAATGGTTTCTAAGAGACTTTATAAAGTAAGATTATTTCTTTCAAGTTTATGAGTAACCACTTTTAGAGAGTAATATAGAGTAAATTTGCATTTATTTACCAGATTGTATTCTATTCTATTTTTAGGGTGTGCTGGGAGTAGGCTACATATCTTCTTTTTAGAAGTTATTATGAATCATTTATTAATATATATTCATTTTGTTGGAAATGTTTATGTTTTAAAAAAACATCTCTTATTCTGCATACTGTACATCTGTTCTGTGTAAACCAAAAAAATTGATTCGGTTAAAAAGTATGAACATGGCTAATATATATCTAGCTGTGAAACAAGCAATATTCAGTTATTTAAAATATGAGATTAAAACCAATTTGATTTATTGATGATAAATATATAAACCTGGTTTTTGTGTATTTAAAACACATGCAGTTTATTACTGCTACAGAAATCTTTCCCCTTTTCCTCCCAGTTTCCATTTTAAATCTGTGTTGCCCAAATAGATGGACCTTTTAAATGCATTTCAAATATAATTTTTTTTAATTTAGGCCTAAATAGGTTGAATTGCGCTGGAAAGTATCCACCTTTTCCCGCTTTGCCCAAATTATTTGAGTAACTTCTGTTAAATTTTCAACAATCAGTGAAAGGTTCACTCTACGAACACAATAATAAGCTTTTTCAAAAACTGAGTATACTGAGATAACATTATTTTACTCTTCAAGCATCGAACATTGATAGGACATTTGAAAGTGTAGAAGCATTAACAAATTACTACCACAGATCTTGATTAACCCCTGATTATTTCCGCAGAAATATTTCGGACGTGTTAAATGTCATTATAGCAATATGTCTGTATTATGTAACATGTTGCCTTGTAAAAATGTTCATGTAAAAATGTAAAATGTAAATGTAAAAATGTGATTTCCCATCATTGTGACAGACAATAAATATTAAATTTACCTGAAAGAGTCCAGTAAACATTTTACTGGACTTAGACTTGGACTGGACTTAGAATTAGAAGTGAAAAGGGGAGACAATTACATTTTAAAGCATTGGGTGAAAATGAACCTGGAAAGAGACGTGAGGATTTGGGGAGAAAACAAGAGTTTCTCAGTGCATTCCAGTCAATTATTCACGGGTTATATCGTAAATTAAATCGAGAGAGCAGACCATAGGCTATGCGCAGTATGTTGTCCTTTTTCATACTGTTACAGTGGAATACAAATGAAAAAATACAATAATGAGGAGGGAAAGAATACAGATATTCTTGTCATAACACGTCACAATAAAATACCAAGAGTTACGTTATTTTCTTGAAGTTTGAACATGAAGGAAATTTTACAGTTCACTCAGTCAAACTGACAGATAAGGATTATTTGTAACGCAACCTTATGATCTGAAATGGTTCCCTTTCGAATGGGAACTTGCACTGCATCCCAGGACGCTAATGGGACGCCTCCAGCATGACCGTCTGATGCACGTGCCAAAACAAGACAAAAACATTGGCCGGCGACAGCCTATGACTTTACTACTGGTGCGACCAGAGTATAAAGCACCTATAGTGCACGTCATCCGCTTTCATGTCTTCAGGTGCCAATGTGTCAAAGGCAAAATGGCAGCACAAGCTTTCAGTAAGTGTATTAATCCGTGTCAGCGGTTTCTGACACCGGATGTCACACATGAGATGTGTGTGCCCAGCACTCGTAAGCAGAGCTGATCATCCCTATACGCACGCTACGCAAGTTGCTTAGGGCCTCGAAAATTACTCAAAGGCCCCACCTCTCCCTCGTGCCAAAGCGCGTCAATCAAAATTTACAACATTGATGAGAAAATTAAGTGGAACTATCCTTCTGGTCACGAAAAGAGATGAAAAAAACAGTGAATTGCGGGAACAGCAATCAGGTAGACTTGTGTTTTCTGTGGCGACCACTGGTGCATACCGCTAGGACGGGGTGTGACTTGGATTAGTTTCGTTTAAGTCTCTAGTCACAACACTCTTTCCTTCAGCATGACGGAGTGGGCATTTGTTTCATATTAGTATAGGCGTAATTTGCGGGTAGGACGGATGGTGCATGTCCCCACCACTTTTTGCCAGGGTTGATATTGTTCCCACCACTTTTTGAAAGATCTCGCGGCATGGATGTATCAAAACAAAAAAAACCATCTCTAGTTGATTAACAATTCGTTTGTTTGTGTTAAATAAGAGGCATCCTATCTGGCGCTAGGTTGTGTTGTTTTTTAAATCATGCAGAGTGCTTGTTGCCGCTGTTGTCAGTGGTGCAACAGTGTTCTCTGGACGCTCGCACACACTGCGCAGTCTTCACACAGATGAGCGCTTCAATCTATGGCTTAACTCTGTTGCGGAGACTCTATCCGTTCCGGTGAAATCACAAAACAAAATGCACACAAACGTGTCCCTGCTCTTGATATACTATCACCGATGATCATCTTAGGTTTTAATGAGAAAAATAAACAATAGTAGGGGGGGGGGGGGGGGTTAGAACCCAGACCTCTGGCACACTTCACAAAAATTCTACCACAAGACCTTTAGGACAAATGATTTTTTAATGCAGATCTACAGTATGTATTTATTTACTAATGTAAATGCTATCAAGACTGTGTATTATAGTAGATGTAAGGATGAAACTAAAACAATAAACATATATAACAGTAATAAAACAGTTCTATGTCAATACATTGTTTGCATTTATTATTGTACATTTCTGATATGCAATCTCCACCATATATTGCTTATCGATCCGATTCCTTATAGATTCTCTTATCTATTCTCATTGAGTGAGGGAAAAAGTAAAAAATTGTTTGTTTGTATTAACTCGCTTTAATATCTGATCAGAAGACACAGCACAGAGTATTAGGGGTGATTCAATTTTACTTCAAAAGTGATGTGTGTGTGCACACGTGTGTGTGCGTCTTCACATGTTCGGAAAGTCGCAGTGACAGAAACAGTGACATTCCAGTTTAAGTTTCATGGGACTAAAGCCTGTTATGCCATTAAGAAAATGAAATTCTGCCAAATCAATTTTGTTTTAAAGAAATGTTCATTTAAAAGCAGCGCTCATTCATCAGTGTTTAATGAGATGCGCGCATCAACCGTCACCGAGTCCGCTGTTGAGACGATCATCCATTTATAATCGCGCGTAACAACACAGAATAATTGTAATTTGACCATCGGGTGCGGATACTTAAATCAGAGAAAATTATTGGGTCGGTGGATGATTTGTTTTTGGCTGACGTTGGAGCTCAACAGCTCGGGTGAAAACGGCTAACGTGGTTTATCAAGTTAGTGGTATTACCTCCTGCATATTCTATTTGTGCGTAACATGAGTGTGTCTTCTCCAGGTTGTGCTTACCAGGTTGTTCATTAAAGCCGAAATGTGCCCAGATGTCGGCTTTTAAAGTAGTTGGAGCATTTTTAATTACTCACACTCGCGTATTGCATGCTGTGTGGCCACATGTTTCTGCATATTGGAGGTAGTTCCCCCTTTGACGAAATGGAAATTTTACAAGTGTTGCAAGTGACCGTATTGTCGTCTTTTCGCGTGAAATATAACCAAACTTTAGAGCGCTTCTGCCTCGATGCCATGTTTGCTGCGTTCTGAGCCAAAACAATGCAGTGCGTGTGTGACGTCATGACACATTTGCAACGAGCGAAACTGATAAGCAAAATTGTTAAGTAGGCATGCTAACGGTTCCAAGGAATTGGTTCACTGGGCACCGGTTCTGAAGAAGACCCGGTTCTCGGTTCCCATCCCTACTCCACCAACACACAAACTCCTGTCCCACTCATTTTAAAACTAAGTTACGCCACTGCCCATTAGCGTCCTAGGATGCAGTGCAAGTTTCATTCAAAAGGGAATGTGACGTCATAGGCTGTCACCGGCCAATGTTATTGTCGTGTTTTGATACATGCTTCAGACATCGGACGTTCCTCATTAGCATCCTAGGGCGCAGTGTCTCATTCCCCCTTCTCAGGGAACCATGGTTACATTCATAACCAGAGACATTTTCAGTTTTTTTGAGTGGAACTTCCCTAAACAAAAAGTGCCTCCCATAATGTAAAATGCAGTAAGCTGATTAGGAAAAAGGTAACTCCCCAACATACCAGAGCAATCATCTAAGAATGCCCTACCAACCACTTAAAACATCCTAGCTACCACATAGCAATAAGCTAATAATCACTAGCAACCACCCACCATACAGGCAAACACAACTCATATTATGTTCAGAAATGTAAAACCTTGTTTGAAGTGCAATGTGAGGATGGATGGTGCTGATGCTGCAGGCTGCATGCGGGTATCCAGGGAATGTTCAAAGTCAATAATATCACTGATGTCTCTCCGGCATTGGCTGGGCACACTTAATAGACTGGGTAAATGAGAACGGACTAGATGGCAAATCTGCTATCTTGTTTACATGCGTCCTGTCCTTATAGACATCATCAATTAATTTGGAGGAGTAGAGAATTTGGAGTGCAAAGCCTGTCACAGTTGTTTATTTATGCTATATAGTATATAAACACACAAAGATATAGGTCTTTACAGCAGAAGCTCACAGGACATTCTCTGTAACGGGAATTTTCTCTGAGGAGGGAGGGAAGACTAAAATAAAATAAAAAAGAAATATTTATAAATATGTGATAGAATAATAAAGAAAATACATTTTTATAAAGTGATATTGTCAGTGACATAAGTTGATAAAATTTCAGAGGGAGGCTGCATTTTTTGGCAGATACAACCAAGTGCTGAAGTGCCGGCTGCTACACTGGAGTGTAAAAGGGTAACAGTCAACGCCATGCCCCTGGAAGCCCAGACTACCTTCCTGCAACCAACATCCTTTGACCGGGAAGGGGAGAAACGGTCGACCAATTGATCGCCTCCAGGCTCATGCCCACTGAACGCAGCCCGGGACTGGGAAATGTGGGTAGACTTAAGTCAGAGGCTCACCTTCTTACCCGAAATTGCAGCGACCAACCTGCGCCCAGACCTGGTACTTTGGTTCAAATCCTGTCGACGTCTTTATCGTGGAACTGACAGTCCCGCGGGAGGAATGCATCGATGAGGCATTTGAAAGGAAAAGGTTGCGATACGCAGAATTGGTTGCTGAAGCAGAGGACCGGGACTGGAAGGTAAACGTGCATCCGGTGGAAGTGGGCAGCATGGGCTTTATAGCTTGTTCCACCACAAGGCTACTAAAGAAGGTTGGAATCAGAGGACAGGCTCAGCGGAAGACCTTGACACTGCTGCCTAAAGAAGCAGTCCCTGGCTGTGTCTGAAGTGAAAGAAGACTGCATGGGCTGCCAAGTGACCTCATGGCGGTCTGATCAGCCTGTGGTGGGCCAGCCTCGGGTGAGTGTGTATTGTGATAAAAGGCCGAAACACCCAATGAGGCCAGGGTGCACAACTGATGAAGTGTCGTATTGGAGGTACCAGGCGGTCATGCAAAACTCCAACCCCATCTTGAACAACAGCGCTTCCTGAATATCAAGGGATTCTGACATCTAGTCCTAGTAAAAATACATAATCTATTATAGAAAAATAATAATCTATTAGGCCTACAGAACTTACCAAGTATTTGACAACTAATGATTCAAAAATATGACTATAATGAACAACTAGACAAGTGTTAATAATTTAAGTTATTTAATTTTTATTAGTTTTTCTACACGTGTGTGTGTGTGTGTGTGTGTGTGTGTGTGTGTGTGTGTGTGTGTGTGTGTGTGTGTGTGTGTGTGTGTGTGTGTGTGTGTGTGTGTGTGTGTGTGTGTGTGTGTGTGTGTGTGTGTGTGTGTGTGTGTGTGTGTGGTCATATTTTATAGTTTTGTCTAAGACATTGCATTTCCACTCAGTTCCAGGAATTCCTGTTAAGGACAAAAAATTGAAGACTAAAAAATGTTCATCCAAAAAATAGCTGCTAAAACGTTGAACAAAGTATTTGAAAATGAAGAAGAATGACTTGAAGGACACTTAAAAAAAAATGTGTTAGAACAACAAGAAAGGGCTTAATTTACCAGAACTTTTTTTTTTTGGCAGCACCGCTGTGTTAAAACAGCAGGGTCCAACAGCAGTGACCTGCTCAACAAGATTTAGATTAAGCCGCCAAACCAATCAGATGTACAGTATAATGTTTACAGGGAGAAGGAACCTTGGTGTGTTTTAGGGAGAAAGAAACAGACTTTTTATTCTTCTGAGATCAATAGCCAGTAGAACAAGGCACGTCCAGGGGCAAGGTTGTGTCCTTGAGGCTTTCTTCCGAACTTTCTGAAACCAGCAGAGCTTGTTCGTAAGAATCTCTGCTTCATACAACCTGGCCGGTCATATTCACAGCAGGGACGCTGGGAGATAAAACGCATGAAAGCGTGGCCTTCGCAAAGATGACGCATGGAGCTGCCAAACAGCCTGCACAATCCTCTGGCATCCATGCATCCCTTTCCGAACACTTCCAAACTACCGCTTTTTTATCTTAATGTAGTCATTCCTCTCCCAGAGAGAAAGAGTGTGCTGTTGGATGGCGTTAAGCTCTATTTGAAGTGTTGCTCGGTTGTTATGGGACCTCCACAGACATAGGAAGAAAGTAAGAGAGGGAGGAAGGGAGCAAAGAGATAAAGACAGAAGGTCGTAAAAACGAGAGAGATTTCATCCATGTGCGGAAGGAGAATGGCCCCTTTTCAGGATGTAAGATGAACAGAAACGGCAACTACTGTATAAAAAAGGAAATTCCCTTATGAAGACAACCTTAGCTGCTCATTTAACAGAAAGCTACCGTTGGATATATTCACTTAGCAAACAGGAATCTGTGTGCCAGTTTTTTTTTTCTTCATCACAGCTTAGTCATTAACAAAGAAACTGAGACTCCACAATTGCTTCTTATGAAAAACAGCTCTGACATTTAGATTGTTTAATAGCTATATAATAGCTATGATGCAGCAAGCAGTTTCTGAGTATTGTTGTTGAACACTGTTGATATTTGAAATCAACCCAAACAAACACACCCCTCTCTTCATTACTCCGCCCCCAAAATGCACAAACACACAATGCAAGAGCGGATGTCTTTCTTCAAGAAAAATGAAGCAAAGGTGATGAGACAAGAAAGAACAAAAAAATGAACATACAATACACAGGTTCATTGTTAGTCGCAATCAGCACAGCATCTCCAGACAAACAATGACACTCAAAACTGTCCTGTTACTGCAGCTAACAACAACAACACCATATCTCGATTCTGTGAAACAGCACAAACAATGTTACTCAAGTATGGAGCAGAAACAACGCAACCTCTGCATCCGTGATTAGGTCGTCACGCTTAGGCCTCTCCAGCGCTGGAAAGCTTTTCAAACAGTGGGGATTTCTTCAAGACTGCAATGGAAGCTCGGCTTCCCCTATCATGTCAAAAAATGAATGGTCAAATATGTACTATTGTGTTAACTTTTATTGACTAAAAATGCGTTAGAACACTTTCATCTCGAAGACGAGTTCGTTCAGAATCAGCTACAAATAGCAGGTCGGCTGACTCGATTTCCTTCTCACACATTCCCGTAGCATCACAGTGCGTTTCCTTGTTGAAGTCTAGCGTCCATTGACTTCTATGGGGCTGCTTTGAACAGTGTTTTTTCAGTGCTTCGAAACCAGACGGTCATTGGATAAATGCTGCGGGCCTGGACTCCAGGCTTCTGCGTGATGATTGGAGGGTCTGTCTAAAGACTGCATCTCCTTTTGATTGACAGCGATTTTGTACTATAAAAAGTCGCTGACGCTGAAGCAATTCGAGCTCAGTCCCTTCACGGATTTTGCAAGTGTATTCGAAAGACAAGCTGCTGCAACCTATTTCTAGGTATTTGCTTGGCAAAATTGCTAGCCAATTTTCATCATACATTTCACACAATTATACACCACATTTTAACATCAGTTTAACCTAATTCTCACATTTCCTCCGTTGAGTTTAATATCTTTTTTTTTTTTTGAGGTGGAGCTGCAATGAAATATTATTCTTGTAAACACTTTCCAGCAATTCAGCATTAAAAGTGTACATCTTACGTACGGTGTTCTTCGGCAGTGATCAAAAAGAGTGATCCCTGACATTATGGATTCGGACGGCAATAAAAACCCCAACTTGCCCCTGTAAATGTTTAAAATGTATAATATATATATAAAATATAATATTTAGCCCATGAGAAACAATTAGCGTCCGAATAGGGCTTAGTTCACCTCAAAATGAAAATTTTCTAATAATTTTCTCACCCCAATGCCATCCAAGATATCCATGTCTTTCTTTCCTCAGTGGAAGAGAAAATAATTTGTTTGAGGAAAACATTTCTGGATTTTTCTTCGAATAATGGACGTCAATGGCAACCAACGTTTTGAAGTCCAAATCAATGCAGTTTCAAAGGTCTTTGTAGTTCTTCAATGGGCTGTGCACGATCACAGCTGAGGAAGAGGGTCTTATCTAGCCAAACGATAAGTCATTTTCACACACAAAAAAAAAAAAAATACATATATATATATATATGTCAGGGTTTGTGCAGGTGCTGAAGACGAGGACACGGAATTTCCATATAATAGTTTTTAATTACAAAATGAAAACTTTCCAAACTTAAACAGGAACAAAACTCCAGGAAATCAGGAAACACACAACCATACGTAGACGACGATCGGCAAACACTGGGAGAAAACACAGGGCTTAAATACACTAGGAATGATTGGATAATTAACTGAACACAGGTGATGAGACTGAACACAAACGAGGAGCGGGAAAACTTAACAGGACTAAACCAAAAACCACAAAGACAGGGGAAACCAAGATCACAAAACAGAACTTAAACATACAGAAACGTGACAATATATATATATATATATATATATATATATATATATATATATATATATATACTTTTTAACTACAATTGTTCGGATTGAGCTGATCTGCAACACGCCGGTGTTGTGCCGAATTTCAACCCCCTGCCAAATTATTATTCCCCTCTTTGAAGTCAGTACCTGATTGCCTAATCCTAACCCCGGCCCTAACCCTAACCCCTCTTCCACAACTAATCCTAAACCTACCAATGCTAGGGGGTAATAATTTGACAGGGGTCGAAATTCGGCACAACACCGGGAACTACATAATCACGTTGAAAGGTCACACTCGAAATAAACATTTAGGTTTTAAAAGATTTAAACACCCAGGATACGCACACGTAAGGACCATTTTAAACAATAACATGACACAAAGACATAAATATGTCATTCAACATACAATACAATTTTAACTATCCTCCATCGCACGGTCGCATTGTAAACAGTGGGGCACCGGCGACATCGAACGTGACCTTTCAACGTGATGACGTAGTTCCCGGCGCGTTGCAGATTAGCTCAATCCGAACAATTGTAGTTAAAAAGTATATATTATTTTTTTTTTGGGGGGGGGGGGGGGGTGAAAATTACCTATCGTTTGGCTAGATAAGACCCTCTTCCTCAGGTGTGATCGTGCACAGCCCATTGAAGAACTACAAAGACCTTTGAAACTGCATTGATTTCAAAACGTTGGTTGCCATTAAAGTCCATTATTCAAAGAAAAATCCAGAAATGTTTTCCTCAAAAAACTTATTTTCTATTCCACTGAGGAAAGAAAGACATGGATATATATATATATATATATAAACAAGATAGGATGAATTAAAATGTGAGAGTAAGGACTTTACATTGTTACAAAAGTTTCTATTTCAAATAAATGCTTTAATTTTGAACTGTTTTCAGCAAATTCTATAAATAAACCAATTATCTTGCTCCAACAGAGCTCAAGATCCCCACTGCACCATTATTACACATTATCTTGTACACATTCTTAGTCTGTTCTGTACCATATTATATACACTCACCTAAAGGATTATTAGGAACACCATACTAATACTGTGTTTGACCCCCTTTCACCTTCAGAACTGCCTTAATTCTACGTGGCATTGATTCAACAAGGTGTTGAAAGCATTCTTTAGAAATGTTGGCCCATATTGATAGGATAGCATCTTGCAGTTGATGGAGATTTGTGGGATGCACATCCAGGGCACGAAGCTCCCGTTCCACCACATCCCAAATATGCTCTATTGGGTTGAGATCTGGTGACTGTGGGGGCCATTTTAGTACAGTGAACTCATTATCATGTTCAAGAAACCAATTTGAAATGATTCAAGCTTTGTGACATGGTGCATTATCCTGCTGGAAGTAGACATGGGTACATGGGTACATGGTGGCCATAAAGGGATGGACATGGTCAGAAACAATGGTCAGGTAGGCTGTGGCATTTAAACGATGCCCAATTGGCACTAAGGGGCCTAAAGTGTGCCAAGAAAACATCCCCTACACCATTACACCACCACCACCAGCCTGCACAGTGGTAACAAGGCATGATGGATCCATGTTCTCCTTCTGTTTACGCCAAATTCTGACTCTACCATCTGAATGTCTCAACAGAAATCGAGACTCATCAGATCAGGCAACATTTTTCCAGTCTTCAACTGTCCAATTTTGGTGAGCTCTTGCAAATTGTAGCCTCTTTTTCATATTTGTAATGGAGATGAGTGGTACCCGGTGGGGTCTTCTGCTGTTGTAGCCCATCCGCCTCAAGGTTGTGCGTGTTGTGGCTTCACAAATGCTTTGCTGCATACCTCGGTCGTAACGAGTGGTTATTTCAGTCAAAGTTGCTCTTCTATCACCTTGAATCATTCTCCTCTGACCTCTAGCATCAACAAGGCATTTTCGCCCACAGGACTGCCGCATACTGGATGTTTTTCCCTTTTCAAACCATTCTTTGTAAACCCTAGAAATGGTTGTGCGTGAAAATCCCAGTAATTGAGCAGATTGTGAAATAATCAGACCGGCCCGTCTGGCACCAACAAACATGCCACGCTCAAAATTGCTTAAATCACCTTTCTTTGGATGGGGTGATGGCGCCCGTCGTGGCAGACGTCTCTGTGTACTCCTCCCGCAGCCGTAGTTATTTTATGTTTGTTTATGTTTGTTTAGTTCTTTTTCAGTTTTTAAACGTACATGTTTCATTGGCACTAATTACTTATGACAGAGAAACATTACTGGAAATCGGGAAGCAACCGTATGAGCTCACTTTTAATCTGTTGGATCTGGACTGCCTGCTGTATCTGAGCTCACACCAGCGGGGCTCACCAACACCGGAGTCGGGTGAACAGCGCAGCCGGCGGAAAGAGCAGCTCAGGCGGCGACGAGGCAAGAGGGGTGGGCTACATGCTAGGCTAAAGGCTAGAGCTAGCCGACCGCCTTTGCCTAGCCTTCTGCTTGCGAACGTCCGATCCCTCGAAAATAAAATGGATGAGCTCAGAACCAGGATTATATCCCAGCGAGAAACCAGAGACTGTTGTGCACTGATTCTCACTGAAACCTGGCTATCGGAAAATATACCGGACTCCGCGGTTCAGCTGAAAACACACTCCATACATCGCGGGGACCGCACAGTGGCATCTGGAAAACATAAAGGTGGGGGAACCTGCATCTATATTAATAACCGATGGTGCTCAGATGTGCAGACTGTCAGCAAACACTGTTCGAGTGATGCAGAGCTCCTATTGTTAAAATGCAGACCCTTATATTTACCGAGGGAGTTTACTGCTGTATTTCTCCTGGGTGTTTACATCCCTCTGCACGCGAATCCCGCGGTAGCGCTTGGAACTCTGTACGACGTCATAAACACACAAGAAAACACACACCCTGACGCAGTGTTTATCGTTGCAGGCGATTTTAACCACTGTAATGTACGGACTGTGATGCCTGCATACCATCAGCACGTTGATTTCCCTACAAGGGAGAAAAACACACTCGACCAGGTGTACAGTAACGTGAAGGGGGCATACAAGGCTGCACCTCGCCCCCACTTCGGACAGTCCGATCACATTTCAGTGTTTCTCTACCCAGCATACAGACAACTCCTTAAGCAAGCCCCACTATAAGGAAAACAGTACAAGTGTGGACTGAGGAATCTGATCAGGTGCTTCAGGACTGCTTTGAATGTACTGAGTGGGATGTGTTCAAGACAGCTGCTAGGCGTTGTAGAGAATTTACTGATGAACCAAACACAAATTAATCTTTCTAATCTCTCATGGGCTTCATTAAAATGTGATTCAGCATTACGGATTTTAACACCACATTCCTAAGTCACAACACTGGCTCCAAATTGTCTAAACCCCCTCCAGAGAGGATTTTATGGCCCCAGGCCTCAGAGATAAGCCTAAAACAGGAAGAACGTTGCCAGAATGGTGAAAGGTCTGACCACCTTTGACCTCCCTCAGCATGACCACTGCTGAACATGACACCGAGATGTAAAACAGACTTCCCTCTGCGTGAAGACTTTTGAATGACCTCATTGTTGAGACCTCTTAAAACCCACAGAGACAAGAGACTTCTCATATAAAAATGCATAAACTCATCCCAGAACTATTCTTGACGAACTTATAATCAAACATTGTTCCACTACCTAATCCTATATTGTAGCTATGTATGTGTCTATTATACTAGATAGCATACAAGTCATGCAAATGTTGTTACTTTAGATGGATGAATGAAAGTGTGTCTTGTTTGATATCAGTGAGATCATATATTCTTAATTCTTAAGATGGCTTGAGTGAAATCTGTGTAAAATGCTTTGTATGATTATAATAATCTATAATGTTAAACTGTGGTCTCTTGTTCTCTGCTAGTGTTGGAGAGCAAGCAGATCATAGATAACGCCTGATTTATGATAAGAAGAAACGAGGTCCACCTCCTAAGATGATGCCATTGTCCAATTGGCCAGAATTCTCCAAAAGAGGTTGGACTAACTTTAAGTTAAAGACCCGAACAAAGCAGTTCAGTCCAGAGAGCCGTCCAGAGAGCAGTTCAGTTTCGGTTCGGTTCAGTTCGGTTTTGAGTCGGTTCTGTGTTAAATTAAGTTGGTGCCTCTCTCTATCAAAAAACAGCAAGAGAGTGTTCATGTTCGTACACTACATCGACCAGACCAAGTTAGACCAAGCCAGCAGACAAACCCATCAAGATTGGAGTTTAAACAGCTTCATTCAAGCCATCTCATCTCTTACTTTCATTTCTTCCTTTATTTTATTTTCTCGTTAAAAGTCTCGTTCTAAGTTAAGTTTTGCTGTAAAGTTCGTTTACACGTCTCTCCTGACGAAGCACCTCAAATAGGGAATTCCCTGGCCTAAGCAACGCAAAGGACAAGCAAGTAACCTCCAGACTCTAGCTGAACTGGTGTTTTTTAATTTAAATTGAATAACCTGTCTAAGAAACGAAGGTTTCAATTAATGCTTGGTGGTTCGTTCAGGTTTATGTCTTACAAAGTGCATCTCACTCTGAAAACTCACTCTTTCTCTCTCTTCCTCTGCGCCTTGAATGAATGTGTGTGTGTGATTGGGTTTAGACATTAGTTTTATGTGTTTAGAATAGTTAATAAAGTCGTCCATATATTTGAAAAGATATTCGTCTTGTGTTTTGCTTACACATTTAATGTCTTGTACTGCCGATCTAAAGTTACCTTGCTAATATATAGTGTTTCACTATAAATTGGATAAATATCTGTTGCCAAGGTTAAAATTACGGCCCGTTCAAATGAACTCTAAATGAGTCATTTGCTCGGTTCCATAGTGATACGGTCAATGATTCATTGCAAATCGATGAATCATTCCCTTTGAGCTAAAATGGCCTTCCGGCCCCCTTAAATACATTTTATGTATATTATTATTATGTAGGTTCGCTACATTATTTGGTGGAGAATGTGGGCAGTTCAACCTAAATTGTAAGAATATTATCAAGATTTATCTTTTCATATTGTGCGGATGAGAGATCCGATTCTCTGAGAGTCTGTGTGTGACGCGCGCAGCGCGCGCCCCGTTTGAATGAATGCTGCTGCTGCTGTTGTTGTCTGTGAGTGAAGCTCCCAGAGAAAGCTGAAAAGTCTAGTCTGCCGCCCTATTTGCTCTCTTGTTAATTGCAGTAAATAAGATATGAAACCTCGCACTACGATAAGGTAAGAATTGAGCGTGTTCCTCATTTCCAGAAATACCTCGTTAGAGCTGTTCGATTTCTGCGTGTTCCAGAGTCTTTCAGGAAAGCTGTAACGTTGTGTGTGTGTGTTTATATCAGTTAGAGAACTGAACGAAATCAAACTGCAGTAATTAAAATAACCCTAACGTTATAAGGACTAATATTCTCCTCACAGAGCGATGAGCGTGTTCCTCATCTAAGTTAGTCATAAGCCTTATATTTATTTATCTGATTCAGTGCGTGTTCCACTGCGATCCCCGTGATAAACAGCGAGGTGTAGCAGTCGATTCGGTTCCCTACAGGAATTTGTGTTCCCCCTCAAAGAAGCATGTCTGCGCATGCGTAGCAGATGCATTAAAGCACAACTGGAAGTACGGAAAGCGTAGATAAATATAAGCTAGATTGAAATGACAGAGCAAGAAAAACTCGCTTATAATAATAACTTTTTTTATTAAAAAAATAATACTTTTTTAACCTTTTGGCTTCGCGTACATCCAGATGTGCTTCTTGTCGTATTCAATTCTGATGGTACGTATGGTAACCTGATGGTAAAGCGGCAACTACGCACGATTTGTAGTATGATTGCGTAAAGGGAACAGGAATTCCTGAAGGGAACAGAATCGACTGCTACAGAGGCTTAACTAATCTTATCTGTTTGTGTCCGTTCAAATAATTCTCGTGTAACATTGCGCATGTCCGAGTGTAATTTGAATAGTGGTTATTTAAATTCGTTATCAAGTAAAGCTTGCCATTGAAACTGAACCAACAGTTATTGTTTTATGTGCCTAGATAAACTTGCACAGAGACGATCCGCCGAGGTCGTCCTAATTACATCTATTATAACGCAAAGCTGTCGCTTGCTTAAAGTTAATATCACTCTTGACAAACTGAGTGAAGCCCCACGTCGTAAAACCAGCTACGAGTGGTGTATCTTATTTGAACAGTGTGAAATGCGCCGACATTTCCCGTAATTGAAATGCTTCCATATTGCATGGAACTCTAACAAACTGTTTTCCAACTGTCTGCAATTCCCGGTTCGCCCACTAGCGTTCGCTTGGTCGCTATAGTTACGATCGTGACACGGAAGTCTTAGCCAACGCTTCCGGGTGAACTTTGACCCAACCCTCGGTGTAAACAAGCGCTAAGCTAGGCAGTAGCCTTGCACGGAGGCCTGTGCTAAAGCCTTTAGCATCAGTCACTGTTATCAATACGAGCCAATACTACAGTGTCTGTTGGAAAAACGTTAAAGTGATTTAACCGTTTAGACACCTCGACCTTTACAACTGTTGATCCTGTCTTCTTTTCCTTTTACCTCTCTCTTTTACTTTACCTATATTTTACTGGAAAAGGAAATATTGGTTTACAATTATTAATTACTTTACCTGCATGTTACTTGAAAAAGAAAATGCTGGTTAACTATTATTAATTGTCAATTTTGAATTTGATTTTAAAGAAAGGGTAATATTGGTTTACAATTATTAATTACATTACCTGTATTTTACTTGAAAAAGAAAATGCTGGTTTATGATTATTAATTGTCAAATTTAGAATATGTTTTGAAGAACAAGGAAATATTAAAATAAAATTGAAATTTCAATTACTATCTGTTTTTTTTAGACAGATCATTTGTAATGATTTCTAGATTTATTTTTAATAATTCTAATTTCATAATTTTCATAATTTCTAAATTTCTCGTTGAGATCTAATCACTTTAGGTGAATACGTCTTGAACTCTGAGAGTTAAAATTTGAAAGTTGTTATTACTATTACAAAAATAGTGTTAGACTCAGACTTGCTCATTATTGTCATTGCGTTTTATCCTTGCGTTGGTTATAAACTTAACCACTATATTTGTTCTGATTAATTAATTTTCGGGACGCTTCAATAGGGGACATTACCATCTCCATACGAGTTTCAAATAAACCAGAGACAATCGTCTTTTACAAAAGTTTATTTGTGTGTTTAGTTGTTCCTCAACTATCAATTCTATACTCGTGGTAGACGTAAAGGTAGCGGGATCCAACCTCCTTGCTTCATTTCTTCCTCATCACGTCTTTCCTGTTCTGTCCTGCTTTATTCCATCTTATTCTTCACATTTGTAGGAACAAACCTGGAAGAACCACCAATCGACTCTAAAAGAGACAAATATAATCTGTCCCAACAAACAGATTATTAGATATTTGATTTTTAATCAAACCCTCTTGTGTTCTTCATACTCTCCCTGCATTTGTAACGCAATTTAAACTTTGACATCTTATCCAAGATTAAGTAACAGAGACAAGTGCCGAGCAAACTCCGCCTTCAAAGCATCCCTGCTGTAATCCCTGCTGTAAGCGGTCGAACTGAAGGTGTGTGTGTCAATCCTGTCAAACTCAGAAAAGAGGTATCAGCATTATTATTGTTGTATTTTTCATCGCAAACATAAGCAATAATATTGTTTACCTTTCCGGAACAGATTTTCATTGATAAAAAAAACAATTTATGAGAAATTAATACTTCCCCTAGTTAATAATTTTCTTTTTGTTTTTTCCCCTCATTAAAATGGGTTGTTAACTTTTCTCTCTTTTTCCCGTACTCAGTTGAGCGACTAAGTCCTCACACCACGAGTTGAAACCAGCTTTTCATTGATAGAAAATATTTATAAAAATATTTCTCCCATTGAAAAGAAAAGTTTCTTTCATTTGAGATTTGTTTTAACCTTTTTCTTTTGTCTTTCCTTTACCCAGTTGAGTGACGAGATCTTCGCATCACTAGCCTCACTGTGTACACTTAGACCAACACTTAGTCATCACGACACTTCACTATTGGTGTACAATTACTGAACGACACTTAGCCGTTCAACCACATATAGGCTTATACACACAGATCTGTGTCAGTCTCTTCACCAAGCGTGCCAACATGTCGTGGACGACAAACCCCACTGCCCAACGGGAAGACGTGGACGCCTGGCTCAGAGGCATTACAGACTGCCTCACACCAAAGACAATTGAACTGTTATTATTTTTAATAATAATCATAATTCTGAGAAGATTCCTGACACATGATTCAAGCCAGAACCACAACCACGTGGAACTAACCAAGATAACCTGTTCCTTAAGTAATGCCTTCACAGCCCAGCTAAACCTAAGCCACCAGCACGTCACCCACCTACAGGAGGAGCTGACACGTGCCCAGAACCGCATAGACAAGCTGGAAGTGAAAGTCCAGGATGACTCCAAGACCACCGAGTTCCTGAGAGAGCTGATGCACACTCAACACTGCAAAGACCAGCTCAAAGGTAAAGCTCAAGACAAACTCAAAGTGTCTGACGAAGCGGAGCAAGAAACAAAGACACAAGTTGACAAGCTCCAAGAAGCCCTTGCAGTCACTGAACGTGACAAACAAGAGTCAAAGACTGTCCAGAAACACCTGGTGAACCAACTCCAGGCTGTTGAACATCAGCTAGAGAAAGCCAAAGCTGACATTGAAAGTAAGAACTCTAAAATCACTGCTCTGGAAGACCACCTGCAAAGGTGCAGCGTTGAAATGGACCATCTGATCCAACAGCGAGACGCCGCCAACGACGAGCTCTACGCGGTCAGAGATGAACTCCAGCACATTTTCCAACAGAAACCAGAGCCAAGAAGGGAGAGACCTCCCTCAGCATCACCCCTGCTGAGCAGAACAGAGTCCTCCATCCAAGAACTGGCATACAGTGAAAGAAGTGAATGGCCACAACCCAAAACGTCACCGGCCTTCACCACAGAACTGTTCACTGCCAACAAACGAAGAGAGCTCATCCAGGCAGATGCCCAAGCTGCACATGGGATGACCGTTAAAGATCTCAACCAGCTGGTTAAGAATATCACTCAGTTCAACCCGAACTCCACAGAGGGTCCCGACATCCAGGCCTACCTCCGAGATATCGACTTCAACCTCGAGGTGAGACCCCATATGACTGACAGAGACAGGTTCTACCTCCTTAGATCCACATCCAGTCCAGAGGTACGAAGCTTCCTAGACCGACAACCTGCTAATGTCATGTCAAACTACCAGCTACTACGTGAGACAATGATTAAAGAATTCAGAGGTCCAGAGTCAGAACACGGTGTGTTAATCGCCTTGGAAACCAAACAATGTCGTCAAGAGACTCCCCAAGCCTATTACCGCCGCTTTCGACAAGCATATTTAGGTGGACATAACAAACCTGAACTTGAAGAGGATGTGAACTTCAAAACCCTCTTCCTGAGAAACCTGCACCCTGGTTTGAGTCATCATCTTGGCATCATGGCCTGCCCAGGCACAATGACGATTCAGCAGCTACGTGACCTGACACACAAGGCCTACATCAAACAAAAGATGTCCTCAAAGAAAGGTTTGAAAACATCCACAGTTTCAAACTCCTTCAGCCAAGACACAAGCCTTGCACTGGAAGACACCCAGTGGCATGACAACACCACAGTCCTTCGTAAGGAGCACAGAGAACGTGACTCCCATGCCGATGACAGCTACCACTCCAACCACATGGAAAAGTCATGGGACCCACCAGAAGGAAACAACTGGAATCAATGAGTGCATCCAAAAGCATTCTATGTGGGTAAGCGACAACGACACCCACCTCCGCACCACTCAGCCAAACACCCCACTGAGTGTGCCCAAGAACACGACAGTCTCCCCTCAGAAGACATGGAGCCACTCCTGAGGCGACTGCAAGTGCCACTGACAAACACCCCGAGGTACCAGAAAACACCATCCTGGTTACCGATCATACCACAAGCTCCAAACTCAAGAACGATGTGTGTGCTACAGCAACGACAGTAAGCACAGAAGGTCAGAAAGTATGTCACAACCAGAAGGCATCACAAGAGGAAGGCAACAAAGGAGACCACGTTTTGCACTACAGCTTCACGCATCCATGCCAAACCATCTCCCAATGTCTGCCAGAGAACTTCCTGCCTTACTGGACTGACCCCCAGCAGATCACAGAAGATCCCTTTCCAAGGCAAAGATGCAACAAGCCCATCAAAGCTTAACCATCAAGCAAAAGGGGGGAGCAAAACAGACTGAGACAGATCTGACATACATACAGTATACATGCAGTACCTGCACTACACTACACTGTACCACTAACATACACAAGTTAAACACAGCTACCATGAAAAACATACAACAAACATGTTCTTCCCACAGGTAGACACTGAAATCGCAACACTGACTTAGCTATCCTTTCCATAGGAAACATGTAGCAATGCACCCAACAAGTATAACCCTCTCATTACATGGTGACACCTGACACTGCACAACAGTAGCCATACAGGAGTCACTCAACTGCTTTGTTTTGTTTTACCTCTTCCCTTTCTTCTTCTTTTATTAGGTAAAATCCCTGTTACCCCATAAGGGTCAAGGTTACCATATAAGGATTGACGCACCACGCCTGATGTTTGCAAGTCACCTTAAAACGAATGTTAGCCTAGAGAACTCTCTGCATCATTCGCATAAAATTTTGAAAGGTAAATTGGTCTAAACCTAGAACAATTTAGAAGAGAATAAAACGAACAAATCAAATTTAGTCACAAAGTTGATCAATCACCGTTTTAAAACAAACTAGAATTACGGCCCTAAAATTAAACTAAACTTTTTTTTTTTCAACATGATTTGACTATATTGAGAGAGTAAACCTGTTTTAGGCCTAGGTAATCTAATGCCCTGCACCAGTAAAGTGACCAGTCATGGAGGTGTTTGCCTTGTTGTTTGCTGTGTGTGTTTGCTTCTTCTGTTTCTCCAGCGTTCAATGATGTCTTCTCTCATCAACCCATCATCGATCGAAGGGGGGAAATATGTAGAGAATTTACTGATGAACCAAACACAAATTAATCTTTCTAATCTCTCATGGGCTTCATTAAAATGTGATTCAGCATCACGGATTTTAACACCACATTCCTAAGTCACAACACTGGCTCCAAATTGTCTAAACCCCCTCCAGAGAGGATTTTATGGCCCCAGGCCTCAGAGATAAGCCTAAAACAGGAAGAACGTTGCCAGAATGGTGAAAGGTCTGACCACCTTTGACCTCCCTCAGCATGACCACTGCTGAACATGACACCGAGATGTAAAACAGACTTCCCTCTGCGTGAAGACTTTTGAATGACCTCATTGTTGAGACCTCTTAAAACCCACAGAGACAAGAGACTTCTCATATAAAAATGCATAAACTCATCCCAGAACTATTCTTGACGAACTTATAATCAAACATTGTTCCACTACCTAATCCTATATTGTAGCTATGTATGTGTCTATTATACTAGATAGCATACAAGTCATGCAAATGTTGTTACTTTAGATGGATGAATGAAAGTGTGTCTTGTTTGATATCAGTGAGATCATATATTCTTAATTCTTAAGATGGCTTGAGTGAAATCTGTGTAAAATGCTTTGTATGATTATAATAATCTATAATGTTAAACTGTGGTCTCTTGTTCTCTGCTAGTGTTGGAGAGCAAGCAGATCATAGATAACGCCTGATTTATGATAAGAAGAAACGAGGTCCACCTCCTAAGATGATGCCATTGTCCAATTGGCCAGAATTCTCCAAAAGAGGTTGGACTAACTTTAAGTTAAAGACCCGAACAAAGCAGTTCAGTCCAGAGAGCCGTCCAGAGAGCAGTTCAGTTTCGGTTCGGTTCAGTTCGGTTTTGAGTCGGTTCTGTGTTAAATTAAGTTGGTGCCTCTCTCTATCAAAAAACAGCAAGAGAGTGTTCATGTTCGTACACTACATCGACCAGACCAAGTTAGACCAAGCCAGCAGACAAACCCATCAAGATCGGAGTTTAAACAGCTTCATTCAAGCCATCTCATCTCTTACTTTCATTTCTTCCTTTATTTTATTTTCTCGTTAAAAGTCTCGTTCTAAGTTAAGTTTTGCTGTAAAGTTCGTTTACACGTCTCTCCTGCAACGCACTTCGAACTGTAAAGACTCTTGTTCATCCATCCGCCAACACATCACGTGACCGGCGGTTCAGAAACTCCAGCCAGGCACTCCAAAGACAACCAGCCACGCGGACCCGGCCGGGAAACCCCTCTGACGAAGCACCTCAAATAGGGAATTCCCTGGCCTAAGCAACGCAAAGGACAAGCAAGTAACCTCCAGACTCTAGCTGAACTGGTGTTTTTTAATTTAAATTGAATAACCTGTCTAAGAAACGAAGGTTTCAATTAATGCTTGGTGGTTCGTTCAGGTTTATGTCTTACAAAGTGCATCTCACTCTGAAAACTCACTCTTTCTCTCTCTTCCTCTGCGCCTTGAATGAATGTGTGTGTGTGATTGGGTTTAGACATTAGTTTTATGTGTTTAGAATAGTTAATAAAGTCGTCCATATATTTGAAAAGATATTCGTCTTGTGTTTTGCTTACACATTTAATGTCTTGTACTGCCGATCTAAAGTTACCTTGCTAATATATAGTGTTTCACTATAAATTGGATAAATATCTGTTGCCAAGGTTAAAATTACGGCCCGTTCAAATGAACTCTAAACGAGTCATTTGCTCGGTTCCATAGTGATTCGGTCAATGATTCATTGCAAATCGATGAATCATTCCCTTTGAGCTAAATTGGCCTTCCGGCCCCCTTAAATACATTTTATGTATATTATTATTATGTAGGTTCGCTACAGCGTAATGACTGTATTGTTGATCTGGATGAATACACTTCAGTGGTAACTAGCTATATTAGCACCTGCATCGACAACATTGTGCCCTGTAAACATATACAGAAATATCCCAACCAGAAACCATGGATAAACCGTGAGGTACGATCCATGCTGCATGCACGTTCTAAGGCATTTGTGTCAGGTAATGCCAGTGACTACAAGAAAGCCAGGTATGACCTACGAAGAGCCATAAGGGATGCCAAAAGACAATACAGATTGAAACTAGAGAGTAACTACACCACTGCGGATACCCAACGCATGTGGCAGGGATTGGAAAGTATCACTGGCTACAAAGGCAGAAGCAGGGGTAAGATCATTGATAGTCACATCACACCAGATGATTTTAATGAATTCTATGCCCGCTTTGAGGCCTTAAACACCGAGCCACTGGGGAGAGAGTTGGCCAGTGGGAGTATGCTGAACCCACCATTCACAATCACATCTGCAGATGTGATAAAGACGCTGAGGAAATTAAACCCCCGGAAGGCAGCCGGCCCGGACAACATTCCTGGACGAGCACTTAAAACCTGCGCATGGATGCTAGCAGATGTCTTCGCGGACATATTCAACCTGTCCCTCAGACAAACCTCAATTCCCACCTGTCTTAATACAACTATTATCATACCACTGCCAAAAAAGGATAAAGTAACCTGTCTTAATGACTACCGGCCCATTGCATTGACTCCTATAGTTATGAAATGCTTCGAGAGAATCGTCATGAGCTACATCAAGACGATTGTACCGGACACGCTGGACCCTTGCCAGTTCGCGTACAGACCGAACAGGTCTACAGAGGATGCCGTCAGCACAACAATACACACAGTCCTCACGCACCTAGAGAGCAGGGACAGCTTTGTTCGACTGCTGTTCATTGATTTTAGTTCAGCGTTTAACACGGTGATACCATCCAAGCTCGTCAAAAAGCTCTCCATCCTTGGTGTGCCACCCACCCTCTGTAACTGGGTCCTGGACTTTTTGACAGGCAGACCCCAGTCTGTTAAAATGGGCAACCATACATCCAGGACGATAACTGTAAACATAGGAACTCCACAGGGTTGCGTACTGAGTCCTATGGTCTATACGCTATACACCCATGATTGTGTGGCCTCCCAGATTAACACCAGCATCATTAAATTTGCCAATGATACTACAGTCATTGGACTGATATCTGGGGGTGATGAGTCAGCATATAGAAGGGAGGTGGCTGGCCTTGTGAAGTGGTGTCAGGATAACAATCTCTCCCTAAATGTTCGCAAAACAAAGGAGATGATTGTTGACCCTCGGAGGAGGAGGAAGCAGCACCCATCACTGCATATCGGAGAGACTGCGGTGGAGAAAGTGAGCACATTTAAATTTCTTGGTGTTCACATATCTGAGGACCTCTCCTGGACTCACAATTACCCCTTTTCCACCAACAAGAACCGGGTGCTGGTTCAGAGCCAGAGCCAGAGCTGGTTCGGAGTTGGTTCGACTAACAAGCTTACTAAGAACCGGTTTGCCTTTCCACCGGCTAGAGAGCCACAACAGAGCCAGATCTTACGTCACTGCATACGTCTCATGTTGCCCAGCAACGCTAGTGCGGTAGCGCCAAACACAAACACGCTAGGCTTGTTCGAGATGCATCGGCTTCACGCAGATCGATCGCCGCATGACATCAAAGCACTGCGAAAGCGATCCAAAAGCACAAGGAGTCGTATGATCTCCAAACACTCCCGCAGCTCCGATCGGTCCGCGCCGCTCCGATGCATCTCGAACAAGCCATCAACAATAACGGACGTTGCGTTACTATGGATGCTCATGGGTTTGCAAAAATACATCGGAATCCAACGCGTTTGTGCAGCTCGCCGTAACTTAAATAGACGGATATAATAATCAAGCTGCTATTAGCTCGACTAGCTGCTATTTAAAAATGGCGGTCACAAGTTTCTTGTTGGTCACGGTAACCCCGCCCCCAGCCCCTGACGCAATCGGTTCTTACTTGGCTCCGTTCTAGACCAGCAATGATTTGGTGCTACTTAAGAACCACTTTTCCTGGTTCGGAGCTGGTGCTTTGTGTGTGGAAAAACAAAGAACCGAATTGAAACTAGGCTCTGGCTCCGAACCAGCACCAGCTCTGCTTTGGTGGAAAAGGGGTAAATATCACATATCTGGTGAGGAAATCCCGACAGCGGCTGTATTTCCTGAGAAGGCTTAGGAAATTTGGCATGCCAGGCAAAATCCTCAGCAGCTTCTACAGATGTATAATCGAGAGTATCCTTACCAGCTCCATCACAGTCTGGTTCGGCAATTGTACAGCACGGGACCGCAGGGCTCTGCAACAGGTGGTGAGAACAGCCGAAACCATCACTGGAACAGCCTTAACAACGCTGTAGAAGATCTACCACATCAGAGTCAACAGGAGGGCCCACAACATCATCAAGGACAGTAGCCACCCCAAGCATAACATATTCACACTTCTACCATCTGGAAGACGCTACAGAAGTGTGAAAGCAAGGACAACAAGACTGAAAAACAGCTTTTACCCACAGGCCATCAGGCTTGTGAATGATACCTACCCACTGCCCATTCCCTCAACACTGCAAACCGCCCTCTGATCCTGAGAGGTGAAATGATTCTCACACACACACACAACACACACACACACACACACCACACACACACACACACACACACACAAGACACACGGACATGGAAGTGAACTACTGACAACTTACCTTTGCATACTTTATTTATTTATTGCACTTTATTTATGTCCCTTTAATGTCTAGTCACTTGTTATTTATGTGTGTTTAAATTGATGTTTGATGTTGCTGGGAGGATTCGCAGATGAAGAATTTCATTGTACTGTGTGACGACTGTTTCCTGTGCATATGACAATAAAGTTTGAATTTGAATTTGAATTTTTTTTCCCATTCTGAGTTCAGGAGATTGTCTTGAGCAGGACCACACCCCTAAATGCATTGAAGCAACTGCCATGTGATTGGTTGATTAGATAATTGCATTAATGAGAAATTGAACAGGTGTTCCTAATAATCCTTTAGGTGAGTGTATATATATATATATATATATATATATATATACAGGGGTTGGACAATGAAATTGAAACACCTGGTTTTAGACCACAATAATTTATTAGTATGGTGTAGGGCCTCCTTTTGTGGCCAATACAGTGTCGATTCGTCTTGGGAATGACATATACAAGTCCTGCACAGTGGTCAGAGGGATTTTAAGCCATTCTTCTTGCAGGATAGTGGCCAGGTCACGACGTGATGCTGGTGGAGGAAAATGTTTCCTGACTCGCTCCTCCAAACCACCCCAAAGGGGCTCAATAGTATTTAGATCTGGTGACTGTGCAGGCCATGGGAGATGTTCAACTTCACTTTCATGTTCATCAAACCAATCTTTCACCAGTCTTGCTGTGTGTATTGGTGCATTGTCATCCTGATACACGGCACAAAACTGTGCTCTTACCCTGCTAATTGGACCTTCACAGTCTGCTCTTATTGGTTCAACGTGCAATTCGCTCTGTGCACGAGAAAAATGCTAACTTCCGGCTTGAGGGCGGACGTTGGGTACTTCGTTTCCGGTTGCCGTCTTGTTTACATAGGTGGACCGGCGTTAAGTTAGTTTAATCGTTCGCAATGGACCTAAAACATAAAAAATTTACTGTGGCTGAGCTGGTTAAAGCGTAAAGCCTTGTTTAACTCGACGCGTCCGCATGAGCCCAAGGGTGCGCGCCGCAAAAATGACGTGATTGTAACAGCGCGCGCGCCTCCGCATCTCTTAGATTTTCTACACACAATAGGCTTTTTTCTCTGATTTTGAAAACTCTTCGTGATCGACTTAAAATGCTTCCAAGATCGACTTGTCGACCGCGATCGACGGGTTGGTGATTCCTGTAACGTTACTGTTTTACGGTCAATGACAATAGTGCTAATCAGCTGATTGTCTCACGAACGTAACCAGCACATTTATCCCCACATAGCAAAGCCATAACTCAGCGAGGGAGAAGAACTAAGTTAGATGAAACAACCCAACTACATATTTTACACCACTGACAAGGGAAAATTCACTACTCATGGTGTCTTATAGCCGCTTTTCGCCCGGAGGGACTTTTGCAGTTATATATAACTATAACCATTTTTTTTTCGCGTGTTCTGACCAGACTAAGTTGGGGATTTTTTAGTTCCTCAGACCGTAGTTCCTAAAACTCTTTCAGTACCTAGTCTAGAGCGAGGACTTTTTTAGTTCCCTTTCCCAACGTCGGATACCTTTACTCCCTGTATGACATGTGTACTCCCTGTATGACATACTGAGAGATGTAATATTGAAACCCCTTCTCTCTCTTGCTCGGGGAGCTGGAGAAAAGTCACTAACCAGTCAATGAACATCATCGACTGTAATATTCGGCAAATGTCCAAGACATCTGGAGAAATATACATCCTCTACGTCGTCCATCAGGCTACCGGAAACTAGACACCCCCTATTGGTTTCGCAGCCGGAAGTAGCATATGCTAACGTGCACATAGTCTATTAATGAAGATTGGCCACCAGGCTGGTCCAATTTAGCCATGAAACCTCCCACACTAAAATGAGAGGTGTTTCAGTTTCATTGTCCAACCCTGTATATATATATATATATATATATATATATATATATATATATATATATATATATATATATATATATATATATATATATATATATATATATATATATAATAAAGGAAGAAAATTAAATTTGGATCCACTTGCTGTATACATATCAGCACTGGCTACCAAATAGTGAAAATACCAAATCTTCACTAGTGCAAGATGATACATAAGGCCACTAATCCAATAACTAAAGGTGGATATTGGTCCTTCCAATTAAGCAAAATCAGGCTCTAGCTAGTAAAGTAAAAAATAATAATAATAATAATCATATTTTTAGCATTAAATGTTTTTGAGCAGCAAATCAGCATATTATAATGATTTCTGGAGGATCATGTGACACTGAAGACTGGAGTAATGATGCTGAAAATTCAAATAGAAATCAGATATTTTAATGTTTTGAAATATCACTTTTTTTAACAGAAAATATTTATTTCAAAACCATAAAAAATATCACTGACCGCAACATTTTTAAGTGTTTTATATATAAAATTCCTTTACTTTTTTTAAAAGATATTAAGTAGATTTTGTGATATCAGCTTTATAGTGCAATAAAGATACTATTTATTAAGCACTATAGTGGACATTGACACAAAGTAAACTGTGACTGCATCGCACACTTCCCTACTATAACGAAGCGAAAAACTGAGTGACAAAAGAGTATGTCCGAATTCACAATACTCATAAAAGAGTAGGCAAAAAGTACCCGGATGATCTACTACTTCCATTGAGATTCTGAAGTGTGCATACGATGGACACATTACTATCCCATGAGGCCGTGATTGACAGTGAAGTGACATTTTCTCCTTCAGGTCAACAATAGACCGAGCTGCCCGAGCATTAAGCAAGCACCACTAATAATGAACGATCACAAAACTTTACCTCCTCAGGATATGATTACCCATATCAGTAAAAATTTAAACATGATCGGTTGTTGAGAGCAGAGAAAGGCCAATTTAAGTTCTAAATAATAACTTTTACTGCTCTGTAAAGTGCTTCTGAAACAGCAAAATAATCAGGGTGACTATCGTGCTTTGCAGAGAGCTTTCTCATTAGCAACAACTGGCTATGAATCCGAGTTTTATCCTCATCATAAATCTGTGCACAGTCCATCAAGCCATAAACCTGTCACAGAGCCAATGACCAATAATTGAGAGTGAACTCAAGGCTTTGCAGCTCTAATGGGATTCTGATACTAGAGATCAATCTCTCTCTTCCCACAGCTCATTAATGCTCATCTTCTCACATTTGGAATGCAGTGTCTGCTCTCTGCTCTCCTCTCACCTGCAGGCCATTTCCAGCCCTTCCTCTGCATCTGTCAGCCCACCATGGAGATGCTACATGATACACGTGTGCTTCTTTCTCTTGCGTGCTCTCGCTGCGTAATGATGGAGACAAGCTGTGCGCTTTTAAAAATGTATTAAGCATCTGCCCCGGGGATCTCGGCCCTCCGGCAGGGAACAGGGGATTGACCGTTATGCATGGCAGCTGGTTCACGAGACTCGCATGGGAAGGCAGGCTGAGTTAATAGGATGGCAGCGCTACGATAGAGAGAGATCGAGAGAGTGTCGGACACGGAGCAATCTGTGTGTTTGTAAATATAACCTGTGTATCTGCACTCCTGGGCATCAGCAGCAGAAAGATGCACTTGTTCCAGAATATTAATCGAGCAAGGAAAAAAAGGCCTCCACATCAAAGTGGGAGAAAAAAAGGACAAGACATGATGGCTGTCATGCACTCATACACCCTCACTCTCTCTCTCTCCATCCTACTGCATCTCGCCTTTCATCCATCCACCCGCTCCAATCTGTTTTTGGATATTTTAGTGCAAGCGCTTATGACACATCAAATTTGGAAGCTGACTTTTTCTCATTTTTGTTATGTCTAAAAGCAAGTGGTAAATTGAAATATGTATGTATGTATATTTTAGTGCTGGGCAACGATTAATTGCATCCAAAATAAAAGTTTGTGTTTATAATATACAGTTGTGGTCAGAATGAATGGCACCCCTGGTAAATATGATCAAAAACGCCTGTAAAAAATAAATCTGCATTGTTTATCCTTTTGGTCTTTCATTCAAAAAAATTTAATAATCAAAAATCTAACCTTTCATTGAAGTAAAATAATTGAAAGTGGGGGGAAATCACATTATGAAATAAATGTTTTTCTACAAAACACGTTGGCCACAATTATTGGCACCCCTAAAATATTTCTGAAGTATATTCCCATTAATATTGACCTTTTTTAGCACACCAGGGTGACTATGAACATGAAATTCTCTAGCTATGACTTCTTGTTTCACAGGAGTTTGAGGAAACACAAAGGCCAAATTCCCTTAATCATCCATCACAATGAGTAAAACCAAAGAATATAGTTCTGATGTGCAGCAAAATATTGTTGAGCATTACAAAATAGAAAGTTGTTGTAAGAAAATAGCTAAAATAAATTCCCCATTTTGACCATCAGGGCAATAATTAAGAAGTTCCAATCAACTAAAGATGTTACGAATCTGCCAGGAAGAGGACGTGTGTCTATATTGCCCTAATGCACGGCGAGGAGACTTTGAGTGGAATCACATATGAAAATTGCAGAGATTACTTGAGTCTTAGGGGTCAGAAAGCCTAAAAATATATATATCAAACAACCCCTATATCACCATGTTGTTTGGGAGGGTTTCAAGAAAAATCTCCCCGCTCATCCAAAAACAAACTCCAGCATATTCAGTTGTGAGACACGACTGAAACTTCAAACGGCACATGGCTCTCATCTCCAGTTTTCATCCAACGACCCATCATCAGTCTGGAATGGCCTGAAGAACATCACCAATTACAAGTCACCATCCTCCCGATCTGTGGACAATCCACACCTGGCTGATGATTTAAACTCATTTTACTGCAGGTTTGAAAAGCCCTCATTCACACCTCTCACCGGCTCTGACCTGCAGTTCACACATCCACCATCACCTCCTACACCCCCTCCTCTCCCCCCTCCTGCCATCCAACCTGAGCTTAAGGTCTGTGTGGAGGACGTGAGCTGAGTCTTCAAAAAACAGAAGACTAGGAAAGCCTCAGGCCCAAACGGCATCTCGTCTGCTTGTCTAAAAGCCTGCGCTGACCAACTGGCCCCGGTCTTCACGCAGATCTTCAACAGATCATTGGAGCAATGTGAAGTTCCCTGCTGCTTCAAACGCTCCACTATCATTCCGGTCCCCAAAAAAAACCAAAATCACTGGACTTAATGACTACAGACCTGTCGCTCTCACGTCCGTGGTCATGAAGTCGTTTGAAAGACTGGTGTTGGCCCACCTGAAGGACATCACTGGACCCCTGCTGGATCCTTTTCAGTTTGCTTACAGAGCAAACAGGTCTGTGGATGATGCAGTCAACATGGGACTGCATTATATCCTGCAACATCTCGACAGACCTGGGACTTATGCAAGGATCCTCTTTGTGGACTTCAGTTCGGCCTTCAATACCATCATGCCTGATCTACTCACAGACAAACTGACCCAGCTCTCCATTCCATCCTCGATCTGTCAGTGGATCTCCAGCTTCCTGACGGACCGGCAGCAGCTCGTGAGACTGGGGAAACACACATCCAGGACTCTCACCACCAGCACTGGCGCCCCCCAAGGGTGCGTTCTCTCCCCACTGCTCTTCTCCCTGTACACTAACGACTGCACTTCTAAAGACCCCACTGTCAAGCTCCTGAAATTTGCAGACGACACCACTGTCATCGGTCTCATCCGAAACGGTGACGAGTCTGCTTACAGACTGGAGGTTGAACAGCTGGCTGTCTGGTGCAGTTATAACAACCTTGAGCTGAACACGCTCAAAACAGTGGAGATGACCGTGGACTTCAGGAGGAACAGCCCAGCACTCCCCCCACTCACCATCATGAACAGCACTGTGGAAGCAGTGGAGTCATTCAGGTTCCTGGGCACTATCATCTCTCAGGACCTGAAGTGGGACAATCACATTGACTCCATTGTGAAAAAGGCCCATCAGAGACTGTATTTCCTTCGCCAGCTGAGGAAGTTCAACCTGCCACAGGAGCTGCTGATTCAGTTCTACTCAGCCGTCATCGAGTCTGTCCTATGCACTTCCATCACTGTCTGGTTTGGTTCAGCTACCAAATCAGACATCATGAGACTACAGCGGACAGTCCGGACTGCAGAGAGGATCATTGGTGCCCCCCTGCCAACCCTCCAGGACCTGTACTCTTCCAGAGTAAGGAAGAGAGCAGGTAAAATCATCACAGACTCCACTCACCCTGGACACCACCTGTTTGAACTGTTACCGTCAAGACGGAGACTCAGATCACTGGCCACAAGAACATCTCGGCACAGGAACAGTTTCTTCCCACAGGCCATTTCCCTCCTGAACAGTTAACATATCTCCCAAGGCATATGCCTTTAAGTGCAATACCCCCACTGTTTAGTGCAATATCTCCTAAACTCAGGTTATTTATATTTATATTTATTCATACTATTCAAAATACTGTATATATGTTCATAATCCGAAAATGTTTATTCTGACTAAACCCAACCGTGGCCTTATATTTTATATTTTATAGTATTTTCATATATATATATATATTTTTTTTTTTTATAATTTTATTTTTAGATTTTGTATTACTGTTTCTTGTTGTATTTGTATCTGTATATGTGCACTGGAAGCTTCAGTACCAAAGAAAATTCCTTGTGTGTGCAAGCACACTTGGCAATAAAGCTCTTTCTGATTCTGATTCTGATTCTGATTCTCTGTGGCTCAGCTTTTTGGCAGCAAACATGCTAGATGGGTTTGGTGCACACAAGAATACAAAGTACCCCATGCCTACAATTTAATATACCATTGGATCTTTAATGTTGTGGGCCTATTTTTCTGCTGGAGGCATCCACATGGCATCGTGAATTCTATCAAAAATACAGATAAAAATCCCCATTGACTTCCATAGTAGGAAAAAATACATACTATGGTAGTCAATGGGGATTGAGATCTGTTTTCTTCCAAATATCTTCCTTTGTGTTCAGCAGAACAAATAAACACATAGAGGTTTGGAACAACTTGAGTGTGAGTAAACGATGATAGAATTTTCATTTTTGGGTGAACTATCCCTTTAAAATTACTTTCCTCTGTGTATTTTAACATCAAATCAATAGCCAGTTTTTTTGGAAAGAAAGAATGGCTTCCATGAAAATGCCCTTACAAAACAATAAAGTTAATTCCCTTTCAAAACAACTTGCATTGACTCAAATCTATTTTCTTTGTGTTCAGAGAATGAATAGGCATGCTTTCATTCTACACATATAGGAAGAATCCATTTGAACAAAACATTAAACATAAGTAAGACCAATTCCACTCCATAACAACAAAACAGCACCCAATGCAGTTAAAGGAAACATGATGTCATGTGATGTATTGTGAATGGAGGAAATACAACAGCAAATACACAAGGCATTCACCAGCAACACAGCACAGTTTGGATTTATTGGGTTGATGATAAGAGCTTATTGGAAAGTTGTTAAACCATCAAGGACACCACAGACGATGATTGTTTGAGCACAACAGCGCATAATACAGAAGCTCTCATCTGTTTTGCTTACTCTAAATGCATGTCGTCATGACAAAATTAATTTTTAATATTAGAACGATAAACGATTGTATATTTCTGAATCCAATAAGACAGATACAGAAAAAAGAACTATGCACCCTTTGAGGAGTAAAGAAATCGAACAAAAGTTGATTATTCTGTTTTAAATAAAACTATATAAAAATATTGCGTATGAAATAAATAATCTTTTAATGTTGCTTTTATTTTTTCATAAAGTGAAGCATTCAGTCAAACACATAAACTTTTCTAATATTAGCCAGTCAAGAAGCAAGATATCTAGCTATTTTTTCAATGTTGCTTTCAAGCGTGATTCTTAACCAGCTGGTTCTTGGAAAGATTTTGCTTTTGCTTTGTTAAACCTGCAAGTCTTTGTAACTTCTCATTAAAATCTGCACTGATTCACTCGTGGCATATTTCATACTTGTTGAACTTCTGTGGTAGCCTATTTATATTCCATCATAAAAAGAATGAAAATGACTTTACTGTTGTTAACCCAAATCCCATCTGGATTTCATTTATAAATAAATTCACCATTAGGTCTTTCTCCGAGAAAGTTTCTCTATGATTATGCCCAGAACTGTCAAGACAGACAAATAAACTCAGGTGTCTCATTAAAGTGAGAGAAATATACTTTTCCAGCCACTGTTTTTTAGTCTAAAAATTATTGTAATAACAGCTGCTTATTATTGATATTGCTGAATGAGTCAAAAGGGGAAAAATTGAGTTTGGTGTCAATGAGCCTTATTGACGGGGGCAAAATAGAACTATATACAGCATCCATCCTTGCACTTTTCAGTGTTGGTCATACAGTTTTAGTAGCCTCAAGGGATTTTTAGAATATAAAGTTGAACCAGACCATTCGATCATCAGGACACAATGAAATCTAATAATATCACAATCCTTTGTCAATGACTGACTATGATAGACTTCTCAATTTGCCACATTCAGACACTCACATCTGATGAATGTCTGTATGAGCAGGAATGTGTTCTTGTGCTCTTGATATTGAGTAATAAGAACTAGATGTACTACAGGAACTTAGCAAAAAAAAAAAAAAAAACTATAAGTATATTTTGGTCAAGATCCATATTTGGCATCTACAGGGAACAAGCTAAGCAAGTATTATCAGGGAAAGAAGTGCTCTACATTTGAACGTCGGGAATTACATCTCTCTAGTTCTATGATAAGGATAATATGGTTTGGATGAAACTCATCAGCAGCACCAAGAACAACACTGTACACAATAATAAGACCAATTTACTCAACACACGCTTCCTCAAAATAATTAAGGATCATCAAGTTCTTCTAATATTGTCTTCTGAAACTTCAAAGTAAACAATTAAAGTATAGTTAAAGATAACCAATTATGCTTTTTTACAATTTTGACTTTCTTTAGTGTGTACTGTTACTGTTTGAGCATATACAGGTTTGAAAAGTAAGCACAAAGTCACTCCAAAGGGAGTTATTCTCTATATCGATTAGTTATTCGAGTAATAAAGATTGTAGTTTGAGTTTTCTTCCAGTAACGTACATTACAATATTTCTCATTTCAATAATTCCCGTCCAAGTCATAGCCTATGGAAAAAAAGGGACGAGGCCTGGTTGAGTTGCGTGAGTAGTGTGTTGTCGTCATGTCCAAGAGAAGCTGAAATGTATGAGAATTATTTACAAAACAAAAATGTACCACTGTGAATCATCCTGTTCAAGTCAAGGTTAAAAAAAAAAAAAAAAAAAAGTTGTGCTTGCATAGGTGGTTCTGGTCGATCCGCTTGTTCTTCTACATTTTTATTACCTGACTCGGGCTCAAATTGATAAGTCAAACCTGACACCATTGTTAGTGTTTACACTCTGAGAAGCTGAATATCGCGGTTATGGTAAAGGAAGTGACATTTCCGAAAACACGCTCAAAGCGGTTGACCAACCAAAATACCCTGGTCCGATTTTCAGAAGGAGGGGGTTCATAGTGACAGGAACTAAACTGATAAAACTAAACTCAACCCTATTCGTCCTTGTTTCCTTGCTCCTCCGTCCTCCAGCCATTGACCCGGAAGCTGATCAATCTAAGCCAATCTTGAAGGGCATCTCAATTCTCTAATTGCACCGTGAAGAGGCGAGGAAGCTTCATGAGGAGTCATGAGCGAGGATACACAGGTGTATCCTTCCCTTGCATCCTAAAGGGTGGAGCTAAGACACTAGGAAAGGAAGTCAGGATGCACAAAAAAGAAACGAGAAGCATCCATACTGACAGACTGGGAAGAGAGGTGCTGCAACAATGCAAAATATGTGAAAAAATAATGTGATTTTTTGAACATGAAAAAAAATGTAAACCTGATATTTTAATAACAAAAAGTTAATGTAGTTAAAAACACCTGTAACTTTTGTAACTTTCTGGTAACATATTAGTCAAGTCGCTTTTATCTATATAGCGCTTTTTACAATACAGAATGTTTCAAAGCAGCTTTACAGAGATAACAGGAAAATAATGCAACTAAGTTTGTTTCTGCATTTGAACTGAAACATTATTGAACTAAAACAGCACAAAATTGGAGCTCAAATAAATGTTTTTAATCAGCCATCTTACTCATGTTCAGTGGATGTGATGAGACTTGCTGATGTTTGTCTAATCGATGTTCTGTTTCTGTTTGCAAATCAAGTCCTTTGGGCCCTGACCTCAACCAATGATCTGTGATGCAGCCAGCTGGAGAGAAACGGATGTTTCCCTCTTCAGTCATTCCTGTACGCATGATCCCAATTTGACACTGCAATAATGGAAGCTTTTTTACCATGCCTTCGTAATTTACACATCATTTGCTGCTTTTCAAATGTCTTTTATGTAAAGATTTTTGTTTTACTCCACCCCAGCTGACTTTTAAAAATAAAGTGCCCCTATAATATGCTATTTTAAAGGTTTCTCATTTTGTTTAGGAGGTCACCTACAATAGGTCTACATGTGTACAAGGTCAAAAAACACTTTAATTTTCTCATAATATGTATTGCCTTTACAATGTCTGAAACAGATCAATCAAGGATTCAGTCTCTCTCAACTCGTCCTTATCGAGAGCGTACTCTGCTCTGATTGGTCAGATGGCCCAGTCTGTTGTGGTTGGGTACCGCTTACAGCGTGTGTTGGAAACAAAGAGCCCATTACCATATCTGAATTTCAGCTCCAGAGGCTTCCTCAGCACATGTATACACAGTGATTGGAACGGTAACAATGGCGTTCATTTTACTGTATCAATTCGAGCCCGAGTCCTCATCTTCTGAAAGTGAATTTGCTTTGGCAGCGCAGAAAACAGCATATTCTTGTCTAGAACACGACCCAAATACTTCCCGGAATTTCACAATCTACACATTATATATGACCATTTCGATTTGTATTGTCTGCAGATTCTCAAAAAAATCATCCATCCATCCATCCATCCATCCATCCATTTTCCAAATTTTCCATCAGTCCTATCATATTTTTAATATAATTATATACACTGCCAGGCATAAAAAAAGTTGCTGTTTGGATTTAAATAAGAAAATGTTTAAGAGTCTATTGGATTGTCATTGCAGTGCTTATTGTGTTTATAGCATGTGATATGTTGGCAACAGTTCTTCTAATTGATGGAGCGTGTAGCTTTTCATTTCTTAAACCACCATGTAGGAAGACACATAATGGCCATATTCCAGGATAACAATGTCAGGATTCATCAGGCTCAAATTGTGAACGAATGGTTGGGAAGGAGCATGAAGAATCATTTTCACACATGAATTGGCACCTCTTAGGCCCCATCCACACTACTGCGTTTTAGTTTAGAAACGGAGAATTAAAACGAATATGATCCCCGTCCACACCAGAGTTTTAGCTGCATATTAGAATTGATCTCCGTCCATATTAAAACGACTGAAAACGCGGATCACGTGACCACTCACCTACACTGGGCATGCGCATGCCGGTGTAAACAAAAAACAGATTGACTATTCCTCAGATTTGACGAAGAAGAAAGTAGCTAAGTTACCTCTGCAAAGATTACCAATGTCGAAGACCAGAGATTTATTTTCATGGACCGACGACGAGGTGGAACTTTTACTTAAAGTTACAAGGGAATACAAAACAGCCATGGCGGCGGAAAACACAGACTGGGAGTCGTCGCAAACCAAATACGGCAACATATTGGAAAGCTACCGGGAGCATTATCCATCGCCAGAGCAAGCCACAACAATGGGAAAGGTGTACACCCACAATAAGGACGAAATCACTAAAGGTATGTATGGTAGGGATGGATACGCCATGACTGATGACACCCAATCAGAGAGCCGAGCGTGAGCCTCTGCGTCATCGTTTCTAAAGTCCTCCGTTTTGGCCCGTCTTCACTAAAACGCCCTCCGGAGATTCAAAACGCAATACAGGGTCGGCAGCGTTTCTAAACTTCTCTGTTTTAGGTCTTAGTTTTTGCCTTGATCCAGACCTTAAATTCATTGAAAGTCTTTGGGATGTGCCCTAGTCCCTAGTCCCTAGACTTTACAGAGTGCTGGACTCTTGCATTGTCAATACAAGATCATGACCAAAAATGTATGCACCTTTGATGGAAATAAATGTTATTAAATGTTTAAATAATAAATGTTATTTCCATCAAGAGATGCATCAATTTTTGGTCAAGGTCTTGTATATAACGAATACTGTCAGAAAGATCTAATCAGAGCTGGTATTTGGTTATTACTGAACATCTCTCTTCCACACCTTTGCAGAAGTGCAGTGGGATGTTTACAAAAAATAATGCATGTACACCGCTGGGTTTGCTCTTCAATCAGTTGCCCATCACACTGGAACACCCTCGAAAGGATGTGGCTGTGCTTTTGGGTTGAATTAAGCTCAGCGAAGCATGAAAAGAGAGAGGAAAGACGAGCATCGGAGAAAGAGCACAGTTTGTTATGCCTCAGCCTGTGGCTGCATGGAAATAGAGCTAAACACACCCTGTTCTCTGCTGGATGTGGGTTTGTACAACAGTACATTTGTCTGCACACATCGCACACATGTCACATTTTGAAAAGTGCATACACATTTACATGCACACCCAGTTTTGAATTACTTTGAGATGAAGACTTCCGTTTTAAATTTGCCTGAAGTGTAGAAGCACTTAAGTGGAAAACAAATCATAAAATCATTGTCTGTGCAGATTGACATTATTATAGAGTTCTCAAACTCAAGCGTGAATTATAATGTTTCCTTTTCTTGTTAGAAAGAACAAGCTGAAGTATATTAAACATGGCCCAGACTATATGCTCAAATGAGAGTTATTTGTCAGTAACATTAAATACAACTGCAAGTGCATTAAAGAAATCATATTCTATGCTGCAGTATTGACTTCTTTTCCCCTGAATTCCACCAAAAACATAGCCTGGCTAACGCCAGACCCAATCTCGTTGAGAATTGGGTCTGGGAACCACATGCGCAATTTCTCGTATTTGAGGCGTGGTTTCAGAATGCCCGTCGCAGTTTATTGGGTGCTAAGAATGTCTATCAAATATGCCTGTACGTAGCTCATAGCCAATCGTTTCGATTATACCAGATGACGTATGTAGAGCGACAGAAATTAGACAAGGAAGAAGGCGATGGGAAAGATCTTTTTTGTAAACAATGACGTTAAGTTTTTTATCAAAGAGTAGCTTCGCGTCTTCAGCCATGTTAAATCCTTTCTTTTACTGTCTATGGTTAAATCGATATAAACAAACTGTTTCTGTGTGTCGCATAGATGTCGTCATCGTCTAGCTGCTCCCCCCCCCCCCCCCCCCCCCCGTTCTGTGATTGGTTCCCTAAATGAGGCGAAAAATCTGGCCATGGTATCCAGACTGCCTTTCAGCGTGAATTGAATTGCGCTGCGGTAAGGCAGTATGGGGAAACCCAGGCTACCAAAACCAGCCAATTTCCCACCCTCTCACTGACCCTGAGTTTATCAGGTTGCTTCTTCGACTAAACTGTTAAAATGTTCACAATTTATACAATAGAAATACACAGACACAAATGACAAGAAATAAGAACCACAGAAATACCATAAAACTTTACATCTGCATATTCAATCTGACCTTGACTTGACAAATGCTACGATCCAATCAAACAATGCTATATTTAAATGGACTAATGCAACATATTCCCTCATCCCACATATCACTAAAAATTACTCCAAAACTACATTTACAGAGTGTACAGGTGGCTGTCAGCACCGCTTTCAATACACCCAATGACATCTGGAGAAAAAGAGTGTTATGAATGGTGCTAATCTATCAGGAGCTGAGATATGGCAGTGGGATAGAGATGCACATTAAATGAAGGTAAAACGCAGTCAATGCAGTCAAGCAGTTGTGGATGTGATTTATAGTTATGTACCAGCCGATGGGAGGGAGACGATATGGGAAATGATGAGCTATGAATGAAAGATTTATGGTAAGTAGCAAGAAACGCATCCAAGATTGCTTTCCCCTCCCCAAACTAATGCTGCGTTCAAGTCATGACAAAATGATCGTTTTTAGGAGATGAATGCACAACAATGTCAAAATTACCAGTGGAAAGCATTGCAGTTTTATTGAGCCCAGACTCTCTGAATTGGGGGCTTGTCACTTGAAGAAAAATCGTAGCAGAAGTTAATTGGTATTAGTTAAAATTAAGTTGTAATTGTGGATGTTGACTGCATAATTAAGTTTGTAAGCATTCTGACTACTGTTCATAAAGAATAGCAATAAAGCTTGCCAGAAAATAATTCTCATTTAGCTGGCATATGAGTCAACAGGTTTGTGTGAAGAAAAAAAAAATTTGTGGTAGCAACCTAAAGTTGAAAAATTGATAAAGCATCCAATGTGCTTAAATTGCTCTTAATTTTGTTGTTGTCTTAGTCGGTAGGTGAAAAGACAAAAAGAAAATACATCCCAGTTAATCTAATTTCATAACCAAAATAATTTGAATGCATATCATCTTAATTATGAGCTGAGTAGGGAGGACTTGAAATCATCACATCAAGAAGGATAATAATGTGTTCCACCCAAAGGTTGATGACGGATATTAGAATATTAGATTCGTGACCGTGTCCTCCAGTGTCAGTCACTAGCGCAACTCTTGAGATCAGGGGAGTGAGGTTTACATGTACAGCTCTTACTAGCTTGCCTTGGTTGTCGTTATACAGACAATCAAAATAAAGTGTTACCAAATTTAAAACGCTAAATCTAAAAGGATTGAGTAATGAAGTAAAGACATTTATGAACAAAAAATGTGATAAAAGACAAAAAGTTTACCCATAATGCACATACATGTATGGGTTTTTTCAGATATTTTGATCTAATGGAGAAAGTAAGCTTCCAAAATTTACATAAGAATGCGATCGGAGACAACGGAAAACCATATGGATAGCAGCAGCTTTAGTTTCTTTTCTGATAGCCCCAAGACCACACTGAAAAACATATGGATGTAGTGTCCGTGATACACCAAAACCACTTTTTGTACCAGGCTGTTTTATTCTGCTGTAAAGTTGGGCATTTTAACATGGGGGGTTTATGGGATTGACTCTCTTTCGGAGACGCGGCCAGTCGATGAATTGCAGTTTAAGTCACTTCTGTGTTGGATTCAAGAGAGAGACTGGAAGGGTGCAGCTAGGTTAGAAATCAGGAATGGTGAGAGAACATTGGGGTTGGTACGTTTTTCTTCTTAAAATCCCTTCTGGCTATCGCGCTTCCCATAATGTTTACTCATTAGGTCAATAGGTGGAGAGTAGACGTCTTTTGTGGTTGTTTGAACGCATTCGACAACATGAGCGTTTGCATTATGAAAGCAATCCGGTCGAATGCGTTTTCAAATAGCTTTGGAAGTGGTTGAAAGTGGACAAACTCGAAATGTTTTAGGGTGTTTTCACACCTGTAGTTCGGTTCATTTGGTCCGGACTAAGGGCAAAAAAATATACTTAGTATCATTTTCAGGCGTTTTGGTTCCTTTTCACACCACACTGATTGCTCTGGTCCGAATCAGTTGATGAGTTGATGAAACGGACCAAAATGCAGTCACGTGACAACATCCACATCACTCGTTGGCCAGATGTATCTTGAACATATTTCCACATCTGCATTTTGATTGGTCAGAATTCACGTGCGGGAAATATTTCAACAGAACTCCCGGAAGTAAACAAAGAGGATGAAAATCCGGCAGCCATGCGGAGAATTCGCTCACAATGTATGTTCAGAATCAGCACAAGCTTTATCCTTTCGCAAATCCCTCATAAACAACAAAATCTAGACGCGATATAAATAAGAGATTCCCTGTGCAGTGCGGACAACTTCAGTGTTTATGATGAGAGTTAGTGAGAGTGCAGAACGCGGTAAGCCTGTCATGGCTTAACCCTTTATGACCTGCCATAGAACAATTCCACCAGAGTATATCTTTGTATTTTTACATGCTGTGCTGTCATTTTTTTGAGCATTTTCATATGCCATACATCAAAATAATCCTTACTCTCCCAGTTTGAAGGCTATGTTTGTAATAAATCAATAGTAACTATATAAATATCTCAAAAGTGCAATAAACAAAAAGAAAAAAAAAATTATTATTATTTTTTTTTACGTATTTTCTTCAATACAAAAAATTAATAAATGTCAACTTCAAACTTGTCAATGAGAAAAACGTGCACAAATCAATTTAAAACTATACAGAATTGATTTGAACTGTTTACATAAATTAGTTTTTAAGATACACTCATTTTTACACTCGTTCAAAAAAAAGGCGTGTACTTTCGTTTAGACCTAACGCTGCGTGCGCGCGCCCGCGCTCGCGCGTGTGTGTGTGTGTGTGTGAATGTCCTTGTATTTGTGAACGTCTAAAGGAGAAAGAAATAATAAAATAAAGCGATGGTAAAAAGACAATAACGATATAAGGAACATATAGCAAATGGGAGTCAAACGGGAGTCAAACGCATGGTCAAATGACGCAGCGTGTGACGTCACAACACGTGACACACCCGGGGGTCATAGTGCACAGAACGTGATACGTCAATGAGTCATCGGAAGACGTAAATATCAATCGCAGATCTACAGAACATGTGTGGAAAGACGTGCAAAGCATTTTTGTGTTGTTGTTTTTGTAAACGAATATTACGCAGTTTGTACAGACTGATTAGAGGGTGAAAACAACGCAACATGGGCATGTTGGAGGCTTGATCTGAACATGTTACATCTCTGGTTTTGTATGAAAAAAAGAATAATTGAGCTAGCCATTTGGTTTCAGTTTCTATAGGCTTTTAAACAGACACACGCAAACGGGAGCGCCGACGCTCCCATCGGTCTTAGAGGGTTAAAGGGAGCGCTATTGACAATCTAAATAATAGATTTGTTTGACTACGGCAGCTGGTTTAGTCCAAAAATGCGCAGTTATTTGGCAGTTGGGTCGGTTTAAGGTCGGATCACGTTCTCACCACAAACGAACCGCTCCAGAGTTCGTTTGAAAGCGTACCGAGACCACCTCTTCGAGGAGGTCTCGGTACGCTTGTTTGGTCCGCTTTTGGTGCGCACCCGAGTGCGATTGCTGCTTTCTCACCTGCCCAAACGAACCGCACCAAGGGGGAAAACGAACTCTAGTGCGATTCAACCGAACTAAATGAGGCAGGTGTGAAAGCACCCTTAGATGAAACTCTAGATGGTGCAGCTGATTGGTTGCTGTGGCATCAGTGGCCAATGAGCTGCAGCTCAACATTCAAATACTTGGCATTGTTTTGCTATTAGCAGTCTGCAGCACGCTTTCAGAAACCCTCCACCTTCCCCAGCTCCACCTGTCTGCTATGGGGGTTATTTCATGTATGCAAGTCTCTGTACTTGCTCTGCAGCAGCAGCAATAATCAACAGCAGCAGCAACAGTGTAGCAGATCTATTCCGCCAAGACTAAATAAATTAACATTGCCATATCCATTACATTGCAATCTCTCAGAGAGATGTCATGACAGAACTGTATTTAGCGTCATCCACTGATCTGATGACCAAAATGCATCTTAATACAAGGTGTAAAACGGGCCTAAAGGGGTGGTTGATTATGAATTCACTTTCCTAACTCTAGATAGTTAACTCCACATCAGCAACATAAATTAATCAACTAACCATTCAGAAATGTCCTGTTGCATTCTACATTTTGCCCCTTCTTCTCGAGTCTCTCCATCATTGTCCGACAGTTTAAACATAAAAGGCGGAACAGTTTCTGACATTTTAATGCTTGTCTGGCTGAGGTAATCGGAGCTGCTAACACACACACACACACACACACACACACACACACACACACACACACACACACACACACACACACACACACACACACACACACACACACACACACACACACACACAAGCTCTTGAAGCTTTGCCCTCTGTGTCTGAGCAGCAGCTCATTTTCACATATAAAGGGACACACAACGCGTTTTTCCGGACCCTCAAAAAGAGACAATTTTAACATGCTGTAAAAAATATCTTCAATGTTCAATATGTTGCAGGACAAATCAGTAGGAAATAAAAGGAAACAAAACACTGTGTGTGTGTGTGTGTGTGTGTGTGTGTGTGTGGTGGTGCAAACGACTGGTGCAATCTGGAGATTCTGCCACGGACAAATGAGATGCCAACTTTCTTTCTCCCAGCACCAGCATCCTCCCCTCCTGCTTCTTTCTCCTGGTTCTGGTTTCTCAGATGGTGATATCTCATGAATTCATTGATTAATAAGAACTGTGATCTTGATGTTTTTCTCTCAAGCATATTGAACTGACCTGCCTGTCAGCACTTTTTCGGAGCCCACAAAAGTTTTCAGATTTGTATCCGTTCTGAGCCTTCAGGGAGGACAGAGTCAGGAAAAACACAATGTTCCATCTCCCGGATCTTGGGTTTGATTTGAAGCGATACCAAGCTCCGGTCAAGCGTCGTCAAAAATACAGCTTTCCATGTTTCAGGCTGGATGAGCAAATTACAGGTAGCTTCCTCTTGAGCCTTCGGAGGTCCCAGAGGGGGGAAATGCTTTGTGAGCATTATTAAACCTTGGTTATGTCTGCACAGAATACATGAGAAGAGGCATACAGCTGATTTCAAAGGCTTTGGAGGTTGCGTGAGCATCTTTGACTTGGATTTGACCTCCATATATTGCAATGCTTGGATATAAAACTTTTAATGCTCAGTCAAAAAACCAACAACTTTTGAGTTAGACTCGGGTTGTCAACTTTCTAGCATCCTATTATGGGATCAGAGCTGGAATTCCATGGCAGATTTGTTGTTAAATTAATTTACAGTATGATTATGGGGACATTTTATAAGCATAATGGTTCTCTTACGAGAGTATCTCTCGTACTGCGTAATATCTTACGCTATGGGGAAAACTCTTTTCCACGAGATATTGAAGCCAAAAATTATCCTTAATTTTTTACTAATGTAAAACGCTTTGCAGCAGCAAGCAGACCTAGGCGAGACAGCTCGCGCGCCTATTGGCTGCTCTGCGGCAATAGCAGCAGCCTATCGAGAGAGGCTCTGCGTGACGTCACGACGAATGGGGGCCCTTCGCGCCCATATCGTCACGTCCCGCCAGAAAGGGCGTGGTCTCGCCCTATATCTAGGCTCGATAGCTGCTCTTACGTCGATTTTCATCTCTTCAGCGAAGCCTCACGCATCGCTGGATCCAGAGTGAGAAGCCGCG